>CAKNXH010000977.1:61440-110987 GCA_932178445.1 Andricus quercusramuli
ATATTATATATTATATATTATATATTATATATTATATATTATATATTATATATTATATATTATATATTATATATTCTATATTATATATTATATATTATAGTATGTATTATTATTATTGCTTTCTCATAGAGGGAGGTTTGTAATGACCTTAATTTTCAAATATACTTTTTTGACATATTTTTATATAATCCGAGCCCAGGAGCTCGAAAATAATTTTTTTTATATCAAATGTGCGTGTGTGTGTATTTGTGTGTAGCTCTAATTGATATCCAGGTCTGAGAGCATTTTAGGCTAAATCGGCCATTTTGAAGTAGTTCTTTTCTTGCGTTTAGAGATTTACGAAGAAAAATTTGACCTTGTTTATATAAGAAAAACTTTTTTAATTTTCAAAATACAATACGATATCTAGCGTATTTGTTCGTGTCTCTGAGATTCATCGATCGACCTATTGTTAAAACTTTTATGACCTACCAGTACTGATTTTTGAAGTTTCAAAAAATGGTTTATTCTGTTTATATAAAAAAAACTGTGTTGATATTCAAAAAACCACAATATAACGTTTATAATATTTATGCGCGTCCTTGAGAGGCATGGACTGACGTATTGATGAACCTTTTATGACCCACCAGTACCGATTTATAAAGTTTCAAAGAAGTGGTTCATTCTGTTTATACGAAAAAATATTTTTCGATCTTCAAAACACGACAATATTACATGCAAAGTATTTATTCGCGTCCTTGAGACGCACCAATTTGCCTATTGGTAATCCTTTTATGATCGACCATTACCGATTTATGAAGTTTAAAAAATGTGTTTATTCTGTTTATAGGAGTAAAACTTTGTTCATATTATGAGTACTATTATACTGTATCTGACATGTTTGTTTGCGTCTCCGAGACACGTCGAAAGACCTATTGACGAACCCTCTATAACCTATTATGATCTAGCAATACCGATTTATAAATTGAAACAATATTTTGTTTATCTTGTTGATAAAAGGAAAACTTCTTTAATATTGGCAATACAATTATAATGCTTATAATATATTTGTTCGCGTCTTCGAGACGCGTAGATTGATCTTTTGACGAAATTTCGAAGAGCATTATTAAGTAATTAATAGCTACTCAGTAAGTTTTAAGAAAACTTAGATGATTTCTTTAAGGTTTTAAGTTGAAATATAAAAATACCGTGCTTTAAAAAGTTGTTCATTGTAACAGAATACATAAATTGATATTTTTTTGGACCCTCTGATTTTCTGAAAATAAAATTTTCGGAAAGACAGAAACATAAGCTTGATAAATATTGAAAGTGCCCATTTTTTTATTTTTTTTAGGAAAAACCTCCCTCTATGAGGCGGCAAATTTATTTGATACTTATGAGGTAGAAAAATGCTCATAAAATGAGCACAAATAAACACACTCATAGCGAATATGTCCATAGTACTTCGCAGCCGTATTTATTATTAATATTCTATTATACAGGGTTTATAACGTTTCTTCTAACAAAAATTCAAGGACTTCTCCAGGTTTTCCAGGACAGAAATATAAATTTTTCCAGGTACTTTTTAACAGTAAAAAAATAATAATAAAAAATAAATAATAATAATAAAAGTGTCATATGCGAAATTTCTCTTACGCCCCTAAAATCTGATTTTATAGAACAAAACAATTTACTGAAACTTTTCAAATTTAATATTTTATTGCTGTTTATAATTTATCTAATTTAGGTTTATTTGCAATGAAATAATGAAATTGTTAACAAATAAGTTGAATTTTTAACCAAATTGTTGAGTTTGCAACCTAAAAGGTGAATTTTCAACTAAATAATCGAATTTTAAACCTTTAAACAGAAAAGATTAAACTTCGACTAAAAACAGTTGCATTTCCAACGAAATAATTCAATTTTTTGGAAGACAGTTTAATCCTCAATACGAAAATTGGAATGCTCAACAAAAAGACGAATTCTCTCAAATAGTTTAACTTTTGACATACAAAGCTGAATTCTCAACCAAAACGACGAATTTTGAACAATGAAAATTAATTTTCTACCAAAAATGACAAATTTTCAAAAAAATAAACCAATTCGCAAACAAATAATAACATAGATTTTCAACCGAATAGTTGAATTTTCTACTAAAGACGATAAATTGCCATCCAAAAATGGAAGTTAGATTTTCAGATAAAAAAATTAATTTTCGTAGAAAAAAAAGGATTTTCAACAAAATAGTTAAGTCTTCAACCAATATAATAAATTTGAAGAAAAGTAGTTCAATTTTTAGTCAAGTAGTTGAATTTAAATTAGGAAGATTTCTAATTTCTACCAAAAAAGATAAATTTACTGAAAAAATCTGAATTTTCATCAAAAACTGGAACAGTTAAATTTTCAGCAAAAAAAAAAAATAATAATAATAATTGTAATGCAAAAAAAAAATCATTTTTGACAGAATAGTTCAATTTTCAACAAATAAAATGAGTTTTTATCAAAGTAGTTCTACGTTCAACTAAAAGGTTGAAATTTAAACCAAAAAAGGTGATTTTTTAATGAAAAATTTAATAGTGGAATTTTTGACTAAAAACATAAATTTTAAACCTCAAATGGAACAGTTGAATTTTCATACAAAAATTAAGTTTTTTCAACAAAATAGTTCAATTTTCTGCCAATAAGATGATTTTTTGTTAAAGTTTTTTAGATTCCAACCAAGTAATTGAATTTTTAATAAAAAGTATAACTTTTCTAATGAAAAAGAGATGAATTTACAACAGAAGAAAAAACGAATTTTCAATAAAATAGATAGATTTTTAACCTTTAACCAAATAGTTTAACTTTTAACCTACAAAGATGAATTCTTAACCAAAACGACGAATTTTGAACAAAGAAAATTAATTTTCTACAACAAAAAAAAAAAACAAATTTTCAACAAAATACTCAGTAAAGCTGAATTTTGAACCGAAAAGAGGAATTTTCAACTAAAATTATGAATCTGCCATTCTGCAACCCAAGAATGAATGTTCAATAAAGTAGCTCAACTTTTAATAAAAAAAAACTAATTTCTACAAAACAGTTGAATTTTCAATCCGAAATTATTAATTTTCTACCAAAGAGACGAATTTTCAACAAACAAAGATTTTTCAGCCAAGGCAGGAAAAAAATGTCGAAGAAATTGTTGAACATTCAAGGCAAAAGACAGCATTTTCAACCAAAAAATATGAATTTGAACAAAAAAGTTTATTTTTAACGAAAAAATGGCTGTTTCAATCATAAGAGAGAAAATTTCCGCCAACAGGATTAGTTTTCTACCAATAAAGACCAATTTTTGACTCAAAAAGAGATTAAATTTCAGCAAAAAAAGGGAAAGTTACATTTGTAGGTTAAAAATTTAATTTTAAATCAAAAAAAGAATCTTCAGCAAAATATTTAAATTTTCATTCAAAAAGATGAATTTTCTTCCAAAAAATACGAATTTTCAACGAATAATGTAATAGTAGATATTTCAAATACAAAGTATGACTTTTTAATAAAAATTGTTGAATTTGCAACCAAATAATCAAATTCTTCACTACAATTACAGTCGTCAGGATGAAGCAACTGTAAGAAAATAAATAAAGATACAAGGCAAATAAATTACTAACTGAAATAATTACTAGTCACAAACATCATTTTCAAAATTTTCTAACTTTTCCCAGACCAATTTTTTACTTGATCTAACCGTTAATATTCAAATACCATTTTGATTGTTGTTTCGTGATCTTCACCGTGATAAAATAAACAGTCTCTTGTTAAAAAGGTAATCTTTTTACGTTCAGCAGAGAAAAAGTTAAAAAAACAATTTTTTCTTCAAAAGAACAAAAATTCCAGAACCACGAGCAAAATTCAAGGCCTTTTCCAGGTTTTCTTCAAGTAAAAACGAATTTCATGACTTTTCCAGGTTTTCAAGGATTTCCAGGACACTAGACACCCTGTATTATACTATATTATTTTATTCCTCTGAGCCACGAAAACAGGGCACTCGCAGATTTCTGTGAGCATTGAAATCGGACAAGAAGACTGGAACTCGGCATACATAGTAAGCTATCGTGTTGCATTTTACAGGCGCAAAAAACACTCAACTTTCAATTACAAAAAAAAAGAACATTTTTCGAAAAAAGCTATATTTTTTGCCCAGTATAATTGCCAATAGATTGTGTGGTTAAAATATTACATTGAACAATGCATTCTTATAGACGTATTATGGATCTGGCGAAACCACGGAATAGGACAATTATTGTTATTTTTAAGTATCGTCCATATTGTCAATGTGTCAATCAGTGTCAATCCATGACACTGATATTAATATTTTTGTGTGAAAAAATTTCTTAGGGAGTTACTGTGATATTGATTAAAAATGGACGTTAGATGCCGATGCTGTTGTTCTGAAATAACTTCTTTTTCTCTGAGTAATTTCTGAAAGATTAGTTCAAAAAACATGAAAGGATGAAATTCATTTTTCCACTTCGTCTATAATATCTTGCAGAATTCATATTAATTTTTTTAGAGGCTTAAATAGTCCAATACAGTAGGCACCATATTAATTAGCCACGCTAAAACCAGCTTTTCATCAAACATCAAAGGCTACATAAATAGTGATATAAGTTTTAGTGGAGTTGGTGACTAAATTTTTTGGTTGCAACTGACTCTTATCAAATGTAAATATCTCAGATGTACAACCTTGACGCTTTTTATGTAAGAAATAACGACTATAATAGATTATATATGCTGATAAAGCAATAGAATGTTCATTTTCATCAGTTAGATTGTTAATATTATTCTCAATTAATACATTAGATAGCTCTTCCTCTGATTAGAAAAGATGAGGATTGCCTCTACTCTTGTCTTATCCTTGGCCGCTATCCTCAATTCTATTGGTGAATATAATAATATCATATATCTATATTTGAGGTTCATTATTTTTGAGCTTTACGCAAATCAGAATTTTTACGATGTAATCCACACGGAGCAATTGCACACGTGTCCAAGTGTGAACATCCTTGCCGATTTGCACATATGCTGGCAACCCTTCAAACTGTACATGTATACTCAATAAATTTATTACCATACTTATAACTGATTGTTAATCAATAATAAGGGATTTCAATTTATAACGTAGAAGGCACTCAAAATCCATGATGGATACCCACAGTGGTTTTTGAAAAAAATGTCAATGTCGAAAAAATCTAAATATAAATTTAATCTCTTATCTCTGGTTCCTCCGACATAATAAATTCAAAGTAGTTTATACCTATTTCAAAATCTATGAATCCTGATAGTATTTTTATCAATACAGATCATTCCAGAATATTTTGTGTTATCGGTGTTGCTATCTTTTTAAGAAGAAATGTAATAATGCATATTTTTTCTGAACATTGTTAGGATTTGAAAAAATTGTATTTGAAAAAATCGTTTTTGAATATTGATGAATATCGCCTCGGAATTCATTCGAATCCACAAAAAAGAGAATGCATATTTTGTTGTTGAAAAAAAAAAATGATTTTCAGTTTTCATTTTTGTGAATTTTATTCATAATCGTCAATTTTAGGCGAATCAAATTAAAACTTAACATTTGTCTTCATAATGAGCTACATTATACAAATTAATCATTATTTTTCTCTTATTTTTGAATTTGTACTTTGATAGGGAAAGATACCTTGTGAGATTAAAGCTGGTTAAATAACTTTTGTGGAGAGGAGAATTTTTTTTCTTACAATCGAATTTTCTAATTTCTTTGGGAAACAATGACAGACACGAAAAAATGTTCAGATCAAATTTCGTACATTCAAAAAAGTTATATGAAAAATTTCTCTTGTTCTTTCGCGATTTCTTTCCTCGTTTACGAGAAAAATTCAAAAATTACATTTTTACGATAAAAAAATTCTCTCGGTCTCAAAAATGGTTCAGCCGGCATAATGCTGATAAGATGGGTATTGTTAGAAAACAAAGTAGTACCTCAGAATATTTCAAGTTTTCAATGAATCGAAAAAATAAAAAAAGTAAACAACATTTAATTGTTTCAACGATTAAAATTTTTTAAAGCATTCACGAGTATTATTAGAAAACAAAATAGTACTTCAAAATATTAAAATCTTTCGGAAATCTGGTGAGATAAAATGTTTCCTTTGATATTTTCAGGTAACCTGTATACTTAAACAAACGCGTATTATTTAAATAATTTAAAATTATTCGAACAAATTATATTATTGTTATTATTGACTAAAATTCTTGTAACGTTTAGAAAATGCGTTAATTTCGCGACTTACCTGAAATTTTTTTTAATAAATTGCAATTGTTTATAAAATTGAAGATGAGCTGAAAATGACTAGGTTATCTGACGTTGCCGATTAATGATTATTTACAGAATGGCACTTTTAAAAAACGGTAATAAACCGCAATATTATGTAAAAATCGAATTAGTTACTTATCAGGTTTTCTTTGATGACCCAAAAGAGTGGCTTAAAGTAATTCACCCTTAAAATTTAATGATTCATTTGCTTTACAAAATGATATCAATAGCATTTTCAATGTTTAAAAGAGAAACGGAAAGTTCTATCAGAGAATGACTACCGACAATGTAGTTCTTTCTAAAAGGTACAATTTTGTCATAAAATTTTCTAAAATCTCTTAAATTCTCCTGAAACCTATACAAAATATTTAAAAGCGACTTTGTTAGTCTCTATGAAGTACAAATTTCCTCTGTAGACTTTTTTCATATCTAAGATCGTTTGGATGAAAATGTTAATTTTCGACTTTTCAATAACAGTTGTCACGATTAACAGAAAAACCCATTACTATCAGGAAAAGATTAGACGCATAGATTGGCCGGAAAATTGAATTTTTTATTATTCAAAAAACCTCATTGTAAAATCTCTTATGTAAAACAAGTATGGTTTCCTCCCTTCCTCGGCGTGGTTTGTAGCAGCAAAGTAGGTCTTGGTCGGTGGTGGGATGCTTTACCGGCCTAGGCCGGTAAACTGCAATTTACCGTCCGCGGGAAATACAAATCAGGTGAGCACGCATGTGCGTTCGTTATTTCGACTCACGCGCACTCTTTTACGCAGTACTTGTCCCTCTGAACTAACCCCAAACCTGAGACTCATTATCATAAAAAAACATAAGATAACTCAACATCATAAGCCTTGGTGCACAGTATACTGTTATGCAACACATGCATCGTTATGTGTACTTTAAGCTACCTATTTTTCGAGAGATAAGTTCCCGTTCACCGATCTTTGAAAGAAGTCTGTGGTGGGGGTATTCATTTCCCTAGGGAAATAAGGTAACATTATTTCTCTCAAAACAGGTTCATTAAGCCTCCAAAAATCATGGAGCGTATAATAGGTGCTGCTATCTCTATGCCTACCAGCCAAGTCACAAACACGGTTTCACAACCTAACTATCATGCAATGTCAAAGCGGTCAAAGCAGAGGTTAAAGTGTTATGCTCAAATGGAGAAAAGTGGCGGTGACAATTGATTGCCGCTCGAGCAGTGTGAAGCACCAATGTACTGTAGAAATTTGTAAAATGGCCTGATGGGAATACCAACGTACTTAAAAAAATACAATCCTCTCTTTCTTGTTACAGGGTTGAGTAGGCAGTCTGAGTGTTTATCTGATGACGGCCTGATTGCTGGTGCTCCTCGTAGCGAACTTTCTTCTTCTCCTTCTTCTTCTCCTGAAAGAAATCATGTACCTGAAAAATCTCTTTCTCCTGCCAAAACTCTACTTCGTGCCAGGTCCAAATCTCCTCCTGCAGGGAATCATCCCCCTTTCAGATTTATAGCTCCACCTACAAGGCTTCCTTCTCCTGACGGAAATGGATGTGAACTTGAACAACTTCCATTTATTCGGCTTATACCCAATTGGAATTCGCACCGGACATTCGAACTTCGCAGATACACTTTTCCTCCCGGCAAATCAATTAAAATAAGAACAGGAACTTCTCAGTTCATGCCTGTTCCAGTCGGAGAACAAATTGTATTATTAAGGTCCGATGGTGACGTTCTTGCCATATTGGAAACTTATAATGTTCTGGCTGGAATATATAAATATATACTTAGGAAGATAAAACGTGTGAAAATAAACATGGCAAGCCACACGATTACTGAAATGAACCGAAGAGAAATGAGTGAAACTCCAGTAGGTGCAAGTCGCTCAATAAGGAAGAGTTATACAGTACAGAATATGAACTCTCGTGTAGTCAGCAATCTTCTCCACTAATCACTCAATGAAGAAAATGTCAAATTATAAACTATATTCATCCGAAGTAGGATCCAAATCTTACACGTAACTAGTAATTACAATCAAAAGTGTAACGGTTCTTAAATTAAAATTCTTATTGTTAGGGTTCTCAAAGCTTCAATATTTCGTCAATGCCGCAGCTAGTCTTCTTCGGAAACAGATAAAAAACGTCATTTTCATTTGCTCAAGAAAATATTTTAGGAAAAAAATTACACTAACGCACACCCTAGCGGGAGAAACGGAAAGGGTCGGAAAGGAAGTTCCGTTCCGATCCTTTCCAATTTCTGTGTGATTTCTTTCTGAACGTTTTCTCTTTCCGAAGGTTTCCGACGCCTTTCGGAACTTCTGCCGAAGTCTCCATCTGCGTTTGCTTCGTTCTGAACCTTTCCGATTTCTTTTCGAATAAATGTCGAAGTGTGCCAATAGCTTATGTCGAATTTTCACCTGGGCCCCAATGTTCATCTTCGTTCCAGATGTTTCCAATTTCTTTCCGAATAAATATGAAATGTAAAGTATAAATTGAATGACGTATTTATTATATATGCATACATATATTTATGGGTGATTCTGAACCAATCTCTGTAGATTATTACATTTTTCAAATAAAAAAAGGAACAATCAAACAATTTTAATGTACTTATAAAATTAATAATATTTAATGCATTCTTTTTACAAAACATTTTTAAATAAAGAGATTTCTTTCAAGAAATTGAGGTAGAATTATTTAGACTTGATTGGAAGAATTCTGAATATATTCATAAGCAAACCCTGCAGATTGGAACAAATCATCAGTTTAGCGTCTACATTAAAAGCTTTTTAATTATAAGATCGAAAAGAAATCTATTTTATCATGAATAATTTTATGCAAACTGAGCATGAAAAAGATTCGCAATTAAAAAAACAGACTCCCAAACTACCTAACTTTTCGTCTCATTAGAGACAAAAATAACCAAATAAAAAAAGAGGGCTTATGCTACCAGGGAACCAAAATATTTCGGCTCCAATTTAGACCACCTACCGCCACCAGAACAAGCCGGCAACAGAAAAAAAGAGGCGACACTGATACCAATCTCGAACAGGCACCCAATAGAGGAAGAACGATGATTCAAGACCCGGAGAAACATCAACATTCAGGTTTCTCCCAAGCCCAAAGATCTGGCTGAACTGGATGTCGAGCTTCGTGGAGATTTTTCCGAAGAATCCGACCTCTGGACTATCAACTGTGGTGTGTACAGTGCAGCGAGAGCTATGGCAGATGCAAACCGTAAAACAGAACCAACGGTTGATCATAAGACCAAAGGATGCATACATCAACTCAGCACAAAGATAAGCTGGGCAAGACAGTACGCGCCCCGCATTCAATGTGTGATTGACTGCATAACACCTAGCAGGACTTTCACTGCCAAGGTTCGACAGTTCGCGCGCGAACTGCGGATCCGTCATCACATAATCAACAAGTCAAAGCTACTGACCATCAGGCAGCATATTTTTGACAGAATACGAGTACTATCTAACGCTAAGAGAAGTCTAGAGCGGAGAGAGTGATGGGTCAGAGAAAATCAACAGATTTCATCTGACCCATCTAAACACTTCCAAGACTGTTACTGTCGACCATCCGCCCAAACCAGAGGAAGTCGAAGCATTTTGGAGAGAAATCTACGAAGTTCAAAATCCACTTGAAGAAGGCTCAAAGAACATAAAAAGCTTCAAAGAGCTGTGCAATGCCCTCATAACACTTAAGGAGGAATGCCCACGTATCACTAGCGAGAAGGTGAAAAACGTATTGAGAGATATGAAGATCTATACCGCTCCGGGACCAGATGGTATCAAGAGCTTCTGGTGGGAGAAGTTACCTTCAACCCACCAGATTCTGGCCCGAATTTTCACCTCATATCTAAAGTCGGAAGAGCCTATTCCGGAGTGGTTGGTGGAGGGCGCACCGTGCTCCTGCCGAAGACGGGTAACTTAACTGACTCTAAGAATTACAGGCCAATAATTTGTCTGAACACACTGTATGAGATCTTCATAGCTATCCTAAATGATCGAATTGTTCGGACAATTGGACCTGTGTGGCAAGAGATGTATGAACAACGCCGCTCAAAGAAAGGCGTAGCAGGATGTCAGGAGAACTTGCTCATCGATGGCCTGGATTGATTACCGGGAGCTTTCGATTCAATCTCCCATAGACTTATCATCTGTTTGTTGGAAAGCTTAAGGGTTCAACCACACATTGTGAGGTGCATAGAGAGATCAATGCCGCTTTGGAAAACCAGATTTACTATCTCATCTGGAAAACATCGTGTGATCACTCAAAGAGGAGTGTTTCAGGGCGACACCATGAGCCATCTCTTCTTCTGCCTCACGTTATTGCTACTATTTCTCGCACTTCGCAATTGCGAAGGGTACCTCTGCGGCAAACCTGCGAACCGAAAGCATAAGGTCACGCATGTATTTTATATGGATCTTGAGATCGATCCTAGAAATCAAGAGAAAGTACATCTAGCTCTAAAAATTGTAAAAGAGTACACTCAAGAGATTGGAATGGAGTTCGGGTTAGAGAAATGCGTCAAGGTTAATTTGAAGGGAGGAAAACTTAATGGCATCCCCGAAGATCCTGAGCTCGTTGAAAAAAGCGGTATACGACACCTTTGCGATGGAGAGACCTATACATACCTGAGCGTGCCACAGAGCCGCATTCAGGACGTGACATCTATAAAGGATACTCCCAGTAGTACTCTATTCATTTGGAGTAGTTCCATGGACGAAGGACGAGCTCAGATCCCTCCATGTCGGGTCCCGAAAGGTTATGCACATGAACAAAAGCATGCACCACAAGTCTTCTGTTCCACGACTTAACATCTCACGCCGCCAAGGTGGTCGTGGAATGCTGAATCTTGAATGTCTTCGCAACAGGATTATTCTGGGTATAGCACATATGGTCGCAAATGGACAAAACACTCTTCTTAAAATGATCAGGAAACACGAAAAAGTGAGCAAAGGGGCGTTTCTGTACAAAACAGCGGAGAAGGCTGCTGAAACACTAGGCCTTGACTTCAATATCATCAACCTGATGAAGAAAAGTGGGCTTCAGCTGAAAATATAGTGAAGGAATTTCACACCTTGAAAGATGAAACCAGTGAATTTGAATGCGTGAGTTCGATTGTTTTTTACAGTTTCTAAGCGGTGGTACTTTATTTAGGAATGCTACAGGTTGGGGAATTCCAGAACGCCAGGGATTGTTGCGGAAAACCTGACATAGTCAGGGAATTTCCGATAAATTGAAACGGAAGGTAATTTTATTACTTTGTTGAAAAATTGATAATTTTGCTAAAGAATAATTCCTTTTGTTCAAAAATTCAACTGTTTTGTTGAAGATTTGTCCTTTCGAATTGAGAATTCATCTATTTTGGTGAAAATGGTATTTTGTTTGTTAAAAATCAGAAATTTGTGGCTGAAAATTAATCTGTTTTGGTTGAGGGTTGAACTATTCTGTAGGAAAATCAACATTTTTGGTTGAATTTAACTGCTTTGGTGAAGAACCAAAATCTCTTTTAGATGAAATATCAACCTTTTCACTTTCTGTTAAGAATTCAGTTTCTTCGGTTGGAAATTAAACTAAAAAATTAATGATTCGTTATTTTGGTTGAGAAATCTTTTTGTTTTGTTCAAAATTTAACTATTCAGTTAAACATTTTTTTGCTATTATATCTATTTTTTTATCTGGAAATTTAACTATTCCACGCTTGGTTGAAAACGTATCTTCTTTAGTAAAAAATTCAACTTTCTGGTTGAAAAATCTTTTTCTGTGCAAAACCCACGAAGGAATAGTAAGGAGTGGTATCACCCTATGTGTTTGGTGAGCAGAGGTGGAACAAGTAACGTCCAAGAATTCGTTAATGCTTGCTACGAATGAAAACTCGTACGCCCCCCGTGCACATGCGCAGAGCTGTTTTCGCAGTCACATGTTACACCCACTCAATATGTTACCTTTTGACATCTCGATGCACATGTCGGTTATGTTCGTTTGTTTATGTTCGTTCAATACACAAGTTCGAAACTTCAAACGCGTGTTGACATCGATGGCATGGCAACCGCCAGTGCGCATGTGAACGGGGCAGCATAAGAGTTTTCATTCGTAGCTAGCATTAACGAATTATTGGACGTCGCTCGTCCCACTCCCCACTTACAGGGATACTACTCCTTACTATTCCTTCGTGGCAAAACCCTTAATCTTCTTGGTGACTAATTCACCAAGTAGAAGATAAATAATCTTCTTGGTTGACAATTTATGTTCTTATCTAAAAGTGATGAGTTTTTAAATGAAAAATTAAATTATTTGGTTGAAACTTTGGTTTTAACTTGATTAAAAATCCATCTGTGTGGTGAAAATTTTAAATATTTTGTTAAAAATTTATTCTATTTCGTTGAAAATGTATTTTTCTACTAAAGATTTGAGTATTCTATTTTGAGTTAAAAATTCATTTCTTCGGCTGAAAATTGAATTATTTTCTTGAAAATTCGTTTTTGTTTTCTCTCTAAATATGAATTAGTGAAAATTTCACTAGTTGAATTAGTAAATGTATGGTTCACTAACCAAATAGTAATATTTTGATGTTTTACATTTGAAATAGTAAATATTTTACTAATAAATTAGTCAAAGTTTTACTAATCTCAATTAGTATCCATGGTTCACTATTATTCAGTAGCTTCGCTTCACTAATTCATTAGTAACTTAGCGCGATCACTAACGAATTAGTGAACTGCAACGATTTTGACCAATCTGAAGTCATATCCTCATATGACATTGCGTAATTGTAAAATTGACATTGACATTGTAAAATATAACAATAATCTAATTATTTAAGAAGGCTTGAAATACAGGTTGGAAAGACTATTTTTAAATTTGTAAAATTCCTGGTCAAAAATAAATGCACTGTTATTTCCCGGTTTTCCCGGTCTCATGAGATTCCCGGTCCAGCGGCCACCCTGAAATTATCATATTATTGTTCTATGTAACTATGGCCAGTAGACAAAAAGGAACTCAAGATCAATTTATTCATTTATTATCGCCAACGGCCATACCACACTGAAAAAACCAGTTCTCGTTAGATCACTGAAGTTAAGCAGTGTTGAGCGCGGTGAGTACTTGGATGGGTGACCATTCGGGAATACTACTGCGTGTTGTTTTATAATCTCCTTTCAATTTACATTTATTTTGAAAAAATTAATTTTTTCACTGAACAATTAGTGCATTTTTACTGTATAACTAGTGACTTTTCACTCTTCAATTAGCACACACTGCAATGACAGGGATTACTAATTGCTTAGTGGAATTTCACTAATTTCACAAGTGGACAATTTCCACTAATCAAATTAGTAGTTTTCTACTAATCGTGAGTGGCTGACTTCTCTCTAATTGAATTAGTAAAATTTCACTAGCAATTAGTGAAATTTCACTAATTCAGATTTAGAGAGTTAGTAGAAAATTTTAATATTCCATTTTTATCTGATTTTTTCAGTTACAAATTCATGGATTTTGTTGAAAAATTGTCTTTTTTGTTAGAAAATTCACCTTTTTTATTGAAAATTTCACTAGTTGGTTGAAAATTAATTTTCTGGTTGAAGATTCATCATTTTAGTCTAAAATTAAACTATTTTGTTAAAAATGATATTTTTAAATTAAGAAAATCTATTGTCTTTACTAAAAATGGAACTATTCCATTTTCTATCGAAAATTTATCTTTTTTTGATATAAATTTAAAATTCTTGGTCAAAAATTCATATGTTTGATTGAAAATTTACTTCTATATTGAAAATTGAAGTAATATATTTTTGGTTAAGATTTGAACTTTTTTTCCAGTTTATTTCTGTTTTTGTTGAAAATTGATCTTTTTTAGTCAAAAACTCATGCATTTTTGGAAGAAAATTCATTCTTTGGTTAAATATCTCACTATTTGGTGAGAAATTAATTATTCTTAGTCCAAGATTCATTACTTTAGTTAAGAAATCATTATTTAAACTAAAAATGTAATTATTCCATTTTTGATTGAAAAGTCCTCCTTTCGTTTTGAAAATTTATTTATTATTTATTTATTTTCCCTTCCTTAATTGACACAAAACTTCTGATTTTAAATCAATTAAAGCAAGAATTAAAACATTTGAAATTTATCGATTCAAAAATTAAAATAATAATTTATATCTTATTACTAATCAGAAGCAATGTATAATTTGAATAGGATTCATTTTACCAAAGCTTCAAATCTAAAAACTTTAAACTATAAATTTGTCTATAATATTAAAGTCTTTTTGTTCTGTTAAAAAAAGTTATTAAGATAAATTTTTCAATTTTTTTAGTAGTATGAATAGCCGTACACAGAATTTTTAAGTCTGGAGGAAAAAATAGTTTAGACAAATTTCGAAATGCTCTGACTTTTTGAATTTTTATTTAAAACAGCTGCCTAATGAATTCGTCCTTTCTTTTTACATCCTTGACAAGTATGTGTTTTGAGTCAGTTTAAATTATGTTTAGGAATTTTAGAAGTTTCGAAGAGATTAAAAATATTTTAAAACTTGAAAAGCTTTCTGAATATTTATAAAATATATTTAAATTTCTTCCTAACTTCTGAAAGTCCTAAATATTTCTTTTAAACGTACCCGAGTTTTTCCCAATATTTTGTAAAATCCTATAATAAAGAGAAAATTTTCATTTGAAAATTCCTAGATTGTATTTGAATACAACTGAAATCTTCAAAAATCCTTTTGAATTTTCTCAAGAATCTTAGGAAAATTATATTTATGTAACTTGAAATACAAACTGATAATACTGATTCCTTTGGTCTCTTTTGTTCGGTCAATAAAATTTGAAAAACTCTTGAATTATAAACTTTTAAACTCAGAAATGGAAATTTTTCATATTCCAATGCCTAATAATTTAAAAATATGGAATGAAAGCTATTAACACTTTTTAATTGACAAAATTTTAATTAAATGAATTTATACTGCACAGTAACATTTTTTCAACGCTTATAAATTTTACAGTTCAAATATTTCGATTCATTTCCAGAAATATAAATCCACGTTATCCCTTTTCAAAGTTATAAACAAAAGAATGAATCAATACAGTAATTTTTACAAATTATATTTGGAGCAATTTTTAGCACTTTAAGTACAAATTTTCAAAATAATTTTTAAAAATAAAAGTGATTTGAATTTTTCCTAAGAATCTTCAGGACATTTCTTTATTATCTTGAAACCTTTCAAATCCTTGAAAAGCTTCCAAATTTTATTTCAAAATGTTCCAAAATTTAGATAATGTTTTTAATTTTATGAAATATTCTGGAACTTCAAATTTTTGTTGAAACTATCTATAAGCTATTAAAGAACTCTCCACGTCGAAATTTAGACTTCCATGGATTCCGAGGCTTTTGAAAGAAATTTAGGGATTTTTCGAGTATTTCAACTAAATACAAAAGATTCCATTGGTTCTCAAGAAATGTCAAAATATTTCAACGGATTTTAAAGAATTTCGAAACATTTCGATGGAGTTTAGAGGATTTTAAAGATTTCCAAACATTTCAAAAAATTACTTACGACTTTTAAAAATTTCAAGATATTCATAGAGTACTTTGGAAAATAAATTAAATGAAAGTTAGAGGCATTCCGAGCTATTTCAAAGATTTTAAGGGATTTTAAGGGGTTTCAAGGGATTTCACAAGATTGAAGGACTTAAAAGATTCATGGCGATTCAGAAAATTTTTTCAAGAGAACTTTAATGAATAAGTTTAATTTAATGTTAATTCCAGAGAATGATATAAGAATTTCACAGAATTGAAAAAAATTTCCAAACATTTCAAGTTTTAAGGGATTCCAAAGGATTTCGACTAATTTCAAGGGATTTTTAAGAGACTTTGAAATATTTTCACGGATTTAAAAGAATTTGAAACATTCTGAGGAAGATTCGAATGATTTAAGACATTTTAAAGGATTTCGAAGATTTCAAGGTATTTCAAGATATTTCAAGAAATTTTACCTGATTTTACCAGTTTCTTAATTTTGAACTGATGACGTTTTTAATCGCGGACCTTAAAACATTCATAATCCCTCGTCAAAATTAAAAAGAAGAAATAGTTTATCTGATTTTTAAGAAAAATAGCCGATTGAAAACAGTCTTTTTGCATTACAGAGAAAAAACTAATACAGTTGCATGCCTTTGTTACAATTTGAACCAGAGTGTTCCAGAAATCTTTCAGAATCGAAAATTAGTAAAATATTACTAATTGATAATGAAAATCAACTAATTCAATTAGAGAAATGTGAGCAACTATACATTAATGAAAACTAACTTATTCGATTATTTTAAATATTCAATAATTCGATAGTGGAAATGAACGATCACAAACTATTTTTTATTACTCATTATTGAAACAATGAGTAGGAAATTTTACGCATCATATGTATAGCATATGTCACCTGCACAAACAGTACGTTTACTAAACAGTACAAGTGACTTCTTTGAACTGAAAAAATTAGAGATATTTACGCAGCCAATTTATTTTCCCTTACTCACTTGAAACAAAACTTCTGTTTTTAAATCAATTAAATTAAGAATTAAAACATTTGAAATTTGTCGATTCAAAAATTAAAATAATAATTTATATCTTATTACTAATCAGAAGCAATGTATAATTTGAATACGTTTTATGTCACCAAAGCTTTAAATCTAAAAACTTGAAAATATAAATTACTAGAATATTGTGCATCTGCAGATTGATCAAGCTGTGGTTGGGGAAGCGCTCCGCGTACATATCTGTAAAAGCTAAATTTTTCTACCAAATTTCTAACCCAAAAAGACTAATTTTCTACAAAACATTTACATTCTCAGAAAAAAGTTAATTTTTAACCAGGCAGTGTAATATGTTGTTAATCAAATAGTTAAATTTTCAGTTAAAAAAATTAATCTCGAGAAGAAAAAAAAATTTAACGAAGTAATTTAACTTTCAACCAAAAAGAAAAGTTTCCAACTAATATTATGAGTCTCCAACCAAAAAAATGAATTTTGATGAGAATAGTTCAAATTTCAATTATTGAGAGGAATTTTAAAAGTAAAGAGATAAATCTTCAAAAAAAATGTGTAATACTTCTTTTTTCAAATGAAATGATTATAATTTTAAATTAGAAATAGTTGAATTTAACCAAAAGAAATCCGAACTTTTGACAAAACAGTTACATCCTTAACCAAAAAGATGAATTTTGATAAGAAAAATACTTCTTTTTAACAAATTACATATACTGTCAAACCGAATTGTTGAACTTTGAACTAAAACCAATAAAATTCCAATCAATTATATAATAATTATATTTGCAGTGGAAAAATAGTAAATTTTAACCAAAAAAGAACAAATTTTCAACAAAATATATAGTCAAATATTCAGCTAATGAAATTAATTTAAAAGAAAAGGTAGTAAAAATTATAACCAAGTACTTGGATATTCTGTAAAATAGTTGAATTTTCATAAAAATAGCTTAATTTTTAACCGAGTAGTAGAATTTTTTTCCAGAAATATTAATGTGAACCAAATAGTTTAATTCTCGACGAAATTATTGCATTTTCAAGCCAAAAGATGATTTTTCAACAAATTTCATTCTACCAAATAGTTAAATTTTCAAACTAAAGAAGACTAATTTTTAACCTAAAATGAAATTGTTGAATTTCAACTTAAAAAACAATTTGAAAAAATAATTTTCTACCGACCGTTGAGTTTTCTATTAAGCAATTGAATTTTCTATGAAATTGTTGAATTTTCAACTCAAAAAGACTAATTTTCTAGCAAACTTTCAAATATTTACCAAAAATAATTGTTTTTGGTTGAAATTTGAAAGTTTTTTCTCAATTAAATAATTTAACTATCAGTAGTTCAACCTTCAACCAAAGAGATGAATGTTGAACTAAAATAATGAACCTTCAACCTAAAAAAAAATTAATTTTGAAGTTCAAATTTCAATCAATAAGGTGAATTTCAAATCTAAAAAGATGATGTCTTATCACAAGATGTAATAGATGATATTTCAATCAAAAAATTTTTTTATTTTTAATCAGGAACAGTTAATATCAAACAAAAAAATACGAACTTTCAACAAATAAGTTGAAATCTCAACCAAATGCGTGAATTTTCGAAAAAGAAATATGAATTTTATACAAATTACTTGGATGATCAACAAAAACGATGAATTTTCAACAAAATGAATTCATTTTTAAACTAAAGAAATTAATTTTCAACAAGATACATGATTGTTCTTTCAAAATTCAAACAATTAATTTTTAACCAAAAAGACGAATTTTGAACAAAATAGTGGAATTTTCAACCAAAAGGATTAATTTTCCCCCGCGAAGATTAATGTTCTCATAAGATAGACGAATTTTCTACTGAATTTTCAACCAAACTGTTGCATCTTTCAATATCCTTTTTTGTTTGAATGACGAATTTTCAACAAAATACATGAACTTTCAAGTGAATTATTAGTTGATGTTATGGTTTTTGACCAGCGAAATTGTAATTATTATAATGTTAATGTTTTTGCCTACTTGGTCTGAAATCAATATTTTTTGAATATTGATTATTAATTTTACAAGTTGTGAAAAAAATTTCTCCAGCTCCGCTGGTATTCGAACACCAGGTCTTTGAGATTTCTAACAAGCAAATTGTTGATTTTTTAATCAGAAATGATTAATTTCCAATCAGTAATGGAATAAGTAAATTTTCAGTGGAGAAAATTAATATTCAACCAAACAATAATGAATTTTCAAGAGAATAGTAAAATCTTCAGCCAACAGAATGAATTTTTAACAAAGTAGTGAACTTTTGAACAATGATCTGAATTTTATAAAAAAACAGTTAACTTTTTTTATAAATAGTTTTATTTTTAACCAAAAATATGAATTCTCAACACAAAAGTTAATTTTCAACCAAATGACTTAATTTTAAACAATTTAAAATATGCAAATTGAAACATTCCTGAAAGTTTCAAAAATTGCTGCATAATATAAATAATTAAGAAATTGTTTAAATAACGAATAAATGCAAAAGGCGGTCCTTAAATATCTTTGGAACCGACTTGAATTCTCATAAAATTTGGTGAAAGCCTACAGAATTAAAAAATTGTCTTGAAAATATTCTAAATTCTTTTTCGACACATTTGAAATCTTCAAAAATATTTATGATTCATATCAAAAATCGTGAGAAAATTTTATTTATCACTTGAAAAAGAAACTGAAAATATTCATTCCCTTATTCTTAAATGGCCGAATCTAATTCCAGCATGAATTCCAGTGCTAAAAACATTTAAACAAATGAATATTTATTCGGCATTTTTATTTTGTAACAATAATGATTTTTTGTCGCTCAAATCGGACAACTTGCGCGATTGATGATGCTAGTTGAGGCAAATAATGTGAGATGGAATAAAATAAACGTCTAAATAATTCATATTTTCCCATTTTGAAGACGGAACTGGTCTATTGACTAATTTCACAATATCTCCTTCTTCTTATTTCAATACAGCTGAAAATTGGTCACAGTCACGTTCTTTTATTATTCTTTCCCGTTTGCCGCGTTTTTCATTTCAATAACCTAATGTCAATTAAGCCCTACATAAACTAACATATTTTTACTCTGACTCTAACTTTTCGCTTGGTGAATAAACTGTTCCATTTGAAAAAATATTTTTTTCTGTTTTTCAGTTTTCTCGTACAACAAAACATATCCGCATATATTCAACGTTCAAACAATGATTCCAGAAAAACAGATTTTTATCTATCCAACGTTAGCTTTGCCAGGGCTTCAAATCATGATAATTTCCTCATTCTTCCCCAACGCTTCTCTTATAAATTACTTTCGCATCATTTGAATGAACATTTCACATATGATAAAAAGTTAGTATAAAAAGGCCACTTTCCAGATTCAAGTGAGATACTTCTGGTTCATCTTTGCTACGAAGTGGATATTAAACGACTTTTTCATCAATCATGATGTGGGCGATCATCTGCTCATTGGCTTTCTGCACTTTTCAAGTAAGTTCTCCACAAATTGTTCAAAGTTATCGATTATCAAACTGGCAAAATCATTGGCATGTATTCAATATTCAGTAACAACAATTTAAATTCACAGAATACAAAAACTCTCCTAACCGACTCTTTTTAAATTTACACACCTCATTATTTCTATCTACACATTACAGACTAACCATAAATTACGTATACATTTTTTCTTAATTTTTCCGCTCCTTATGTAAAAATAAGTAAGAAAGTAGTTTGGAGACACCCACCTATTCAACGTATTTTTCCCAAAGTATTTTCAGTAGAAAAATATTCATAAAAAACTTAATTTTTTACATTTTGGGAAAGTAAGTTGGAGGAGTTTGGGGAATATTATTATTATTATTATTATTATTATACCATTAAGCCATTTCCCTTTCGGGGTAGGCGTGACTTGCTCGGTTGGAAAGTAGTGGGATAGGTATATAAGTGTAAAGTAGGTCCTTATATGGTATAAGGTAGATAGGTATATAGGTATATATGTGTTAGGTATAGATATTTTAGATTGATCTGGAGTTTTCGTGTTATTTATTCAAATGACACGTTCACTCCGCAACACTGCTCCGACCCAGGTTGCTGATCAATCTCTCTAGCGATTACCCCAAGTGAGGAGCCTCACAAAATTGTTATGTATGGTTCCCCACTTGGGCCCATTAGTATCCAAGGTCTTTGTTTCAGGCATCATTCACTCTATTGTCACTCTGTTTATAAACTATTTGTCGCCACACTTTTCTGTCCTGGCATACTACTCTAGCTTCCTTTACGTCCATGCATTTCTTCATGCAAGCTCTTCTGTTCCTATGACTTCTTATGTCTCTTCGGATTAATGTCTCATTTACAGATTCTATCCATTCTTTCGGCGGTCTACCTCTGGGCATTCTGCCATTTACTTTACCTTTATATACTTGCTTCGTCAGTCGTTCATCTTTCATTCTTTCAAGATTTCCGAACCACCTTAACTGAAACCTTTCCCATATGTCAACTAGCGTCTCTCCTGTACCACATTCTTGGAGGATTATCTCGTTTCGGACTCTGTCCATCAGTGTTTTTCCGCATATTATGCGCAGAGGTTTCATGCCGATCGCGTTGATTTTACTCCTGTCCTTTTCTTGACAGGTCCATGCCTCGCTACCGTATAGTACAGTTGGTACGAATATGGAATTATGTATGGCCATTTTAGCTTTTTTTGATATGTTTTTATTTGTGAGGATGGACCCTGCTCTACCGATAACCTGCTTACCCTTATTTATGCGCCTATCTAATTCCCCATCTATTTTTCCGTCGCTAGTGAATAGACTACCTAGATATACGTACTTGTCAACTTGTTCTAATCTCACATCATTTAGAACAATGTTACATATTGTTTTCTCACTTTTTCCCTCAAAACCCATGACTTTCGTTTTATTCACGTTAATTTTGAGGTCCATGTTCTTCATGCTTGTATTAAGTTTATTCAACATTCTTTGCAAGTCTTCGACTGATTCTGCCATAACAATCTTGTCATCTCCGAAAGCCAACCCACGTACTTTGACGGTTTCGAGATCTATACCTTTTTCGTCGAAGAGGGCAGTTCTTAGACACTTATCCATGAATATGATAAATAGCCACGAGGACATAACGCATCCTTGTTTCACGCCTTGCATAATATCGAACCAGTCACTCAGTTTCCCATTTACCCTTACACTTGCTTTACTACCCGTATATATTGTTTTTATTGCTTGTAAGAGCCCTCCATTCACTCCATACTCTTTAAGGACTTCCCAAAGTTTACTTCTATTTACCGTGTCGAATGCTTTTTCTAGGTCAATAAATGCACAGAAAACTTTCTTTCCTACTCTCAAGCTTTTTTCTGTGATCTGTCTTAGGCTAAATATCTGATCTGTACATGATCTTCCTGGCATAAATCCACTTTGGACTTTCCATATCTTCTCTTCTGTAATTTCCATTACCCTACGAATAAGTATTTTTGAGTATATTTTACTTACGGTACTTAGTTGGCTGATACCTCTGTAATTACTGCAGTTGCTTTTATCTCCCTTTCTTTTATATATTGGTACAATAATCGCCTTTCTCCAATCGTCTGGGACTTCTCCTGTCTCGAAACATAATAAAAAAGGAAAAACTAGAAGAGGAAAAGTAGGCGAAATGAGGAGAAATGAGGAGTGTGAAAGTTGGAGAAATGAGGGGAACTTGTGGAGAGATAATAGGGGAAGTGAGTGGAAGTGAGGGGAAGTAGAGCAAATGATTGGAAGTCAGGGAGGGTCTTGAGAGGAAGTGAGGGTTCGGGAAATGAAGTAGGGGAAGGTATGTGGTTGATGGGAAGTAAGGAGAGGGGGAAATAAAGAAGGAACAAGTTGGTGAAGGTAAGAAAAACGAATGGTAAAGTGAGGAGAGAAAAAATAAATGGAAAAGAACAGAGGGAGAGTAGGGGCGGGTAAATATGGGAGAAGGAGGTTTGAACAATTTAATTAACATCTGAATAAACTACGATACCCTTTTTTGTAGGTATGCGGCGGCTACTTTGATTAATTTTCTCTAAATTGCTAGTAGATAACTTCAATTTTTTAATATTGATCATTTACCTAAAAGAATCTGAACATTTTGAAGAACGATTGCTATCATAATAAATTCTAATAAAATTTATTATAAAACTAGATTATACAATCTCATCAAGTTTTTGAGCGAATCGTTTAACATTATATTTTAACAACAAATATTCAGAAGATCAGAGCACTACATTCAAGTTTTTTAATATGTTTACTTCTTGCTTAATCTGTCGTGAAATCTAGCAAAGTAGATCACTAAATCTAAAGGTGTATTTAGTTGAATGATTTTTTCGGTATTAGTAATTTCAAACATTAAAAAAAAGCTGTTTTAGGAAAAATATTGTAGACACCCTAAAATGTTTTTAATTCTTTAAAATGTTTTGGAATTATACCTTCAAATATTTCAGAATCTCTTCAAATCTTCAAAGTCCTTTAGAACTCCTCAACTCTTGTTAATAAACTCCACAAAACGTTGAAATATTATCAAGTCCCTTGGGGTCCAGTTGAAGTAAACGAAATTTGATCGTATTTCTTGAGATTTCTTTAGATTGTCCTAAATACCACGAAATCTTTCAAATCTTCTGAAATCTCTTCAAATTTTTGAAATCTACTGAAATTCATTGAAGTATTTTAAGATCTCTTCAAACATATAAAAACCTGAATTTTCGTAAATAAATTTGATGATATCTCATAAAAATGTTATGAAACCTTTTAAAAGCCTGCGAAATTCCATGAAATTTAATGATATTCTTTAAAATCCCTCGAAATATGCGAAGTTCTTTGCACTTTTGATAATCTTCTGAAATTTCTTAAGGGTGTCTTCTGTTCCAAGGTTTTAAAAAATCGATTTTTTTGCAAATTTCAAATATAGAAGTTAATAGAAACGTGCTCTGGCATAGCCACTTATATCGTAAGTTTTCTAATCATGTGCTCAGATTTCAATGTTTTAAAAAGATCAACATTTTTGGGAGTTTACTGGTAGCTGGTGTCATTTTCATGGATGGCAATTGCTGCCAGTGGGACCCTGGGGCGTTTGTTTAACCTGTTTTTTCGTAAATTATATATATATATATATATATATATTTGCATCCAATATATCAAAAGCTAAGCAGTGAAAATTAAAATTAAAATCACTTTACAGATGGTCTTCGCAGATGAGAAAAGTTACGAAGATGCTATGTTTGATTCACAAACCAATGCAGTTAAACCTTTGAATAATCTCCAAACTAAGGCATTAAATGATATGGCGGTCAGTAGAAAATAATAATGTGTAATTCTCTGAATATTCATTTAATTGAGAATATGTTCAAAAATGTATTACAGTTTTGTTCTTCTTTCTCACTAGACTGCAGCTAAAGCTGTAAAAACAAAAGAAATGACGTGGGACGAAATATTAGAGAGATGTATGAGAACTGACTTTAATGATCAATTCGGAGAAAGTATGAACAAAAAATTCCCCGAATGTTATCAGTGTTATAATAAAGTCAAAAATACCAAGGATATTCCGGTACTTAATAATATATTATTTATCATTCATTTTAACAACAATATATCACATTAAATATCATTAAATTGGTAAATAGTAATTGCTGCATGTTCATTTTTTTTATTTTAGTATATATAAAACTTAATTTTATTGTGCTAGAAAGGTCTATACTATCATGAACAACCCTAGTAGAAATGTCCGTAGTATGCCGGAATTCACCACCGGCAGTGTACTGATTCAGTACTGACAGCCAATACTGACCTACGGAATCCTGCCAGTACTGGCGGAACGTTGGTCTGAAGACCGAATCAGTACCAGTTCGGTGGTAAAAAAAATTCTTATTTGTTAAAGAAATTCTTAAAAATGCTACTAGAATGTTTTCGAAGGAATAAAAATATCAAATCGAGGACAAGAATTTTTTTCACTCAAAAATGGAATTGTTTGAAGTCTCTACATAAAAAAGCATGTTAAGAGTTCTAGAAAATCAAACTCTAAAAATAAAAGTAAAAATAAATAAAATGTTCTATATATATATAATTTATGGTAAAATATTGTTAAGTCCCACTTTTTAAAGATCAAATCAACGCGTGTCAACATAAGAGAAAAACCAATGAGAACAGAGAATGAACTTCCAATCACACTCAATGTGATCTACGCAGGCTACGGGCGAATAAACATCTGTACGCAGATGTATGTCAGAAAGTGTTGATTTTAGTGAAGATTTAGTGTTGATTTTAGTAATATAAGTTAAGTTTAGTCGTTTCATTTTATTTTAATAACAATTGCGAATGGAGAAAAACCAAAAGTGTAAGTTTCATATTAGTATCTAATCTTTGAGTTTAAGGTACAGCTTATAATGTTTAGGTTAAGAATTTTTTTTATACTTGGTAAAGAACTCTTGATTTTTTTCAAATAAATTTCAATTTTAATTATAATATATTGAATGGATTTCAAATTTCGCTCTCTAAACCGCCATCTTGCTTTTATAACCAATGTCAGTACAGAACCAGTCACCCATACTAAGTACCATATTGGACGTTGATCTCATTCTGCCAGAACAAAGAAATACAATTTTGTCGTTTTTCAATAATTCTCCACATTTTTTGAGGAGATACAGTATAGATCTCAATTTTAAAGAGAAGAAATTTTATGAATAATTTTTCTGATTCCAATCGTCACGAAAATTTGCTTGATGAAAGGTAAGAGGAATTACATAACCTTTAAATATTGAAAATAGTACACGTGCTGTTTTACATGAAATTACAAATTATCTTATGAATGCTGCATTTATGTTATTCTATAATTGATTTTTTCATAATTAATTTGCTTATCCTTTTTAATTCAAGGATTTCAATTTTCTTTTACAGATGTGATTTTACAAATTTTTAAAAACTCAGCCACGAAGAGCTCTATCGCATCAGCAACAAGTCGATGGTTGTCTGATGCAGTTGATAGAGATTATTCCCACGATATCCCTGGGATAATACAGAACCTAATCAGAATCAAAAATGGGATATCCCGCAATATTCTATTGCTATAAGGAGCTATTTATATGCCAGTAGTATGCCAGTAGTGTGCCAGTACTGACAGGCAGTACTGAGTCAGTACTGGACAAGCTCCGAAAATCAGTACTGGACAGCGTTACAAGCCAGTACTGGCCCAGTACTGGGAGTCAGTACTGCCAGACCGGCAGTCAGTACTGGGTCAGTACTGCGCCGTTCGTACATTTCTACTAGGGAATTGTTTCTTTCTTCAATATTTTTATCCATACTTGATACATAAATAAAAAGATTTTTGACATTCTAGTGCGTTAGCACAAAATTCTCAAATTTGTAACAACGACAAGCATACAAGCTATATTTAAACGAACAGTAATTGGGTTAACTTTTACACTAGAATATAATGTGAATACAAATAAAATTATTATTTTTTGTTCAAAGACTGCTGAAAACTGCTGTAAAAACCTGGTTGGCGAATTCAAGAAAGATGCGAAAGTATATACTGATAAGGCTAAGAAATGCATTGCAAAATGCGCTCAAGATGCAAACAAATGTCGTAAGGAGCTCACAAATCTAAAAAAGAAGCAAGATAAGGAGCATCCCAAAACTTACTACGATGATACTAAAAATGAATAAAGTAAAACTGTGATTCTATTGAAATCAATAAACAGTTTGAACAATTAAATTAGTCAAATTGATCTTCCTTCCAATCCCCAGCTGTCCAAAATTTTACCCTGTTGCGTCACCTACGTCGACCGCAGTTTTTTTATGTATACGTAATATAATGACCGAGTGTTAGTTATCCTATCATATTATTTAGCAATGCATTGGAAGAAATATGCATTTCTTTTCTATTTAATATAGACAACCTGCACAATACACTGTTTCTATTTGCTTGATACTGTTCATAATCTTAACTGGAAAGTGCTTGAAGAAAAGGAGTTATAATTCAACAAGTTCAAGAATGATAATGTATGCCAAGATTTTGGAGAAAATTCAGTATTTTTCTCGGTTCCTTTAAGGCCATCATTAGAAAAATGAGAGACTTTTATTGGAACAAAAAAATCAAAGTATATAATCATACAATTATTTACTTCCAGCACTTTTTATTCTGATATCAGAAAAAAGAGGAATAGAGAATGTCCGCCGATAATGTAGTTGAATCCTCAAAAAAAAACAGAGTAACTTCCATACGAAAAATTGCATTAAGAAAAAGTATCAAAAGAATTGAATTTTCAACCAGAAAACGCCTTTTAGTAAAAAAAATGTCAGACGAAATTATTTCATTTTTCAAGACAAAAATATGAATTTTCTGTGAAACAATTGAGTTTTCAACCCGAAAATCATTTCTTGTGCAATCCATTGAACTGACGTACAATCTTTAAAAGCTTTGAAAATTGCTTGAAATAATTAAAATCCTTGGAAATTCTATGAATTCCCTTTGAAGCGATTGAAATCCTTTCTTGAATTCGTTGAATTCCTTTAAAATTCCCGGAAACCCTTCAAATCTTTTTAACTGTTTCAGAGCCGGGTTGCCGGACTTTTATCCAGTCGGTTGGTGAATCCCAATTCGCTTCTAAACGGTAATTTTCAAAAATAAATAATAATATTACATTTTTATAACCTGAAGATATTTAAAGGAAAGAACCGTAGCTGTATTATCGAAAGAAAAGTGACACCTATGTTCGAAAAGAGGCTAACGAAATTTTTTGGTGAGTTGATGAATTGAAATTGAAATCAGTTTTAAATAAATTATTTGTTACGATCATAATTTTTTTTAGCTCTTCCTCCCCTCTTCTGGAGTAACGCAGTCAAAAATTTCTCAAAACAGGTGAAAAATATTGATTTTTCACGGAAATAGGGAAATAATAGGGGCATATATCCTTTTAAACAAAATTAATCTAGATAACGTATTGCATTCAATATGGAACACCTCAAATTTATTAGATTTCGAATCGAAATATATTACATTTTGAACACAAATTAATGAATTATTAACCACAAGAGATTTTCTACCAAAAGAGATGACTTTTAAACTCAAGAAGATGAATTTTCCACAACAAAAAGTTAATTTTTTAGTAGAGCAGTTGCATAAACAGTTCAACAGTTGAACTCTGAACTAATTAGTTAATTTTTCAAGCCAAAAAAAAAGAATTCTTCCGCAGAATCTTGAATTGTCATCAGAATAGTTCATTTTTAACCAAAAATATGACTGTTCTATGATAAAAGATGACTTCTTAATCCGAAGGGATGATTAAAAAAAAAGTTGAATTTTCGACCAAAAAGTTTAGCTTTATCAAAATACTTGAATTTTAAAACTACAAAGATGCATTTTCGACCAAATGGTCGAATTTTCAAATGAAAAAAAGACTAAAGTTCAACCAAAAACTCTTACATTTTTAATCAGAAAAGACGAACTTTTTCGAAGACAGTTGAAATTTTAACCCAAAGAGTTGAATTTTAAATGAAAAAGTTAGTTTTCAGACAAGCAAGATGACTTTTCTACCGTAAACGATGAATTTTCTACGAATAGACAAATTTTTAACAAAATAGTTGAATGCTCCGCCAAATAGATGAAGTTTGAATCAAGGGAAATAAATTAAAAACCAAATGGTTTAATTTTCAACTAAAAAAGAGTTTTTCTATTTAAAAATGGAATTTTCAAAATTTTTAGTTACAAAAAATAATTTAAGAAAAAATTAATTCTCAACCTGTTAAATTCAATAAAATGGAATAATTTAGAACCATATGGTTGAATTTACAACCAAAATATGAATATGAGATTTATTAAGTCTATAAATAATTTTTGTTTTTCCATTTTGAAAGCGAAACTTGTAAATATGATGTATTGGTGCAGGTGGTGTAGTACGACCAAGAATAATGTGGCTTAGTCTATTGACAAATTTCACAATATTACGGTCTTCTTGTTTTAATAAAGCTGAAAATATTACACACTCACGTTCTTTCATTAAAGTTTCCTGTTTGCTACGTTTTCAATAAAATTTTCAACGAAATAGTTTCAAACGAAAAAGAAAAATTTCCAAGAAGAGTTGAATTTTTAATCGAAAAATTTATTTTAGTCAATAGAGGAGGAAAAATGTCATCCAAAATGTTAAATTTTCAGCTAAGAATTTTTTTTTCGTTCAAGAAAGAAATGCAAACAAACTCTCAGATTTCGTAGCCAAAGAGACGAATTTTCTACATAACAGTTGAATTTTCAACACGAAAATATGAATTTTCAATAAGAAAGTTTACTTTCAACAAAGAATTTATTTTTCTTTTTAAAAACATGATTTTATATCAGTTTTGACCTTCAAAATGATATTTTCAGGTATTTGCGTGACTATATTCGTAATTCCCTTGTCAAGAACAAACCTGAAAGATTTTAAGGCATTTTTTCAAATTTTGAAAGTTTGTTTGAAATTTTAGGAATAATTCGATTCTGTTTAAATGATATTTAAGTGTTTTTTGCATTTTTGATTACATTACGAATTTTTTAAAACATCTCAATTAATGCAGTCACATTTAAGAATTCAAATATTTAGTTTGAGGTTCATCCTAATATTCATCAGGAAATAAGTTAATATTAACAATAACATTACTGGTTTAATAGAGAAGTGTCTTGTCGTGCTTTTCTTAAATATTTTCAGTAGAAAAATATTTATCAAAAAATTAACTTTCTATATTTCTCTTTCTAATTAGCTTTAGAATACAAATTAATAATTTCTTTTTAAATATTGTCCCATAAGTCTATTTTATAGGGTTCCAAGAAAGAAAACAACCCATAAGGTTTCTTGGTGACAAGCTGTTTCTAATACATGAAATATATTCTACTGATAATTAGTTTTTAAAATAATTTTTCCAATCAATTTATTATTGTTCTCAGCAATTTTCTCTCAAAATAGAGTTAGAAAGTCGTGGTTTTTCTCGAATTTTTTAACTTATTCTCAACTTCTCAGTTGGATCGAGGCAATAATCAATTACATTCAACTGAAATAATTATTTATACATATTATTATGGTTTAAAAGTATCTTCTTCTATAGTGATGCTAGATAAGTGCTGTTTTCTTCTGAAACTGTTAGCGTTTGGTCCGTTCTTTACTCAGTGAGATAATAATTATTGCAAGTTGACAAACCTAATTGTTTAAACAATGTTTTATGGTTGATCTCTCGTAACTACTTCAAGCAAAAGTTACAGTTAAAAAATCCATATGGAAAATTTTAAGTATATTTCAAATATGTGTTTCACTTCACAAAAATATATTCACAGAAAAAGAAAGAAATGGTGTAAAAAATTACTCTCTCCAATGTTGAATTATTGTTCGTACACAATTTCGAAACTTCAATGGAAATAATAATAAATTTTGAACAATTATGTTTGTTAAGATGAATTCACGAGCAACTCACTCTAATTGAAAAGTCGACAAGCAGTGGAAAATTTGAGAATAACTGCAACTTTATAGCAAGATTCTGAAAGTATATTATCACAAGCAATAATTATTATTTATAATAATATTCTCTTAGAATCATGCTAGAAAGTTACAGTTTTTCTCAAATTTTCTACTTTCGGTCCACTCTTCAATTAGAGTGAGGAAATAATTAAAAGAAGTTAACAAAAATAATTTTTTCAACAATTCATTATCATTATGATAATATTCTCTTTGAATAATGCTGTAATGATGCGGCTTTTCGCAAATTTTCAACTTTTTTGTCCATTTTTCACTTGATGCGAGGTAAAAATTAATAAAAATTGAAACACATTTCTTTAATTTTTTGCATTTTTGTCAACTTTTCACTTAGATTCATGTAATAATAAATTCAAGTTAACGAAAGTAGCTTTTTAGAATATTTATTATTGTTTTTAATAATATTATCTTGGAGTAACGTTAGAAAATTGCGGTGTTTTCTGAAATCTTTATCTTTACTTCGGCTCTTTATTTATGAAAAATAATAATTAAAGAACAGGAAAAATCATTTTCTTAAGCTATCACTTTTTTATGATCAAATTTTTCTGAAATAAAAGAGATATTTGAAATATTCTTCAAATTTTCTATATGGATCATACTCAATGTAAATTTTTCTTGAAGTAGTTACTCGGAGCTTTTTGTTACAATTAATATTGATATTTATTATTCACTCCTAACTAAAAATTCAGAGTGAAGCTAAAAATTTTAGAAAAACCCGCAACTTTCTAGAATTTATATAAGAGAAAATGGTTGTAGGCCATAATAAATTGTTTGAAAAATTATGTTTTTGTCAACTTCAAATAATGATAATTTATCTTACTAAGTAGAAAAATGGACACAAAGTTGAAATTTCAGAACAAAACGCAACTATTCAGCATCAATATGGAACAAGATAGTTATATTTAACAGTGCATTGTTTAAACAATTATTTTTGTCGAATTTCGTAAATTATCACCTCTCTATAACTGAAAAGTTGACAAGAAGTGAAAATTTAAAGAAAAAAATGCAACTATCTAGCATAATTAAAAAAAACGTTATCTATGAATATCACTAATTTGTTTAAACAACTAATTTTGTGAGATTCCATTCATTTTTATGACGCTCAAAATGGAAGGTAGACAAAAAGTTGAAAATTTCAGAAAAAACAGTAACTTTGTACAATTGAACCGCCGGATGCAATAAGGGGGTATAAAATTTTTCTGCACCATTCCGTTGGCCCCTGAGCGACTTTTTTTCAAATCGAAATTTTGATTTTTAAAACATATATCCTTATAGGAAATTTTATTGCGCATCTTTTTTTTCTCTTGTAAAAAGTTGTAGCTTCTGCTGTTTTCAAAATAAATGCAAAAAACCCTTTTTTTGAGAAACGACGTTTTTCAGTATTTTTTACTTCAACTCGCTCTAAATCCCAAAGTTTTCCATCTTTTTACATTAAAATTTCAGGAGTTACTCATCAGACTATTATCAAAGTGCTGGTGAAATCGAAATTAACATTTATTAATATAAAAAAATGTTAATAATTTTTTTCTGAACAGTTTTATAAACATCGTTTGAATGCTTTCAATCGCAAAGTCTATCGACGTAACTTTCAGCTACAATAAACTTCTAGCGGATGAAATGTTCACTAGGGTCCACATGAGTTTTCTGAGAAGTTTTACTCCCATTGGTCCAGCTGCTGAAAAACTATGATGTTTTAATTATTTCGCTCGGCGTCGTGAATGTACGACTCAGCGCCGTCTATGAGAAAGGCGAGCCGCAGTGCTGATTTCTGAAGGTCTGCACGTAAAAACTTATATTGTTTATCATAAGTTGTTTGAATGGAGTAATTGTTAATTAAAATAATTAGGATAATGAGAGTTTCATGCATGTAAATACCAAAGAACTATTCCAAATAAGTATATTAATTTATTATAACGATATATTGCATCAAATAACGGAACGAGTCACATATCACAGTAAGAATTCTTCTTTCTACATAATAATAATAATACTCTAATCTTCATCGGAAGTGGCTTCGTCGGATGAAAATGGAATAACTTGACCATTCCTCTTAGAAACAGCTTTTTTAATATTTATTTTTGAAAAATACTCATTGTAAAACGCCCTTCCTTCTTCGCTCAGGTAAACCATTAAACTTTTGAGGTCTTTCATTTTTGCGGAAGTAATGCCAACTCGCGGGGGAGGTAGATTTTGCAAATCTCCCCGTTTAAGCTTCGGACAAACGTGATAAGTAGAAGGGTTTTCTCCTAAGTAATTATTGAAAACATCTATTTGTCCGGTTGCATAGTAGTGAATCACGCGTGCTTCACTTATTTTTAATCCCTTGGGTTTTTGAAGATTACCCTTAAATAATGCGTCAAAATCTTTTAACATGTCTTCTGTCGATTGAAGTACAGTAAACGGCGGATCACGGGCATTCCTAATGAGATCGATATATGTATCCACAATTTCTATGCGTTCCATTTTTTTCTTTTTCTGAGCATAGGTTCCAAAATTTCTATCACATTGACAGTAAGAATGCCCGCGAACCGGAAAGACGTGCCAAATGTCTACATTAAGTTCAATCGCTAGCATTGTTAAAAAGGTAAGCACAGTGTAGTTTCTATTTTGTCCAGAAGCCGCATCAGAAAAAAGGATTATTCTTGAATTCGCTAACGGATCAAATTCAAGCTGTATAGAATGATGAAGGAAATTACAGACTGTGTTTGCACCTTTTTTAGCAATTCCTTCGAGATAGGGATACATATAACTTCTGTCGCTGTTATGAATGTGTACATTAAAAAGATATAGCCACAATAATCTTCGATAAAATTGATCAGACACGGGAATTTTCAGAAGAGGCAGATTTTGTGCGTAGTTGAATTCACAGCATAAGGCATTTTTTTCGGATAACAATTCCTTTTTTAAATCTAAATACTCTTTTACATTCTTTTTGTGCTCAATGATTTCCGGCAACACTATAGACTTATTCTCACTTTCGTAGCAATCATTACAAACATCTGTACGAGGCAGTTTGAATGTGAAAGGTAAATTTCGATTAAAATACTTATTATAAGTCGTTTCGTCTATTGCAATGTAGTCTTCCTGCATGACTGATTGGGCAAAATCGATAAATAAGTTGTACAGCTTCTTTAAATTCAATTCCGAGTTTTTAAAATAATTCAAGAAAGTCGATTCTCTTTTGTAATGTGATTCGCGGTGTGGTAAACTCTCACAATGCACTTTAATTAAATTCTTAACAGCATTTGTTAGTTTCACAGTTTTATTATCATGTTTTCCCCTTTTATCACCTAGATCCAGTTTTAGTAAGATTTTATTTTGCACATTATCTAATCGTTTGTACCCTACGCGAATCACGTCACTGAGAAACTTTTTACATAGAACAATATTTGCCTCATCTTTGGGAAATTGATACTCCCATATCATTAGCCGTTTTTTTATATTATTTTTTACGCTCAACGGATCTCGACATTTCATGAGGGTACTTAATAAAATATTTTGTTTATGGTAATCGCTAAGCTCCCAAAAATGATAGTGGAATTTCTCTTGTTCTTCAATCCCTATTTTCTCGTAACATTTTCCGAATTTGCAACAGGACTGGACGTGAATAAATGACTTAGGCTCTACTCGTTTTCCAGTATTGGATTCATACTCTTCACCCTACAAGTAATATACTTTTAACGTACATGAACACTTGTTAATAATATTGGAGAATGAGCACTTTCAAAAAAATTAAGGTTGCTGGAAAAACAGACATGACTAACATTCACCCCGGGAAAACATATTTGTTTACATTTTTTGTCTGAAGAAAAGGATTTCCAGTGAAAATCCTCATTGAGTTAATTAAGTGACCGTTTTCTGACTGATTCATATCAGAAGAGATTTTTTACATTTTTGGAAATTATAACTTAGAATTTGCCAAATTTTTATATAAATTTTCAAATACCTTATTCTTTCGAATTTTTCTAATATTTCTTTTCCATCCTTCCTCGTCTTTACTTCTTTTTCTGCCTCGAGGTTTCGGAAAAACTTGTTCCATTTTATTGAACAATGAATAGTCACATTTAATAATTAAAAAATGTCCTGTTTTAAAAATGATTCTCTTATTTTTTAGATGTAACACTTTCGATGTTCGAGACTATTGTGAGGTATATTTTATCATCACTCTTCCTAATGCAGATTATTTGTCTCACTATTATTATGTTTACCGCGATGTTTACAAAATTTTCCGCGAAATCCTCGCACATTATTTTTAGGCGGAGAAAGAAGGAAAAAAAGAGGGAGATATGGAAAGAAAATAATACGTTTTGGCTGCAGGAGATGTCATAATAATTGATCTTTTTCCGTGAGTTAAATTATTACAAGTATAAATAAATATTTTTTATATAAAATATTATTAGTTTCATAATAAATTTTTGAAGAAAAACTCTGCAAAATATAAGTTTTCACGTGCAGACCTTCAGGAATCAGCACTGCGGCTCGCCTTTCTCATAGAAGGCGCTGAGTCGTACATTCACAACGCCGAGCGAAATAATTAAAACATCATAGTTTTTCAGCAGCTGGACCAATGGGAGTAAAACTTCTCAGAAAACTCACGTAGACCCTAGTGAACATTTCATCCGCTAGAAGTTTATTGTAGCTGAAAGATACGTCGATAGACTTTGCGATTGAAAGCATTCAAACGATGTTTATAAAACTGTTCAGAAAAAAATTATTAACATTTTTAATATGAATAAATATTAATTTCGATTTCACCAACACTTTAATAATAGTCTGATGAGTAACTCCTGAAATTTTAATGTAAAAAAATGAAAAACTTTGGGATTTAGAGCGAATTGAAGTGAAAAAAACACTGAAAAACGTCGTTTCTCAAAAAAATCGAAATTTCAATTTAAAAAAAAAGTTGTTCAGGGGCCAACGGAATGGTGCAGAAAAATCTTATACCCCCTTATTACATCCGGCGGTTCAATTATTCAAAAAGAATAATATTAAAGATAATAATGATTTGTATTAAAAATTTTGTTTGTTTACTTAAATTAATCATTACCTCATTCTAGCTGACAAGTTGACAAAGACTGGTGTGAGGAATTATTTATGTTAAATATAATTGATCACAGCCTTAATCTATCTGAAAATCGTGAATATATCTGGATATTGTTTTTTATATGAGAATATGAAAACAACTTTCTCAAATCTTTTATCAAAACACCTGAATTTATATTTTAAACAACAATATCTGAATCATCAAAGAAAAAGAAAAAAAAGAGAAAAAAAGAAAAAACTAAAGGTTTTAGATATATTTGAAAATCTCTTGAAATCATTGAAGTCCTTTGAGATCCCTCGGAATCCTTTAAAATTTCAAAACATTCAGAATGATTCCCTATAATTTCATAATAAAAATAGTAGAAAATTTGGCAACATAGCATAATTTTTTCAATTTTGATGGATTTCAAAAAAATTAAGAAAAATTCAAATTATTTTGGAAAACGAAATATTAAACCAGTTTTTTAAGATTCATGGAATAATTTTTTATAATTTTTCATTTTGAAATTTCAAATTTTGCAGAGAAGTTACAAAGATTCAAAAACAAAGATATGAATAAAAAATTAATAAAAAAATGTCGACATCAAAAAATAGTTTGAACAGTCAATAAAAAATATGGTCATCAAATAGAAGTACTCTATTCTATTTATTATTTTATTAATTACAAAAATTTTCAATTTCACTATGTCAATATAACAGTGTCAAATATTTTATAATGGCGAAGAGAAGTCTGGAAGATTTTAGGGTAATATTTGTAATTTCGTAAGGTTATTCAAAATTTTAGAAATAATTGGAGTCAGTTTGAAAGATATTTAGGAATAAATTCAGGAATATCAAGAATATTTTAAAGACATTACAAATATTTTGAAACATTGAAAGATTTGCGAAAAATAAAATGTTTTTAAATTTTGTGCTAACTTCCAGAAGTCCTAAATATCTGCGAAACTAGCTAGAATTTTTCATTCTGGTAAAATCCTCTAAAATAGAAGAAATGTCTCCAAAGTTTCCTAAATTCTTTGTCGACAGATCTGAAATTTTTGAAAATTTCTGTGAAATACGTCAAGAATTTCAGGGAAATTATATTTATTACTTGAAACAGAAAACTGATATTTAATTCCTTTTTTTTAGATGTTGAATCTAATTTCAGCTTGAATTCCAGAGCTGAAAATATTTGAACAGATAAATATTTTATAGAAATTTTTATTTTGCAATGGAAATTATTTTCTTCATCCAGAGCAAACAACTTGCACGATTGATGATGCTAGTTAAGGTAAATAATGTAAGGTGAAATATACTAAAAGTGTAAATAATTTATGTTTTTCCATTTTGAAGACGGAACTGAGACGGAGCTGAGAATTTGAAACAATCACGTTCTATTATTAGACTTTCCTCTTTGCCACATTTTTCATTTCAATAACGTTATTTTAATTAAGCCTTGATAAATTAATTTATTTTTACTGATGTTTTTACCTACAACTGTTTAGAAGATCAAAGCACTTCACAGAAGGGTTAAGATATTTTTAATTCCCGAATAATTTGTCGTCAAATATGTAGAAAAGTCGATCATCAAATCTAAGGGTGTATTGAGTAAACAGTTCAAAGCGCGATGAACTTAAAAAATGTTGAATGATTTTTATGGTAGCAGTAATTTTGAAAAACGGTGAAAAATTCTGTTTTTTGTGAATATTTTCTTAAATACCCTAAAATCTTTTGATTTCTTAAAAATAATTCTAATAACTCATTCAAACCTTTCAAAGACCTCAATTTCTGTGAATGAATTCTTCGCAATTTTGTCAAAATATTATAAAATCTCTGGAAATGGCGTGCAAGTAAATGAAATTCCAAAATGCTTTAAAATATTTCCAATCCTAGAAAGCTTTCAAAATACCCTAACATTTTAAAAATCTCTTCAAATTCTTGAAATCTACTGACATTCATTGACATATTTCTGAATCTCTTTCAATCTTTCAGATCCCTAAATTTTTTTGAATAAATCCTTCGAGATTTTATTGAAATATTACAAAATATCCTGATATCATGTAAAATTTCATGAAGTCTAATGGCATTTCTTGAAATCCCTTGAAATATTTAAAGTTCTATGAAATCCTTTGGGATCTTGGAAAATTAGTTTATATACCATTTTAACAGCATTGAAAATTCTTCAAAATTACTGAAATCCACGAAAAACTGATAATATTCCGTAAAATCTGTTGAAATTTTGCGAAACTCCTTTCAACTTTTTGTAAATCTTTAAAATCTTCTGAAATTTCTTGAAAATGATGTAAATTCTGTCAAGATTTTCAAATTGTTTGAATTTTTTTAAATTTCCTTAAATCTTTAGGAATAAATACTAACTGCTAATCTCATCAAATCTTTGAAATCCTTCAAAATACTTAAATTCTTGTGAATAAATTCTCTGAAATTTCATGAAAATATTATAAAATCCCTTGAATTCCCGTGAATGTAGACGGAATTTCATGACATTCTTGAAATTTCTTTACATTTTTTCAAACTCTTCAAACATCCTTGGATTAATTTAAAATACTTTGAAATATTTTCAATCTTTTGAAATCCTTTCAAATTTTGTCATCCATGACAATAAAACCTAATGATATTTTTTAAAATTCTCCGAAATATTTGAACTTCTATGAAATTTTTGAAATATGTATACTGAAAACTTTGAATTTCTATGAAATCTTTTAAATTCCCTAAAATCTTCAGAAGTACCTTGAAATATCTCGAGTCTCTTCCAATCCAGCGAAGTTAAATGAAATCTGATGATATTCCTTGAAATTGCTTGACATTTTTGTAATCTCTTGAAACTGCCTTGGAGTCCTTCAAAATGATCTGAAATATCTGCAGTAATTGATTAATAAATTATTTATAATAATATAGATAAATTATATTAATTCAAATTTCGTTAATAAAATATTTTTATTTTTATTTTTAAAATTTAACAAAAATGACAAAAATTTGGTTTTAAAGCCAAAATTCTTGAAGGAAAATGACCCTTTTTAAGGTCGATGAGCAAGGTTAATTTTAACTTTAATTTATATTTAATTAAATTAATGGTTTGAAATCCCTGAAAATGTTTTCAAGCTCCTGAAAATTCCTTGCAATACTTAAAAATATCGTGAAATCTTTAAAAGTCTTCAAAATATTATAAACTTTTCAAAATATATTGAAATTCCATAAAATATTTTCAAATCCTTGAAATCATTTGTTATCCCTCAATCTTTGTGAATACTTTCTTCGCCATTTTATTAAAATATCATAACATGCCATCAAATTTCATCAAATCTGATATTCCTCAAAATATTTGAAGTTTTATGAAGTCCTCTGAGATCCTGGAAAACTCATTGAAATACCTTATTGAGATCCTTAAAAATCCTTTCAAATTACTGAAACCTTCGAGAGTCTGATGAAATCCCGTGAAATGCGTTAAAATTACTTCAAAATCCTTCGAAATATTCGGAAGTCCTCTGAAATTCCTAGGAATCTTTTCAAACATTCTAGAGTATTCCGTGAAACATACAAATGTTAAAGGATTTCGCGGGTAGCAGTAATTTCAAAAATTGTGGAAAAACTTCGTTTTTGTGAATATTTTTTACATAATGATAAAAAAATCAATCAATTAATCAAATAGTTGAATTTTGAACCAAGATGATTACTTTTCTACTAAGAACGTTGTATTTTCAATAAAATACACACATTTACACCGAATAGGTTTATTTCCAATGGATTTCATTTTTGAAGTCGTTGAATTTTTCAACTAAAGGAGATTAATTTTCAACCAAAATTAGAATAGCTGAATTCTCACACCAAAAATGAATTTTCATTTTTAAAACACCATTTTCCTACAAAACAGTCGAATTTTCTATGAAAGCTGAATTTTTCTACCAAAGTATTGAATTTCTAATTCGAAAAGACTAGTTTTCTACAACACATTCACATTTTTAGAAAAAAGTTAATATTTAACCAGGCAGTGTAATTTTCAAAAAAATAGTTGAATTTTCAGTTTAAAAAATTGATCTCGGGGGAAAATTTTTTTCCCAATAGAATAGCTTAACTTTCAATCAAAGGGAAGAGTTTTTAGCTAAAAGTATGAATTTTCAACCAAAAAACTGAATTTTGAAGAGAGTATTTCAAATTTGAATTATTGAGTGGAATTTGAAACGCAAAACGATAAATTTTCAGCACAAAATATAATAGTTGATTTTTCAACCCGAATGATTATAAATTCTAATTTTTAATAGTTAAATTCAACCAAAAGAAATACGAAATTTTGACAAAACAGTTACATCCTTAACCAAAAAAATAAATTTTGTTGAGAAAAATACTCCTTTTTAACAAATTACTTGAACTATCAACCAAATTTTTGAACTGTGAACTAAAAACGATAACATTTCAATTAATAATATAATAGTTCAATTTGCAGTGAAAAAAAGTAAATTTTGAACCACAAAAAAACAAACGATTTTTCAACAAAATAGTTAAATGTTCAGCTAATAAAATGAATTTAAAAAGAAGGGTAGTACGAATTTTAACCAAGTACTTGGATTTCCTACAAAACAGTTGAATTCTCATGAAATTAGTTTAATTTTCAACCAAATATTTGAACTTTCTACCAAAAATATGAATATAAATGAGATAGTTCAATTTTCAACCAAATTATTAATTTATAAAGCCAAAATGATGAATTTTCAATAAGATACATGATTGTTCTACCAACTAGTTCATTTTTAACCAAAAATACGAATTTTGAACAGAATAGTTGAATTTTGAACCAAAAAGATTAATTTTTCCTGATGAAGATTAATGTTCTAATTATGTACTTATGTGACAAAATGTATGTAGACGATTTTTCAACAATATGCATCAATTTTAAACAAAGTTATTGAATTTTGAAATAAAAAGATGAATTTTCAATCAGTAATGGAATAGTTAAATTCCAAGTAAAAGAAATTATTATTCAACCAAACAACAATGAATTTTCAAGGAAACAGTAAAATCTTCATCCAATAGAATAAATTTTTAACAATGTAGTGCAACTTCCGAACAATTATCTGAATATAATAAAAAAGCAGTTAAACTTTTTTGTAAATAGTTGTATTTTAAACCAAAAATATGAATTCTCGACATTAAAGCTACTTTTTAATCAAATACTTTAATTTTCTAGCAAATCGTTGAACTTTCAAGAAAAAGTTAATAAGATTATGAACCATTTCAAAAGATATAAGAAAATGGGATGACTGAAAATCCTGGAAAAGGAATTTTACACTTTATTAAATAAAATTATAAATTATAAATTAAATTATAAAATAGCCAACAATTAAAAATTTTCCAATTAAAAAATTCCTTACAGTTTCAAAAATTACGGCAGGATATGAACAATTGAAAAATTGTTTAAATAACGAATAAATACAAAATACGTTCCTAAATATCTTCGAAACTGACTCGAATTTTTCATAAAATTTGGTAAAATCCTACAAAAAATAAAAAAAATGTCTTGAAAATCTTCTAAATTCTTTTTCGACGCATTTGAAATCTTCAACAATCTTTTTGAATTATATACAAAATCCTAAGAAAATTTTACTTATAACTCAAAAAAGGAAGTGACAATATTGATTTCCTTAATATCGCCTTCTTATTTCAATAAAGCTTTGACACAATGACGTTCTTTTATTAATTTTTTCCGTTTGCGACGTTTTTCATTTCAATAACCTTATCTCAATTAAGCCCTACATAAATTACCATATTTTTACTCTGAAATTAGCAGTACTTTTCCACAATCGAATTTTGGAATATAAAAATTTCAAGAAATCTAATTTCTTCTTCTCTACTAATGTTTAGTAGCTCAGTTTTCTCTCATTCAATTAGTAGAATATTACTAGTAATGATTGCAATTTCAATAATTACTATGTAGAGAGTATATCATAACAATTTTACTTGATTTAAAGAAATAATTTTATTGGTTTGAAATAATGAGATAAGTTCATTACTTCTTGAATTTTAGCCAGTATCATATTTCAATAAAAAGAGATATTTTAAAATTGAACGGATACTATTAACAAAATTGTTTCTTTCATTGAAAAACGGAAAAACTTCATGATTTGAAAAAAAAGTTCTTTCGTTTCAGGAAACTCTTACTTTTAATTCAGAAAACGAAGTTAAAATAAGGATTTCCTAAATTTGAACATAACTTTCCGCTGGGTGAATAAAAACTACTATTGAGAAAAAATTGATTTCTGTGTTTTTCAATATTCTAACATAAAAAAGCATATCCACATACACTTACAGTTTGAACAAAGATTCCAGAAAAACAGAATTTTATTTATCTAGCATTAGCTTTGTCAAGGCTTCAAATCATGATAATTTCGTCATTCTTCCCCAACTCTTCTATTATAAATTAGTTTTGCGCCATTCAAATGAACAATTCACGTATGATAAGTAGTTAGTATCAAAAGACCACTTTCCAGATTCAAGTGCGATACTTCTGGTTCATCTTTGTTACGAAGTGGATAATAAACAACTCTTTCATCAATCATGATGTGGGCGATCTTCAGCTCATTGGCTTTCTGTACTTTTCCAGTAAGTTCTCCTTAAATTGTTCAGAGTTATCAATTATCAAATCAGAAGATTCATTTACATGTATTTATTATTTAGTAACAACAATTTAAATTTACAAAATGGCTATGGCATAGCCAATTGTGAAATTACTAAGATTGAAGTTACACGATCTAATTTTGGATACATTGATGTTATGATCAAAAATTACACAAATTTTGCTCCCAATGGGACCCTGCGGTTGTTGTTCAACCTGTTTTTTCTTCTAAATAGTATATATATATATATATTTATATTGAATATAGCAAAAACTGAACAGTGAAATTTAAAATAAAAATAACTTTACAGATCATTTCCGCAGATCTGATAGAAGGTGATATGTTTGCATCACAATTCGCCTTAATCCAACAATTGAATCAAGTCCAATATAAGGCATACCTTGATGTTGGGGTCAGTATACAATGATAATGTTCAATTTCCTGGATATCTATTCAATTAAAAATATGTTCAAAAATCTATCACAGTTTTTTTCTTCCTTCTCACCAGGCTGCAGCTAAAGCAATAAAAATAAAAGAAATGAGGTGGGAGGAAATAGAAGAGAGATGTATTTACACTGATTATAATCAACGATTCGAAAAAAATTATGAAACCAAATCCGCCAAATGTGATCAGTGTTATCATAAGGCCAAAAATGCCAAGGACGTTCAGGTACTTGAAAAAATATTATTTATAATGTATTTCAAACACAATATGTCACATTTGATATCAATAAATTCCTGAATAGCTCGCAGCAACGACGAGCATACAAGCAATATTGAGAAGATCAGTAATTGGGTTAATTTTTAAACAGGAATTTAATTTAAATATAAATGAAATTATCATTTTTTGTTCAAAGGTTGCTGATAACTGCTGTAAAAAAGTGATTGCCGAATTCAAAAAAGATACGGAAGAATATATTGCTCAGGCTAAGCCATGCATTGCCAAATGCGCTCAAGATGGAAGAAAATGCCGTGAGGAGCTCATGAATATAAGCAAGAGGGATAAGAAAGGTGGATTAGAATATTTCGAAGATAATACTAAAAATGTATAAAGTACAACTGTGATCCTGCTGAACTCAATAAACAGTTTGAATAATCAAATTAGTAAAATTGATCCCGTCATTCCAATCTCCAGCTGTCTAAAAATTTGCCCTTTTGCGGCAACTACGTGGATCGCAGTTTTCTTACGTATATGTGATATAATAACTGAGTGCTATTTATCATGTCATATTATTTCGCGATACATTGGAAGGAATATGAATTTCTTTTCTATCTACTATAGACATCCTGCACAATACACTGTGTATATTTGCTTAATACTGTTCATAATATGAACTGGAAAGTCTTTGAAGGAAAGGAATTATAATTGAACACGTTCAAAAATGATAAATATGCCAAGATTTTAAAGATAATTCAGTTTTTTTTCTCGGTTTCCTTAAGGCCATCTTTAGAAAAATGAGAGACTTTTACTGGAACAAAAAAATTAAAGTATATAATTATACAATGATTTATATCCAGCGCTTTCAATTTCAATATTTTTACTCTTATAAAATTATTATTTGTTTATTTTGTACACTCTGAATCTCAATTTGTAAAAATTCAACTAATTAAATCGGTTCTAAGGTCCTAAGCCTTCAAAATTTCAAATAATGATTATACCGAACATATAATTTGAAAAATTTTTAAAACACGTATTTATGAATATTACTAGCATTAAAAAAAATATGATAGATGATGATTTTGGAACAAAAATTTGTACTAGCCGCAGAATTTCATCACCTTCCGTGCTATTGTAAAGAAAATTATGTTCATGTTATTATTCTAAGAATTAAAATTACATTCAGCTATAAATCAAAAAAAGGAGAAATAGATAATGTCCGCCGATAGTGTAGTTGAATCCTCAAATGAAACAGAGTAATTTGTCAACTAAATTTTTCAATTTTTCCAGCCAAAAAGAGGAATTTTCTATAAAACAATTGAGTTTTTAACCGGAAAATTAATTTTTGTGCATTCCATTGGACTGTCGTGAAATCTTGAAGAGCTTTAAAAATCGCTTAGAATAATTAAAATCCGTAGAAATGTATTGCGTGCGGGAAGTGACCAATTCCGAAGCCGTGGTAAAAAGCAGTTATAATACGACTTTCTCTAGCTGGTGCGCTTGCGCAGTTCCAGCCCTATGGCTTTTTCTTGCTGTTACGCTTGCGCATTTCGATCCAGATTTACTTTCTAGGACTGCCGGAATAATAACCTCACTTCATCATGATTTTACGCTTGGAGACTGATTGTGAGTAGTGAATAGTGATTGGACAAACTCGAAGTGATAAGTTACCATAAATGACTGATAAATTACCACCAATTACCGATGAATTAACGGAAATTTTAGAAATTTTTGGATACCTGAAATTTCCGGAAATTTATGAATTTTCAATAAATTTCCGGAAATTTGGAAAATTTATCAATTTTCCATAAATATTCGGAAATTTTTGAAATTTTCAAATTTGTTCCAAAAAGCTTTGGATACCTGAAATTTTTGGAAATTTAGCAATTTTCCATACACTTCTAGACATTTTTTGAATCTTTGCAAAAAGCTTTGGAGACCTGAAATTTCCGATGATTTAGCAACTCTTCATAAATTTCCGGAAACTTAGCACTTTCCGAAAATTTTCGGATTTTTTCCAAAAAGCTTTGTATACCTTGAATTTCTGGAAATTTTTTGTAATATGAAGAATGAAGAAAGATATATTCATCCGAAATCTTGAACTTCGAAGGCGAAATAACGAATCACGTGCAAAATTATTGAATTTTCAGCTTGACAATAGAAAAAAAGATTTAAAAATAATTGAATCGACATATGCGTGGACTTTTGAATTCTATTTGAAAACCATGTTATTGGGAACCAGTTCAAGGTCTGGTAAATAAAAACTTGATAAGAATGAATGCATTTCAGAAGCGTGTGTTTAATTTACGATGAACCAGTTCTAAATGGAGACGAGGTAACTGAGTCAAAAATTCCATTATATCAGTGGCCCATACTTAGTACCTCGACATCGTTGGAAGCAGAATAGAGTAAAATTCCTGTTTCTACGAAAAGTCTTTCTCCCCGATTCTTCTGGGTAAATTTCGAATCACGTCCAGGATGAAGGTCTTTATCCTTAGTTTGATGGCAATTTGTGTCGGTGAGTATAAGTAAAGAAATTAAAGTAATTGAAACAATTCTTTTTTTTGGAAGTCATCCAAAAATTGCAAAAGGCGTTTCTCTGACATTATATACAATACATATGTGAAATTGAGATTTTTTTTCCATTGAAATGTCACCTATAACAAGTTTTTTCACTAAAAATGTATGGTTTCATTTTTAGTTTGGAGATTTCTCGTATTTAGTTAATAATTCATCTTTTTTTGTAGAGAATTGATTTTTGTAATTGAACATTCTCTTTCTTTGTAAATATCAACCATTTCATTAAAAATGCGGTCTCCTTTGGTTAAAAATTAATTTTCTTGACCATTTTAACTAATCTACTTTCCATTGGAAATTTTTAAAATTAAAATTCAACTCCGTGGTTGAAGGTTGAACTACTGCATTTTCTGGTGAAAGATTCGTCGTTCTAGTTGAAGATTCATTTCTTTGGATGGAAATGCAACTGACAATTTCCAAGAAGAATTTTTAATTATTTCAACTTGACAATTTGTTGTTATTTTTTTTGGTTTAAAATTCATTTTCTTTTTGTTGTAAGTTATTCTTTCAACTGCAAAAGCATTCCGCTTTTGATTGAAAATTTAACTTTCTTTGCTTAAAATTCAACTCTGTTGAAAATTCATGTATCTCCTTGAGAATTTGTATTTTCGCCAGAAAGTTAATCTTGTTTTCCTTGTTTGGAAATTTAAGTATGATTTAAAAAAAAATCGGGTTTCCTTTCCTTGTTAAAAATTAACTTTTTGACTGAAAAGAGTATTTAATTGTTGATCGAAAATGTACTGTTTCAGTTTCACTAGAAATTCGACCATTTCATTTTTTGTTGAAATTTTATCGAATCCTCTACCCCACGAATCGTCCCACATCATTTGCTAATCATCCCTAATTTAAAAGCTTTTTTTCAAAATATTGTATTCAAAATTTCTTTTATCAATATAATTTTTCTTCCATTTTCCAGGATTCTCAGAAAGCGAAACTATGAAACCCCGGCCTTATGACCAGGATTTCATAAGAGAAATTTTAAAAAATATTTATAAGATAACATATGACGATCTTGATAAATGTAAAGTTCATGACAACGATAAAAGGATGCACAATGTATCAGATAAGCTTAATGCTCTATCTGATGCTACTTCTAAAGATCCTTTCAAGCCACCCGCTGTTCAAAGACAGTTAATAAAAGATATTTTCGCAGCAGCGTTACCATGCTTGAAAGAAAAGGAACTGAACAAAAGAGTGGACGACTATCTCAATCCGTAAGTTTGTTTAATGCCGTATTTACAAATTTCAAACTATTCTTCAGATAAAGTTTCCTCCCTTCCCATACTTCCATCCATCCCTGAATTGCCCACGCCACTTCCACTTTCCCTACTTTTGACTACTGCCCGTTACGGTCATCGCCCGACTCGCATTTTCGTACCTGCCAAGTATACCTCAACCCTTCCCCTACGCGAGTTAATCCTAACTTGCTTTTGCCAAGCATATCTGATGTCGGATAAGAGGCGAACATACCTGAGATCTTGAAATTAGTATCCATTGTACTTATCAGGGCCGTCTTTAGGGCTGTGGCGGCCCCGGGCCGGTTAAAATGTGGGGGCCCCTTAGCGGACTCAAGAAATGTTATTCCTCGCTGACTTATGAAAAAAAGGGTCATCGAAGTAGGAGCCGATGCAGAACTTTGTGCATTTTGTAGTGTTTTGTGGGGGCCCCCCTAATGTGGGGGGCCCGGGCTGCGGCCCCGACGGCCCTATTGTGAAGACGGCCCTGGTACTCATACTCCCTTTGTATTCAATACTCATTCATAGATTGCCTATATATTACTCTAATTTCAAAGGTTTAAAATTTAAATTTATTCAGTTTTGAAGGCTTTTAAATTCGTTTGAAACTTTGAAATTTCTTGAATACTTTATAATTAATAATTAACTGTGATCAGGGCTGAAATTGTATGGAGGCCATGGAGGCCCGACCTCCCCACCTTTTTTTCAGGGTAGGCCGGGCCTAATTCTTTGAGTTTGACATTTCTGAAATTCAAAAATTCCTTAAACTTTTCCTTAAATCACTTTAGAGATTAGGAAAATTAAATTCAGTACAAAAATTACATATCATATACATATATAGCATAGTGCTTTCAAAAGCTTCAAACATGCCCCGTGCATAATATTCAAGCAAACAAAAAATCCAACTCTAAAAAAAATGCTTTCGACATATTGGGCTGTAACCATCTTAAGCCTGAGACATTCATAATAATAATAATAATAATAATTTCCCATTTCCCAATAAGATCCCATCGTCTATGTCATGATTAAAGTATTTCAGGCTATTGTGAAAAGTTTCAAATGTATAAAAATTATTATTATATAATAATAAATTTGTCTGCTTTCGAAAAGGCGCATATTGTCCGAGCAAAAATTTTCTTTCAATAAAATTTCTCTCCGTCTCTCTCCAGTGTTTTCCATTTTTATATAAATTTTCTGTTGAACACCTTTTAACGCTCGAACGAATAAAAACGCATTTGACTTTCTATGGAAATTAGCCTTATATTTAGAATGAAAGGATTCGCAACCAATCGTCGCACGTGTGGTTGTAGCTAAAAACTCAGCCCAGTAGAAAACTTGAATCTGCTGTTACATACGTTTCAAAAATGTAATCACAAAATTTTCCAGCGCTCTCTTCATCCAGTCAAATCGCCATAAGGTCGTCGGTAATGTTATGGTTACTGGCGGGTTTACAGATTTTCTCGCTATTCTGACTTCATTGCCAATTAAAGTAAAATCTTGGGTCATTGAAGTTTCTTTGTCACCTTTTCTCAATTCTGCTTGTAGAATTTTTGAAAGCTCACATGAAATATCACATATCGCTTTTTTTCTAACTAAGTTACTCAGTTTTTACCGTGTCAGAACTGTTCTGCTGTCTTTGTCATGGTTATCTATTGCATTCATTTTCACGATTTCTTTCATCTCGTCTTACTGTAAAAGAAATGCAGAATTACGTTTAATGCGCGACAAATTTTTAATATTATTATTTACATTTTTATGTAAACAAAACTCAAATCCGTCAATGATTATTTTTCTTACTCTTTTTACTTGTCATTACTTCCATTTTCAGCGGCTCTGTCGTGATGGTGAAAAACAAACATTGAACATTTAGAAGCGAATGCGCACACGCAGAAGCTTACGTAACTAACACACACAGAGGAACCTAACAGAAAGCCACTTACACAAACTGTTATTTATTTAAGGCTCATGTAGTGGGTATTCCAACCTAAAAAACTCACCTCAAAAAATTGGTTTCGAATGCTGGCGCACCGAAAGGATGTCAGGGGGCAATTTTTTTCCCCACAGGAAGCACATATCCATATTTGAGGGGGAAAGTCCCTCCGGAACGTCAACACTCGCGATAAATATTAAAGAATTAGAAAATAAAAACGTTTTTCAAAGTTCGAAAAAAAGTAAACAGAAACAGTACAATCAGCGCCGCCTGGTGACCCGATCGATCACTAAATCGATTTAAAAGGACTTCTGGCGCCATATTCAAAATAGAAAAAGCATTGAAACATATGTAAGAGTAATAATTCTTAATAAGTTATAATATATTATTTGAAAAACATAACGAATAAATATTATCTTACAAAAATATAAGAGAAAAAGAAGGAAAAATATATTCAACGCAAAATACTGACTGATAAAAGAGATAAATAAAACTTGCAACATTTCCTTGTAATTCTGAGTTGATCTTATAACATTCCCTTCACACCACCCACATAGAAGAAATAATTTACATATAGCTAAAAAAGATTTGGTAAAGATTTTCCAAATTTGTAATCAGCAAAAATAAGCATTTTCCACAAAATGCAATGTTATTGTGTTTATGATTTTTTCAGAGGAACCTTAGGCTATATAATCTACAACCAACACCCCATAAAACCCACCCACGCAATAGAACTCAGCTGTAAAAAGCTGGAAAGACCCGGTGAATATTTTCCGATCTTAGTCCATGGGAATATAATCATTTCTCTAAAAAATCAAAGGTATAGCGACTTTGATTTTTGTAAAAGGCCTTTCGGTTCTGGATTATTATTATAACATCCCAAAAGTCCATCCACCCACAAGAAATAAATTACATATGGCTGTTAAGATTTGTTAAAGATTTTCCAAACTTGTAATTAGCAAAAAACAGTTATTTCCACAAAATGCAAAGTTATTGTGTTAATGATTTTTTCAGAGAAACCTTAGGCTACATAATGTACCCCTAACACTCCATCAAACCCACCCACGTATCAGAAATAAATTCTAGTAAGCTGGGAAGACTTGGTAAATATATTGCTGTATTATTCTTTGACGAAAAAATAACA
>CAKNXH010000977.1:110997-148202 GCA_932178445.1 Andricus quercusramuli
AGGATCACATCAAAAAATCATAGAGACAACGACTTCGACTTTTTCTAAAAATGTTATTTTTTCGTCAAAGAATAATACAGCAATATATTTACCAAGTCTTCCCAGCTTACTAGAATTGATTTCTAATACGTGGGTGGGTTTGATGGAGTGTTAGGGGTACATCATGTAGCCTAAGGTTTCTCTGAAAAAATCATTAACACAATAACTTTGCATTTTGTGGAAATAACTGTTTTTTGCTAATTACAAGTTTGGAAAATCTTTAACAAATCTTAACAGCCATATGTAATTTATTTCTTGTGGGTGGATGGACTTTTGGGGATGTTATAATAATAATCCAGAACCGAAAAGCCTTTTATAAAAATCAAAGTCGCTATACCTTTGATTTTTTAGAGAAATGATTATATTCCCATGGACTAAGATCGGAAAATATTCACCGGGTCTTTCCAGCTTTTTACAGTTGAGTTCTATTGCGTGGGTGGGTTTTATGGGGTGTTGTTTGTACATTATATAGCCTAAGGTTCCTCTGAAAAAATCATAAACACAATAACATTGCATTTTGTGGAAAATGCTTATTTTTGCTAATTACAAATTTGGAAAATCTTTACCAAATCTTTTTTAGCTATATGTAAATTATTTCTTCTATGTGGGTGGTGTGAAGGGAATGTTATAAGATCAACTCAGAATTACAAGAAAATGTTGCAAGTTTTATTTATCTCTTTTATCAGTCAGTATTTTGCGTTGAATATATTTTTCCTTCTTTTTCTCTTATATTTTTGTAAGATAATATCTATTCGTTATGTTTTTCAAATAATATATTATAACTTATCAAGAATTATTACTCCTACATATGTTTCAATGCTTTTTCTATTTTGAATATGGCGCCAGAAGTCCTTTTAAATCGATTTAGTGATCGATCGGGTCACCAGGCGGCGCTGATTGTACTGTTTCTGTTTACTTTTTTTCGAACTTTGAAAAACGTTTTTATTTTTTAATTTTTTAATATTTATCGCGAGTGTTGACGTTCCGGAGGGACTTTCCCCCTCAAATATGGATATGTGCTTCCTGTGGGGAAAAAAATTGCCCCCTGACATCCTTTCGGTGCGCCAGCATTCGAAACCAATTTTTTGAGGTGAGTTTTGTAGGTTGGAATACCCACTACATGAGCCTTAATGACGGACTGGCATGGGGCAGCGAAGGGATCACATTGAGTCATGTCGAAGTCGACTAACAAGACACCAGAATATGTATCACCATGATTATGAAAAAACCTTCAAATACCTGTTGTCGAATTTAATCCAAAACTAAGAGTACTTAAAAACGTTCATCCAAATTTCACTGGAAGCCGGATATGAACCGACACCTCGTCTATCCATCAAAGGTGCATCACCCAATTCAGCTATCCCAGCAGATACTCATTTTGAATCCAAAAAAGGTTTTGGGTTTTTGTAGAAAATTGGCACAGATGTAACCTCCGGAAGCTATGACCACGATCGTTCACCGAACGATCGATCCCGACGCAACCAGTGCTCCCAACGCGGGCACCTTGCACTACTGCGCATGCGAAGCAAATGGCTTTTCATTGGCTGCCGTTCGCGCGCTCATTTGAAATGTTAACAAATTCCATTTTTAAATTGATTATTAATAATTAGAAATAATCATATTTTAACATGTTCAAATGGTATGTGGATGGGTTTTAATATATTCTGAGCATTGGGTTAAAAAATAAAATGATATTTCCGAAAAGGAAGAATATTATGTAATATAATGTAATCTTTTTTTAATTTTAAACACCTAATCCTCAGAATATATTAAAAATCACCCATGTACCACTTGAAATTGTTAAATAAATCATTCTCGATCATAAATAGTGAATAAAAAAAATTGTACTTTTTAACATTTCAAATAAGCGCGCGAATGGCAGCCAATGAAGCGCCTTATGCATCGCATGCGCAGTAGTGCAAGGTGCCCGTGTTGGGAGCACTGGACGCAACTGGAGGTGATATGTCGTCCGACTCGTCACTCCCCACAACACCAGGAGTTGATCGAGTCGGGAAATCACTGCACAAAAACTTAAAGCACTAAAGGTGAAGTTAACCTTTACCTTCTCAACTGCCCGAAACGTCCATAAGAATCATTGGACTTCTAACCGCTGCGACACTGGATCACTAGCCACACTTGCCTACACCTTGAGGAATACTGAGAAGCCAGAAAAAAAGGGGCACCAAGTTTCAACAAGAGAGCTTCACACTGCCACCCGACTCCCCACTCCCACCGAAGGGAAAGCGCCTGAAAATCAAAGAACAGAGAGAGACCCTCAAGGAGAAAGAGCACTGGGCGAAAACCACTTGATTAACAATGAAACCTTGAAGGTCACTCAAACAAGAATAACAACATCAAATAAATTATTAACACAAACAATAATAAGCTCCAAGAAGGCTAAATACATACTCCCAAAATCCCATGATCACCCTCTTGTCCTCCCGGCCCTTTCCACCCCTTCCCAACTTCCCAACCCTACTAACCCTACTACCCCGTTCGGGAAAAAGGTACGTCGGGTACCTGACCGAAACTATAGAGTTTTCTGCCCGGGAATACGAAGCCCAAGGAAATAAAGAAAATGATTATAAATTACATACACAGCAAAGAAATTTCTTTGAATGAAAAAAATTACTTCAAATTGAAGAAACGTTTCTTGATCTGAGAGCCAATGAATATTTTTCTATGATTCAAAGCAACTTTATTTTTTGGTTCAAGATTCAAGCATTTTGTTTAAAATCCGTCTTCAGTGAATGATTTCATCTGTTTTTGTTCGAAATTTAAAATCGTTTTTGATGGAAGTATCAATTATATATGACATTTTTTATATGAAAAATAATGTATACCTTTATATTCAAAAACGAGACACACACACATATAGCGTGTAATTGATGATGCTTATGTTTAAACTTGATATTGTTTCATTTTCAGACCAGAGAAAAAAAACCAAGGTGGATAAAGGAAAAAGCAAGTGAACCAAAGGATAACATACATGTATATATGTATGTGACAACTCGTGACCTTTCCAAAATATAATTATAACTAATGTTATTATAAATTGGCACGCTGGTTTAGTATGAGGTTCCAAAGAAGAAAAAACATGAATACATTGAAAAAAAATTGTCATGCTCGCCTCTAGTAATAGTCATACATACCTAATTATTAGATTTACCTTATTTGTGATGATTAACTAACAGAATTGATGGAAAATTCATTTCTATGTTTGTGACAGATATTTCCATAAGCAAAAACCTAGATATATTCTCCTAAATATGGAAAGAAACAACATTTTTTACGTAAATAATTAACAATAAGTTAAATCGGGTTTGAAACCTGTAAAAGGCATGAAATAAAAATTTTCTTAATTGAGAAAAACAATTCCTATGAACAAATGTAAATTTTTAATTTCTCATAGAAAACTTTTTTTCAACAGTTTTTGAAGATTTCTCTAGTTTTTTGAATATTTTAGAAATATATTTACCACATATGTTAATCAGAATATTCTGATTATAAATAAATACATATTGAGGCACAATGATCAAGAGATTCAAGTTCCCTAAATATGCACACGCTTCTACCCGTGCAGAAATCGCCAAGTTTCTTCCCGGTTCCAGACTTGGGCCAGGCTGGGGGCCCCTAGCCTGGATCTAGCTCGAATTTTACAATGGCTCGAGCTTGGGCCCAGCTAGTGTCAAAGTTCCAAAAATTGACGACAGATGGCGTAGTACTATTCTCTTTGTTTCCTTATTACTTGCGAGTGTTGAGTGTAAATCTTTACAAAGTGGCAAATTTGGTATAAATAAAAATTCGTAAAGTATCTTAACCAGTAATTTGAGTGATAGTTTGAGCCAAACTCAACTTATAAATTTTGTGTGAGTGATTGAGAATAGTAGTGATGCTGCTGATTGATGATGGTCGATGAACAAAATACAAATCATAATTGAAGTTAAATTGATAAAAATGCCTCAAATAAAAAGCACTCTAAAAGACCAGAGGCATCGAGCACTCGTCAGTATCCCATATTCACGCGGTGAAAGTGCAAGTAAGTTCTTATATTAATTCTAAATAATATTTTTACATTAAGATTACACGTAACTTCTAACCTCAAATTGAGAAAACTTTTTCGTCGAATTATCAAGTGTAAAAATGTTGTTAATTTATGTAATTATGTTTGACTTAGATTTATAAAACAAATATGGCGGACGTAAATTAAAAAATTATAGTATATAGATGATGATGACGCAGAAAGGTGGTAGAAATTTAGGACGCGCAAATCGAATGAGTGACTTTTTGAATTGACCTTTTGATTTTTTTTCGATTTTTAAATATTACATATTCATTTGTTAACTTTAAATTTGAATAAAAAAATTTGTCCTTAATTTCGACTTTTAATTTAAAAATTAAAAATGGCTAGGAATCGATAATAAACTAGGGCCAAGCCTGGGCCAAGCTGGGCGATCGAGCCTGGCCCTGGCCAGATTTGGCGTTTCATTCAAGCTTGGCCCAGGCTAGATCGCCAGGCCAGGGCCTAGTTTTGCCAATCTTGGGCCCTGTTTGGGCCATGACCAAATTTCTACACGGGTAGTAGTATCAAACCGACCGTTTAAGAATGAATATCCGTATAATAAAAGGTCATTACAAATTTGCGCAAGCACAAATCGGTCGGATACTTGAATAATCTTGTCATTGAATCTACGAACTGAATGAAATAAGTAAATGCAGTCGACCTCAGAATACGTATCAAACAAAATACATTTTGTGCATGTTAAGGTAGGAATAAAGAGAAAATCTGTGTGTATAAGAACTAAAAAATTACGAAAGTTAATAAAAAAGAAAAGGAATTCGTAGATGAAATGTTGGAAAAATAAATATGAGAGTTTACCAGTGAATAACTTCAAACTTTGGGTTGAGAGTATTGTAAACATATTGGAAAAAGGGATTTTTGAAAAGATACAGGGAAGGTGCATTTCTAATATCGTATAGTACTTTATTCCATAACCGGACCCCGTTTCGCACCAAGAGCCCCCGAGATACCACCACCAGCAATAGGGATGGATCCAAAAGGCCTACTTGAGGCGGGGCTCTCGAATCCACCTCGAAATGCTCTGATTCAGCAAAAAAGCTGGTGCACAATCGATTATTTATCGTCTCCGAGCAATCCGATGAAGTGTTCGAGAAGGACGAAGTCACGAATCTCCAGGAAGTGGGTGCAAATTTCTGCAACACCAGCATCGCACGATGTGCGTCAGATCCAGCCGTTACGGAAGGACAGGAGTATTTCGATTTGAAAGAAGGCGCCAGAGGACGCTACCAGCTACGAGCGGTGTCATTGATGCATGTAATAGGATCAAGTAGATCAAGTAGGCTTAGTTTAAATTAATATATTATGACCTAATGCTGTTCCTGCATTACAAGTTCGTTACTATTCCTCATAATTTGCCCAAAATTAATAATAATTTGAAGCTGTTTATCATGCTAGTCACTTATTTTATATTTCGTTTCACAAAAAGATCTTCACATAAGTATAAGTTGTGGAAAAACCACTTATCTTCATCATAGCAAAATAATTCTTCTCAAATATTTTGTTTGTAAATAATATAATTTTCTATTATTACCTGATGATAATGTCAATTAAGAATTACTGAGAATGTTACTTATTCAGGTACCACTATCAAGATGTATTAAAATAATCATCACTAAAGAACTTACAATAGCAATTATCTATCTGTTAGAAATTTTCGGAAAATTCCGACACATTTAAGAAACTAAAGTAACTGAAATTGATGAAATTATGTTACTGAACACGCAATTCAGTAACTTTTACATTAAATTTACTAAATTTTAATTGAACATCAGAAACGGTATCTGAAAATTATAAATAGTTCCGTAAAATTCCTGAATGGTAACAGAAATATAAGTTATCGTAACCGAAACAAGTGCGCAGTTGCATGCGCACTCCTTGCTTCACGATCCACCTCGGTCGCGTTCATAGCAGACCGTGTTAGCAGACAAATTATAGTGAATTATAGTCAAGTTACACATCAATTGGAATTTGGAATTCATCGTTATAACGGGCTTAGTCCCGAGATATTACCCGACTTAAATTTGAGATACAAAGTGGTAAGACAGCTATTCATTAAGATCAAATAGTATTTACTTGTTATTTAAATGACGCCCTCTTGGATATAAGTAGGTTAGGTTTGCACACTATCTATTCGTCGGCCTTGTAATTCGTTCTGCCTGATTTGAAATGGATTCGGTCCATACGCATTTCTTAATGTAGAAATGATGCATCTTTCTTGGACAGAAATGCAACTGTTTCGTTCAAAATTCAACTATTTCCTAAAAAATGTACTTTTTGTTTGAATTTTGTATTTTTCTGTAGAAAAGTATTGAAATCCTTTTGGAATTTTCATTTTTCTTGGACATAAATGCAACTGTTTGGTTGAAAATTTAACAAACTTGTTAAAAAGTCATAAATTTTGGTTAAAAATTCGACTATTTAGCAGAAAATTAACTTATAGATTTCACAATTTTGTTGAAAAGGCGAACTTTTTGGTTGAAAATTCTGCTGTTTTGTTGAAAATTCAACTATTTTGTAGAAAATTTACTTTTTGGTTAAATTTTAGGTCGAGTATTGAGCTCCGGCAAATTTTTCCGTATTTAAAGTTTCTAGTCCGGCAAAATTTTTGTGTCAATAAGGAACTTTCTGTTCTGATTATATTTTTTGCTACTTTAGAAAAATGGTAGAATATAGTTTACTATTTTATTATGAAATGAGGAATATTAAGTTATCAATACACACAAAGTGTCATATAATCAAGAACATTACACACTAAAAGCACACAAAAGAATTGCCCATCACTTCACTATTCCTATAATAATACACTTTATCACTAATTTTCGAATTGTTTATCTTCAGATTCGAATCACGAATTCTCACGATCAGTCTTCTGTGACCAGTCACTAACACTCGTATTTTTTGAAGGGAGACTTGGAAAAAGGGTTCGAGATGTGACAGATCACTCTTCTCACTTCTGTGAACAGTCACTAAAATGCCGTACTACAAAATTAAAATACGGCAAAAAATGCCGTATCTGTATACACTACGTAAATGTTATATTTTGGTGTTGTAAAGAGAAGTAAAATCTTTTCCGGATAAAAATTCCACTATTTAAAAAAAATTTTTTTTCTTGATTGAAAATGCATCTGCTTTAAGAGAAATTTCATCTTCATTGAATAAAAATGCAACTGCGTTTGGTTGAAAATAAAATTATTTTGTGAAAAATTCATACTTGTGCTTGTGGTTGAAAATTCTACTGTTTTGTTGAAAATTTAACTATTTCGTAGAAATTTTACTTTTTGTTTAAAATTCACATTTTGGTGTTAAAAAATAAACTGAAGGCTTTTCTGGATGAAAGTTCAACTTTTAAAAGAAATGTGTCCTTCTTTTAATTAAAAATTCATAAGTTTTAGTACAAATTTAATCTTTCTTGGATAAAAATTCAACTATTTGGAAGCGAATTGAACTATTTCGTTAAAAATTCATCCTTTTTGGTATAAAAATTCGTCCTTTTGGATGAAAAATTGAACTTTGTTCGTAGAAACTTATTTTTTGTTGAAAATTTCATATTTTGATTTCGGAAAGTCAACTGGAATCTTTTCGGGATGAAAATTCAACTACATATTTTTTTAAAGTTTATTTTCTTTCTAAATAAAAATTCATTTGCTCAAGAGAAATTTCATATTTTTTGGATAAAAATGCAACTATTGGGTAGAGAATTCAACAATTTTGTTAAAAGGTCATCCTTTTTGGGTAAAAATTCGTCTTTTTGGATTAAACATTTAATTTTTTTCGCAGAAACTTATTTCTTGGTTAGAAATTCATATTTTGATCGTGGAAAGTCAACTAAAATCTTTTTTAACAGAAAATCAAACTCTTTTTTGAAATTTTTTTTTCTTATTCATAAATTCATCCGCTTTGGTAGTAATTTATTATTTTTTTTAATGCAACTTTTTGGTAAAAAATTATTCTTCTTTGCTTGAGTATTCAACTATCTTATTTGAAAAATTTGGTTGAATTACTTTGTTAAGAAATCATTTTTTTCGAACAGTTATATTTTTAGTTGAAAATTCATCTCTTTGAAAGTTAAACTATTTTGTTGAAAATTAATTTTTTCAAATTTAAAATTTCACTACTTGGGTAAAAGTTAAACTACATTGTTAAAAATGTATTTGTTGGATTGAAGGCTTATGCCTTTATTCAAAAATTTAAATGTTTAGTGGAAAAGTCTTTTTTTTTGTTTGAAATTAATTTTTTAGTTGAAAATGTAACATTTCTACTTTTTAAGATTGACCTGTTTTAGTTGGATTTTCTCCTTTTTTGGTAGGAAAAAAATAATTTTCTTGGTTTAAAATTTCCTTTTTGTTGTGTAAAAATACATCAGTTTCGTGGAAAAATAATTTTTCGCTGAAGTCATATTTTTTGTATTTAAATTCAATTTTTGTAGAGAAAATTCGTCTTTTTGTCAAAAAAATTTTTTTTGTGTAAATTTCATGTTTTTTGATTCAAATATAAACTATGACACTTTTTGTTGGGTATTTATATTTTTAGGTTGAAAATTCAACTATTATGTTAAAAATTTAATTATTTTGTTGAAAATTCAAGTGTCTTATTAAGAATCCATATTTTATAGTAGAAAAGACATTTCTTTGTTTGAAATAAATTAATAAATTTGAACGTTTTAAATTTGTATCTGAAATACTGTTGTATTCCGTTTATACAAGATTCTATGTTGAAAGTATTACAAGATTAAAATGCTGATATTTGAACACCCTGCCCAATTCTACCAGCAATATCTAGTAAACATTTTTGGCAAATAAAAATTACGTACAGAAAGAGTGGGGGAGGGTAGAAATATTTTGTTGCAGTTTGTTACAGGAGGAAGGGGGGTCTCAGAAAGTACCTATAATTCGTTACCTAATATTAAGTACGGACCCTCACACTTAACATGGAGAATGATACTTTGATACTCCCCCCCCCCCCCCTCTAAAGTATCTCGTATTTTGTGGATAACCCCTAATCTGCCTCTTCGTCAAGTTAGAAATTGTTTTTTTACTAAACCATGATGTTAATTTTATAGCAATTTCAATGAACAAACCGAAATTGTTTTTATTTGATTAGTTACAAAAAGAAATTTTTCTGTTTTAAATCTATGACATTAGAAAACATTATGCATAGAACCTTTCTTAAGTTCTTCTTTGCTACATTTTTTAATTATTTTTTAATTAAAATTAGCAAAACAAATTGACAACTTCTTACTGACAATATAAGACATTTTACGTGTTTTTATATTATTTTATATAGTATATTGATATAGTAATATTATAAGAAAGTTTAATTGAGATGTTTTATCTTGTATAAAAGACAGTATTGTTTGGTTCATTGATTTTAATATAAATTTGCAGTATATATTCGTCTTGAAAATATAAATTATAGTATGACTATATACGATCGAAGTTTATATGTAAATAACTACGTATATATTTATGTTATATAATATACTTAATTGATCAAATGTGAAAGAAAACTTCTAATCATAAAAGATGAAAGATGGGCTTTGATTACATATTTGATACAATGAGTGTACGTATTATTATAACATAGATACATAAGAAAGTCGTTTGTAATAACTTCACTTGTATTTTTATTCTATTTATATTATCAGGACAAATATATACTACACATTTTATATTAAAATTAATGAACCGAAAAAATTTTTTCAACCTCTTGAAATTTTCAGTTACAGTAACTGAAAATTCCTAAACTGTAACAAAATTTTCCGCAACATGTAACTGAAGCTGTATGCAGTTACCGTTGCTGAAATTTCTGTTACAGTTTAGGGAAATTTAGAAACGGTTTCTGCATAAAGCTTTAGTGACGTGTGTCTGAAAATTCCTACAGAATAGCAAGTTCGCTAGAGTCGAGGATATTCTGTACATCTCGACCGGAAGATCTCCAGAGATGTTTTCCTGTACGGGCTGTGAGTAAAATTCGACCTGTACTTTTTCAACTTTTTATCCCCCCTCCAATATTTTTTTCATATCTCGTATAGTTTTGGTGAAAAATGAAATTTTTTATTTTTAAAAACATTGTCGATGGATAAAACCAGAACCATTGGTCAAAAATGTCTGGTTAACTAAATCGTTCTGCCTTTTTACGCCTTAAAAACGTGCGCCAGAGCCACAGGCTACAGACTATATACAGACAGACACCTTCATAACAATCGTTTTTTCTGTCTCAGGGAGATTTGTCTCTTTCATTTGAAAGTTCATGTCTTTTGGCAGATATTTCATACTTTTTTGATAAAAATGAAACTGCTGATTGGAAGTGAATCTCTTTTTTTGAGGATTCAACTATTTCGTTGAAAATTTTATTGAAAACCTAGCAAACTGGAAACTTTAATAAAATAACGGGAGTGTGTAATATTTTCAGCTTTATTGAAATAAGAAGACCGTAATATTGTGAAATTTGTCAATAGTCTAAGCCAAATTATTCTGGGACATACTACATCACCTGAACCAATAGATCATATTTACAAGTTTCGTCTTCAAAATGGAAAAACAACAATTATTTATAGACTTACTATATATCTCATCTTCATATCTTGGTTGTAAATTCAGCTATATGGTTTAAAATTCGTCTTTTTTATTGAACTTAACAGGTTGAAAATTAATTTTCTTTCAAATCATTTTTTATAACTAAAAGTGTTGAAAATTCCATTTTTGAAATAAAAAAATGTTTTATAGTTGAAAATTCAAGCATTTGGCTTAAAATTTATTTTACCCAATTGAAACTTTATCTTTTTGGCTGAGGATCCAACTACTTTGTTAAAAATTTTGTCTATTTGTAAAAAATTCATCATTTTTGGCAGAAAAGAAATCTCGCTTGTTTGAAAACTAACGTTTTCATTTAAAATCCAACCTTTCGGGTTAAAATTTCAACTGCCTTCGGAAAATTCCTTCTTTTCAGATTGAAAATTTAAGAGTTTTTGGTTGAATTTTAGTCTTTTTTTTATTTGATAATTCCACCATTTGGTCGAAAATGCATCTTTGTAGTTTCAAAATCTAACTATTTTGACAAATTTATATTTTTTTTGCCAAAAATTCAAAGTTTTTTTTTAAATTCATCCCTTTGGATTAAGAATTTATCATTTATGGTAGATCAGTCATATTTTCAGTTGGAAATGAACTTTCCTGATGAAAATTCAAGAGTCTACGAAAAAATTTGTCTTTTTCGCTTGGTGTAACTATTTGGTTAAGAGTTTAACTATTCAATTGTTAATGCAACTGCTCGTTAAAAGTTAATTTCTGTTGTTGAAAATTCATCTTTTGGAATGAAAAGTCATCTCATTTGGTAGAAAATCTCTTGTGGTTGATAATTCATCTATTTTGTGTTGAAAATGCAATATATTTCGATTTGAAATCTAATGAATTTGAGGTGTTCCATATTGAATTCAATATGTTGTCTACATTAATTTTGTTTATAAGAATGTATGCCCCTATTATTTCCCTATTTTCGTGAAAAATCAATCTTCTTCACCTGTTTTGCGGATTTTTTGGACGACGTTACTTCTGAAGGGGGGGGGGGGGGTGCTAAAAAAATAAGAGTCGTAACAAATTATGTATTCAAAACTGATATTACATAATTTTTAGTTTATCAACCCACCAAACAATTTCGTTAGCCTTTTTTCGAACATAGGTGTCACTTTTCTTTCGAAAAAAAGCTATTCAACGAATTTCAAAAGACTTAAAGAATGAAAAACGATTTCATTAGCATTGAAGGGAATTCACAGAATTTATAAGGATTGCAACTTTTAAAGCTTTCCAAGATTTTACGGCAGTCCAATGGATTGCAAACGAAATAATTTTTGGGTTGAAAACTGAATTGTTATCCAGAAAATTCACCTTTCTGGTTTGAAAAATTAAAGACTTTGGTTAACATTTCTTTCACTTAACGACGTTTTCTGGTTGGAAATTCAATTATTATTTTTTCCTGCAATTTTTTACTCGGAACCTACTCTGTTTTGTTTGAGAATTCACCTACACTATCGGCGGACATTATTTTCCTACCTTTTTTGATTTATAGCTAAAGTGCCCTAATTTTCAGAATAATAATATGAACATACTTTTCTTTATAATATCACGAAAGTACTAAAATTCTGCCTGCAGTACAAATTTTTTGTTTCAACATCATTATTTATCATGTTTTATTCAATGTTAGTAGTATTCATAAATATATGTTGTTTTTTTTAAATTTTTAAATCATGTGGTTAGTATAATCATTATTTGAAAGTTTGAAGACTTAGGACCTTAGGACCGGTTTAATTAGTTGAAGTTCTACAAATTGAGAGTCAGAGAGTACAAACTAAACAAATAATATTAATTAAGCACGTCAAAAAGTGAAAATATTAAAATTTAGAGACTGATTACACTCTAAAATGTTGGCATACATTGTCATTTTTGAACGTGTTTAATTATAAATCCTTTTCTTCAAGCACTTTCCAGGTCATATTATGAACAGTATTTAGCAAATATACACAGTGTATTGTGCAGGATGTCCACATTAAATAGAAAAAAATGTCCATTCCTCACAATGTATCAATAATGATATAATGTGATAAATAACACTAGGCCGTTATTTTACACATACGTAAAAAGCCTCCGTAAGACGTAGATGACGCAACAGGGCAAATTTTTTGACAGCTGGAGATTGGAAGGAAGATCAATTTTACTAATTTGATTGATCAAACTGTTTATTAATTAAATAAGAATCAGATGTTGAACTTCATGCGTTTTTAGTATCATTCTTTAAAGAATTCTGATACTCCTCATATTCCCTCTTCCTTATATTTGTGAGCTCCTCACGACATTTGCTTCCATCTTGAGCGCATTTTGCAATGCATTTCTTAGCCTGAGCAATATATACTTTCGTATCCTTTTTGCATTCGGGAATCAGTTTTTTACAGCAGTTTTCAGCGGTCTTCGAACAAAAAGTAATGATATTAGTCATATTAACATTGAATTTTCGTGTAAAAATTAACCGAATTACTGATCTTTTAAATATTGCTTGTATGCTCGTCGTTGCTACAAATTTGAGAATTTTGTCCTGATGTACTAGAATATCAACAATCTTTTCAAGATATATCAAGTATGGATGAATATATTCAAGAAATGAGAAATTTTTCAGAACATTGCAGACCTTTACAACACAAGAAAATTAAGTTTTTTCGGCTAAAAGAAAAAAAATCAACAATTGCTATTCAGCAATTTAGTGATATTTTATGTGACATATTGTGTGTAAAATAGATTATAAATAGTATTTTTTCAAGTACCTGAACATCGGTGGTATTTTTGGCTCCCTGATAACACTGATCACATTTGTTGACTTTGGTTTTGAGACTTTCTATCCATCGTTCATAATAATCAGTTGAAATACATTTCTTTTGTATTTCGTCAGACCCCATTTCTTTTATATTTACAGCTTTAGCTACAGCCTAGTGAGAAAGAATAACAAAACCGTAATAGATTTTTGAACATATTTTCAATTGAATAAATATTTAACGAATTATACATTATTGCCTGAGATTGAACATCAGTTATCAGTTCAGTTACAGTCATTTGTGAAACATAAATATCATCTTCTGACATATCAGCGAAAACTATCTGTAAAGTAATTTTTATTTTAACTTTCACTGTTTAGTTTTTGATATGTTTTATGTAAATAAATATATACATATATACATATATAATTCAGAAAAAAGTGGTTAAACAACCACCGCAAAGGTCCCATTGGGAGCAACTGCTATCTACGAAAATGACACCCGCTATCGGTAAAACCGCGGTAAATCGTTATAGAAAATCTTATAATATTTCAATGAAATTGTAAAGAAAGTATTTACAGAAATTGAGGGATAACAAATAATTTCAAACATTTTTAAATATTCCAAGGATTTTTAATATATTTCAAAAAGTTGATGATATTATAAAGGCTTTTGAATATTGCAGGATATGTCAGGTCTCTAAGGAAGTTTTAAAAGATTACAAAAATATCAAGCAATTTCAAGGAATATCATGAGGTTTTATTCAAATTCACTGAATTTGAAGAGATTTCCAAATATCTCAACGTATTTCCATAGATTTTAAGAGACTAAAGAGTTTTTATGGAATTTTAAAGTCTTTAAGGAGATATTTTAGTTTTGAGCCACGATTTCGAGCCCTTTTTTGAAAATTTACTGCAAAGAAACTACACACGATAACTGGAAGTGGTTTTTTGCTATTTATCGATACATTCTTTGACGCCAAAAAATTACGTTTCAACAAAATTTTGTTCACACCCGCGACCTTGGATTATTTATCCTTGACCATAGATCGGATATTATCGGATATTTGACTATAGAATTTCCTTGACCATACCAGCAAATATGCCACTGTTGACTTTGTGGTATGGCTCCAAGTATATTTAAATCGCACAAGACAAGAAACTTGAATATGGCTTCAGTTATGATTTCATAGGTTAAGTCAGAACACAGGGTTTCCTACAATTTTTTAAATCTCTGAAAATGGCCTACATTTAACGAAAGAAAATTTTTGACCTATTTTTTTGAGCTTGTGAAGGCTGTAAAAATTTGAAGAAAAATAATATTCTGGAAAAGGCTTGTGCCCTGACATAGTGACATGTCTGCTGAACAATTAAAAAAAATGACTCGATATTCCAAATATTTTCATTCGAAGTCTTGCCAAAACTTTTTTACAAGACGACTTTTGGGAAAACGCGTTTGAACATGAATGATGGAACGAAATATGATTAGAAATAATCTAAAAAAATTAGAAAAGAAAGCTCTGACTATGCCAGAGCACGTTTCTAATAACTTCTAGATTTGTAATATCCAAAAAAATCCATTTTTCAAAACCTCGAAACTAGAAAACCCCCTTAGGAAATTTTAGAAGATTTCCAAAATTACATAGAACTTTAAATATTTCGAGGGATTTTGAAGAATATCATCGTATTTCATGGAAATTCACAGGATTTCAAAAGGTTTTATAATATTTTTATGAAATATCATTCGATTTCTTTACGAAAATCAAGGTTTTTATATATTTGAAGAGATTTTCAAATATTCCAATGAGTCTCAGTAGATTTAAAGAATTTGAAGAGATTTTAGAAGATTTAAAAGATTTCGGGGTATTTGAATACATTCCAAGGAATTTTCATGCGTGACAAAACTGCAAGAGATTCCAAAGAATTCAAGATATTTCAAAGCGTTTTGAATGATTTCAAGGATATTTGCAAAGTTTAAAAATATTTAAAGAAATTCCAAGGAATATCATCAAATTTTGTTTACTTTAACGGGACTCCAAGAGATTTGATAATATTTTAATGTTTCAAAGAGTTTATTAACAACATTTGAGAAATTTCATAGGATTTTGAAGATTTGAAGAGATTCTCAAATATTTGAAGATATTTTGAAAGATTTTTAAGAATTAAAAAGATTTTAGGGTATCTAAAATATGATTCCTAAAACTGAAATTATGTACTAGTTATTTAGAGAAAATTAGTGAAACTAGCCGCCGCGCACCTACAAAAAAGGGTTTCGTAGTCTATCTAGATCTTCGTTAAATTGTTCAAATCTCCTGCTCCCATGCATTCCCGCCCCTACTCTTCCTCTGTTCTGCTCCATTTATTTTTCCTCTCCTCACTTTACCATTCGCTTTTCTTACCTTCCCCAACTTGTTCCTCCTTCTAGTTCCCCCTCTCCTCACTTCCCCAGAAACCACATCCCTTCCCCTACTTCGCTTCCCGAACCCTCACTTCCCCTCCCTACCCTCCCAGACTTCCAATCATTTGTCCTACTTCCCCTCACTTCCACTCACTTCCCCTATTTTCCCTCCCTAAGTTCTCCTCATTCCTCCAATTGTCACACTCCTCATATCCCCTCACTTCGCCTACTTTTCATTCGTTAGTTTCCCCTCACTCACCCCAAACTCCTCCAACATACCTTCCAAAAATGTAAAAAATCAAGTTTTTGATGAAAATTTTCCTACTGAAAATATTTTGGAAAAAGTACGTTACATAGGTAGATGGTTCCAAACTACTTTGTTACGTATTTGTACATAGGGAGGGGTAAAATTGGAAAATACATGTGTACGTAATTTATGGTTAGTCTCTAATCTCTGATGTGTAGATAAAAATAATGAGGTATCGGTTAGGAGAATTAAGGAGAGTCGGTTAGGAGAGTTTTTTTATTTTTTGAATTTAAATTGTTGTTACTGAATAATAAATACATGTAAATTAATGCTCCAGTTTGATAATTGATAACTTTGAACAATTTGTGGAGAACTTACTTGAAAAGTACAAAAAGCCAATGAGCAGAAGATCGCCCACAACATGATTGATGAAAAAGTCTTACAATGTCCACTTTGCAACAAAGATGAACTAGAAGTAACTCACTTGAATCTGGAAAGTGGCCTCTTTATACTAAATACTCATACGTGGAATATTTATTCAGTTGACGCAAGAGCAATTTATAAGAGACGAGTTGGGGAAGAATGACGAAATTATCATGATTTGCAGCTTTGGACAAGCTCATCATGCTAGATAAATAAAATTCTGATTTTGTGGAATCTTTGTTGAAACTGTAAATATATGTGGATATGCTTCCTTATATAAGAATATTGAAAAACACAAAAATCAATTTCAATTCAAAAATATTTTTTTTATGGAAATATGGTACTGTCTAAAATTTAAGAAATCATTGACTTATGTCATTATTTCAAACCAAGAACATCAATTTCTAAAAACAAGTACAATTTTTATGATATACCTTTTGCATATAAATTCGTGAAATTTCGCTAATTACGAGTAAAATTCTACTAATTGAATGAGAGAAAACTGAGCTACTTAATATCAGTACAAAATGAAAAATTCGATTTTTTGAAATATTCATATTCCAAAATACGATAGTGGAAAAGTGCTGCTAATTTCAGTGCAAAATATATTACATTATATAGGGCTTAATTGAGATAAGGTTATTGAAATGAAAAACGTCCCAAACGGGGAAAGAATATGAACTAAAAAGAGAACACTGTAAAAATAGTTTGTTTTTTCATAAAAATAGTTAGAAAAAAAATAGTTCTCTTCATAGAATATGAAATAATTGAAATAAGAAGGCGATATTGTGAAATTTGTCAATCCGTAAACTTCCGCATGTGCGTATTCGCTTCTGAATGTTTAATATTTCTTTTCCACCGTCACGATGGAGCCGCTAAAGATGAAAGTAATGGCAAGTGAGAAGGGTAAAAAAAAATCATTGACGGATTTGAGTTTAGTTTTCATTAAAATTTAAATAATAATATTAAACGTTGGTCGCGCATTAAACATAATTGTAATTTTTTTATAGTGAGATGAGATGACTGAAATCGTGGATAAGGATGTAATACATAACCATTATTAGAATTATTGTATACAAAAATTACGTTTCGGAATCAGACCGATTCCCTCATCAGATTATCTTTAATATTTCGCAGATAGTCGGTTCATATTTCAAAATTTAAACAGTTAGGTGAAATCGAAGAAACTTTTTCTTCTCAAAAAAAGTGTAATAAAATAGTCATTCTCGATATAACTATAGTGCTCATTTCAAAATAATTAGGATCTTAGTTATGACAAAGTATGTAGAATTTAATTAATATGTTGATTATTCGAAGTTGAAGAATTTCTCGAAACTTTTTATTCGAGATACTCGATCTCCATGAAGTTTTTAGTTCACCTGGACATTTTTTGAGAAAATCTCGAATTTTCTCGAAATCGTCTTGAATGCATCACTAGTTCAAGCGAGTTTGCTCTCTCTTCTCTATGGTTGCATTTCTGGCTGTTGAGATTGTCTTTCCTCTGCGTTGTCGTATACAGCTTCTCTTTCAGCTGCGTTTTCATTTTCGACATTTTCTTCGAGGATGAACGCTGGTTTTAATCTATCGATGGAAATATTAACTCCTTTTCCTTTTACTAAAACCGTGTAAAATTTTTCTGTTCGTTCCTTCACTTCGAATGGTCCATCATATGTTGGTCGAAGTGGGCCAAGTATTGCGTCGTGTCTAATGAAGACAAAGGGTGAAGAAGATAATTCTTTAAGAACGAATGTTTTCCTTTTTTCATGCTTTGTCCCCGGAAATGGTTTCAAACGGCTCATTTTTCTCCCAAGATCTTTTACGAAATCAGAATTGCTCTCCTTATTGCCCGTTTGGAAAAATTCGCCTGGAAATCTAGGAGGCGTGTCATATAACAGTTCAGATGAGCTCGCTTTTAAATCTTCTTTTATTGAGTCTCGAATACCTAAAAGGACAATAGGTAGGACCTCCGCCCATCCCTCGTTTTCATGACACCTAATTGCTGCTTTTAACTGTCGGTGCAATCTTTCGACCATCCTGTTTACTGCTGGGTGGTACGCAGTCGTACGCAGATGCTTGGTCCCTATTGTTTGAGCCAATTCTTCGAATAGTTTTGACTCAAACTGTCGTCCTTGATCGGTTGTAATTTTCAAGGAAACTCCAAATCGGGATACCCACTCGTTGATAAAAGCTCGTGCGATCGTCGCTGCTTCGATGTCAGTCACCGGGATAGCTTCAGGCCAACGGGTGAAACGATCGATCGCTGTTACGCAATACCTGTACCCTAAGGAGTGTGGCAAGGAACCTGCGATGTTTAAATGCAGGTGCTCGAACCTTCCATCCTTCTCGTTGATTTTCCGACCGGTGCTGCGACGTGTCTCGTGACCTTCGGGCGTTGATAGGGAATCCAAGTCTTCGCCCACTTTCTGCAATCCTTATTAATTGATGGACACACGAAACGTTCCGAGACTGGCTTTTGTGTAGCTTTAACCCCAGGATGCGCTAGACGGTGTACGCTGCTACAAATTGCTTGACGTAAGTTTGCAGGTATATAAGGTCGAACAGAATCGGACAATTTATCGCGAAAAAGGTCTACCCCGAAATTCGGGAAATTAATTTTCTTCAATCTAAAAGAAGTTGAACCTGATTCTAGAATCGTGCGTAATTTGTTGTCCTGCTTTTGAGCTTCGGCTATCGCTTTATAATCTTCTGTTTCGACAATGCTTCTAATCCGTGATAACGCATCTGACACTACATTATCGAGGAGAACATTTATTCAAATGTTGACAGGAAGCAAAAGTTAAAGGTTTGTGATCGGTAAAAATAATAAAATCGCGACCTTCAACTAAATTTCTAAATCGCTTGACAGCAGCGTAAGCAGCTAACAGTTCGCTATCGCACGCGCTGTACTTACGCTGTGCCGTATTCAGAGATTTTGTGAAAAATGCTAGTGGTTGCCATGCATCGTCAACAAGTTGTTGTAACACGGCTCCCATCGCGATGTCGGAGGCATCTACGCTAACTGATAACGGGGCTCCTGCAACAGCGTGAGCTAGCATCGTGGCATTCGCGAGAGCATTTTCTAAATCATTGAAGGCTCGTTCTAATTGTTCAGTCCACGTAATCGGAGCGTTATTTTTCTTTAATCCGCAAAGTTGTGCATTTAATTTATGCTGAATTTTAGCGGCATCTGGTATGAATCGGCGATAGAAATTTACAAAACCTAAAAATCGTCGACAATATAGCCCAAAAACTTTACATGATTTTCGCCAAAAATACATTTTCCGTAATTTAACACGAGACCATATTCGCTTAAACGTTTGAACAATAATCTTAAATGTTCTTCGTGCTCTATATGATCCTTCGATGCGACCAGAATATCGTCGATATATGCATAGCCAAAATCTAAGCTGGTTATTACTAAATATATCTCATCTTCATATTTCGGTTGTAAATTCAACTATATGGTTTGAAATTCGTCTTTTTCATTGAATTTAACAGGTTGGAAATCAATTTGTTCTTAAATTATTTTTTGTGACTAAAAATGTTGAAAATTCCATTTCTGAATTTGAAAAATCCTTTTTAATTTATTCAAACATCATCTATTTGGCTGAGAATCCAACTGCTTTGTTAAAAATTCGTCTATTTGTGGAAATTCATCATTCACGGTAGAAAAGTCATCTTGCTTGTTTGGAAGCTAACTTTTTCATTCAAAATTCAACTTTTTGGGTTGAAATTTCAACTGTCCTCCAAAAAATTCGTTTGAAGTTATATTTTTTGGTCGAAAATTCAACCTTTTTTTGAAAATTCATCCTTTCGGATAAAGAATTTAAGTTCTATGGTAGAAAAGTTTTTTTTTGTTGAAAATGAACTTTTCTGATGAAAATTCAAGAATCTGCGAAAAAATTCGTCTTTTTGGCTTGAAAATTTAACTATTTGGTTGAGAATTTAACTATTTAATGGTTAATGCAACTGCTTGTAGGAAAATTAATTTCTTGTTGTTGAAAATTCATCTTTTCAGGTTAAAAATGTAATATATTTCGATTTGAAATCTCATGAATTTGAGGTGTTCCATATTGAATTCAATACGTTATCTACGTTAATTTTGTTTGAAAGAATTTATGCCTTTATTATTTTCCTATTTTCGTGACAAATCCCTTTTTTTCACCTATTTTGAGAAATTTTTGGACTACGTTGCTTCTGGAGGGAGGGGGGGGCGCGCGTGCTTAAAAAATTACGGTCGTAGCAAATAATATATTTGAACTTGATATTATGTAATTTTTAGTTCATCGACTCACCAAACAATTTCGTTAGCCTCTTTTCGAACATAGTTTTCACTTTTCTTTCGGAAACAACAGCTACGCTTCTTTCCTTTGAATATATTCAGGTTATAAGAATGTAATATCATTATTTATTCTTAAAAAGTGTCATTTAGAAGCGAGTTGGGATTCATCAACCGACTGGATAAAAGTCCGGCAGACCGGCTCTAAAACAGTTGAAAAGATTTGGAAGGTTTCCGGGGATTTGAAAGGAATTCAACGAATTTAAGAAAGATTCAAATAGCTTTGAAGGTAATTAATAGAATTTCTAAGGATTTCAATTATTTTAAGCAATTTTCAAAGATTTTAAAGATTTTACGGCAGTCCAATGGCTTGCACGAGAAATAAGTTTTCTGTTGAAAAGTCAATTGCTTGGTAGAAAATTCATGGTTTTGACTGGAAAATTAAAAAAATTTGATTAACATTTTTTTTGACTTAAAAACGTTTTTTGGCTGAAAAGTCAATTCTGTTGATAATTGTTTCTGTGCAATGTTTTGCTTGGAATTTACTCTGTTTTGTTTGAGGATTCAACTACACTATCGGTGGACATTATCTATTCCTCCTTCTTTTGATTCTAGCTAAAGTGCTCTAATTCTTAGAATGATAACATATATATGTTTTTTCAATTTTTTAAATCATGTAGTTTTAAAATCTTAGGACCTTCGGACCGATTTAATAAGTTGATTTTTCACAAATTGAGATCCAGAGAGTACAAAATAAGCAAATAACAATAATTGAGCACGTATAAAAATGAAAATATATAAATTGAAAGTGCTGGAAATAAGTCAGCGTATAACTATATACTGTAATTTTTTTGTTCCAATAAAAGTCCCTAATTTTTCTAAAGATGGCTTTAAGGGAACCGTGAAAAAGACTGATTAATCTCCAAAATGTTGGCATACATTATCATTTTTGAACGTGTTCAATTATGATTCTTTTTTTCAAGCTCTTACCAGTTCATATTACGAACAGAATTATGTTAATATACATAGTGTATCAAGTGGGATGTCCACATTAAATAGAGAAAATGTACATTTTTTACAATGTATTGATAATAATATAATGTGACAAATAACACTGGATCATTATTTTACATAAATGTAAAAAGACTGCGATCCGCGTAGTGGACGCAAAGGGGCGAATTTTTGGACAGCTGGAGATTGGAAGGAAGATCAATTTTACTAATGTAATTGTTCAAATTGTTTATTGATTTCAATAGAATCACAGTTTTACTTTATACATTGCAATATCATCTGTGATAGCTTTCTGATGCTCCTTACCTTCCCTCTTTCTAATATTTATGAGCTCCTCACGACATTTGCTTCCATCTTGAGCGCATTTTGCAACGCATGCCTTAGCCTGAGCAGTATTTACTTTCGCATCTTTTTTTAATTCGGCAATCAGTTTTTTACAGCAGTTTTCAGCAGACTTTGAACAGAAAATAATAATTTTATTTGTATTTACATTAAATTTTCGTGAAAAAATTAACCTAATTACTGATATTTGAAATATTGCTTGTATGCTCGTCGTTGCTACAAAGAGAATTTTGTTGTAACACACTAGAATGTCAAAAATCTTTTTCAAGATATATCAAGCATGGATAAAAATATTCAATAAATAACAAATTGTTCAGGATATTCACAGAAAAAACTAAGAATAAAATTTGTTGCAGGAGATTTTTTAGGGAGATAAAGTTTTAAAATTTAAAGATTTTTCGGGTTTCAATCGTGTGCGAAACTATGAATGTTGCCGATTTTTTGCCGGTTTGTTGTTGCCGGTTTTTTAAAAAAGACTTAATTGACCAATCAAGTTCAAGCAGTCCCCACCATGGGGCACTCTGGCCAATCACAGGCATCGTAGAGAATACATATATAAGAACAACATAACCTGAAACCTCAGTTTCAGGTCAGCCCTGAAGATGTGAACTGCAATGTTCACGAAACGTCGGAAACATTCATAGTTTCGCACACGATTGAAACCCGAAAAATCTTTAAATTTTAAATTCTAAATTTAAATTTATTATAGATAAAGTTTTGTTCAGCCAACTTCGCGTCTTTCAAAATACATGTGTTTGTTATGGAATAAAAAAGAAAGTGTAACCCATATTTGTGTAAAGTTTATCCTGTGAAGTTAATTTTTGTTTCAAGGAATCTTTCATCGGAAATCGATGTAAAGTTTATCTTCTGTTTTTCTGTGTTGTTTACCTTTCTAACAGAATAAAATTAAGTCTTATATACTGAAATAAAAAAAAATAAGCATTCAACAATTGCTATTTAGCAATCTACTGATATTTGATGTGACATATTGTGTTTGGAATAAATTACAAATACTATTCTTTCAAGTACCTGGATATTCTTGGAATATTTGGCGTCATGATAACAGTTATCACATTTGATGACTATGTTTTTAGATTTTTCTACGAATCGTTGATAAGAATCAGTTGAAACACATTTCTGTTGTATTTCGTCCACGCCCATTTCTTTTATTTTTACAGCTTTGGCTGCAGCCTAGTGAGAAAGAAGAACAAAGCTGTAATAGATCTTTGAACATATTTTTAATTGAATAAATATTCAGGGAATCAAACATTATCATTGTCTACTGACCGCAATATCAGAGTATGCCTTAGATTGAACATCATCCAACGGTTCAGTTACAGTGGTTTCTGAATCAAAAATCTCTTCTGACGTAAATGCGAAGACTATCTGTAAAGTAATTTCTATTTTAACTTCCACTGTTGATTTTTTAATATATATAATTTAGGAAAAAAAGGTTAAACAACCATCCCAGGGTCCCACTAGGAGCAAATGCCATCTATGACAATGACACCGGCTGCCAGTGAAACCGCGGTAAATTACACCTATGGCCACATCTCACAAGCGTTATAGAAAAGCAAGGGAAGAGCTCCACGCTAAACTCACAAAAATCAAAAGTTAATCGCATTGTCTTGCAGAAAATGCATTTGTGTAACGTTAATCGTAGTAATTTCACAATGAGATATTGTGAAAAGTTCATGAACACTTCATGTCGGAAGATCAATATTTATTGCTACCCGCAAAATCATTAGAAATTTTTATTTTTCTCGAATTACGTTGAAATGTTTGAAAAGATTCCAAGGAATTTCAGAGGATTTTCGAATATTTCAAAGGATTTTAAAGAAATTTCAATGCATTTCACGGGATTTCATCAGATTCTCGAACGTTTCAGTAATTTTAAAGGACTATAAAGGATCTCAATAAGGTATTTGAATGAACTACACATAGTAACTGGAAATGGTTTTTTGCTATCTATTGATACATTTTCCGACCACAAAAAAATGAAGTTAAAAAATAATTGTTTCCACGCCCGCAAGCTTAGAGCATCCTTGACCACATCACTGCAAATATGCCACTGTCCACTTTGTGGTAAAGGTTTCCGGTATTTAAATTACATGAAACAAAAAAAGAGCAATTTTGTTTTTTCTCAAATATGTCATGGTATGCATGCATGCAGTCTATCGCGTGTATGTATGTATGCTAGTGACCAACTTATTAACAAGAAATGAGGAATTATGCAGGGTTTTGAAGATTTGAAGAGATTTTCAAATACTTGAAGTTATTTCAAATATTATGAAGAAAATAAAAAGATTTCAAGGCATCTAAAATATTATTCCCAAAACACTTTTTTTTTGCAATTTTTGAAAATACTACTAACCGCAAAATCATTCAATACGTATTAAGTTTATCGCCCTTAGCACTCTTTACTACATAAATTTTTAGATTTAGTGATCTACATTGCTAGATTCCAGGACAGATTAAGCAAAAAGTAAAAACATTAAAAAACTTGAGTAAAGTGCTTTGATATTTTGAATTTTTGTTGTTAATATATAAAGTTAAAGGATTTGCTCAAAAACTTGACAAGATTGTATAATCTACTTTTATAATGCATTTTATCACCATTTATTATGATCAAAAACGTTCTTTGGAATGTTCAGATGATTCTAGGTAAATTCATAATCAATATTAAAAAATTGAAATTAGGCGCTAGAAATTTAGAGAAAATTAGTGAAACTAGCCGCCGCGCACCTACAAAAAAAGGTATCGTAGTCCATTTAGAGTTTAGTTAAATTGTTCAAACCTCCTTCTCCCATACATTCCCGCCCCTACTCTTCCTCTGTTCTTCTTCATTTACTTTCCCTCTCCTCACTTTATCATTTGTTTTTCTTACCTTCACCAACTTGTTCCTTCTTTACTTCCCCCTCTCCTCACTTCCCCAGCAACCATATCCCTTCCCCTACTTCGCTTACCAAACCCTCACTTCCCCTCACTGCCCTCCCTGACTTCCAATAATTTGCCCTACTTCCCCTCAATTCCCCACACCCACACTCACTTCCCCTATTTTCTCATCCTAAGTTCCCCTCATTTCTTCAACTTCCACACTTCTCATCACCCCCCACGACGTCTACTTTCCCACCCCTAGTTTTCCCTCACTTACTCCCCAAACTCCTCCAACTTACCTCCCAAAAACCTAAAAAATTATGTTCTTGATGAATATTTGCTACTGAAAATATGTTGGAAAAATTACGTTACATAAACGGATGGTTCTAAACTACTTTGTCACGTATTTTTACATGGGGAGGGGTAAAATTGGGAAATAAATGTGTACATGATTTATGGTTAGTCCCTCATGTATGTGTAGATACAAATAATGAGGTGTGTAAATTTAAAAAGATTTGGTTAGGAGAGTTTTTATATTTTCAGAATTTGAATTGTTGTTTCCGACTATTAAATAAATGTAAATAAATTTTCCAGTTTGATAATTGATAACTTTGAAACATTTGTAGTGAACTTACTTGAAAAGCACAGAAAGCCAATGAGCAGAAGATCGCCCACATCATGATTGATGAAAAAGTCGTTTAATATCTACTTCGTAGCAAAGATGAACCAGAAGCACCTCACCTGAATCTAAAAAGTGGCATTTTTATACTAAATACTTATACGTGGAATATTTATTTAGTTGACGCAAGAGTAATTCATAAGAAAAGAGTTGGGGAAGAGTGACGAAATTATCATGATTTGAAGCCCTGCCAAAGCTAACGTTAGATAGATAAAAATCTGTTTTTCTGGAATCATTTGTTTAAACAGTGAATACATGTGGATATGTTTTGTTATATGAAAAAGCTAAGAAACAGAAAAATAGATTTTTTTAAATGGGTCGGTTGATTCACCCAGCGAAAAGTTCCGTCCAAATTCAGGAAATCTTTTCTTTAATTTCTTTTTCTTAATTAGAAGTAAGAGTTCCTTCAAACGAAGCACCCTTTTTTTTAATAATGACGCTTTCCTTTTTTGTAATGACCAAAACGATTTCTTCGATAGCATCTGTTAAATTTCAAAATATTTTTCGTTATTGCAATATGGTACAAGCTAAAATTCAAGAAATAATTGATTTATCTCATTATTTCAAACCAAGAACATCAATTCTTTAAATCAAGTGAAAATGTTATGATATACTTTTTACATATAAATTAGTGAAATTTCATTAATTACTCATAAAATTCTACTAATTGAATGAGAGAAAACTGAGCTACTAAACATCAGTAGGAAAAAAAATTCGATTTGTTGGAATATGTATATTCCAAAATTCGAAAGTGAAAAAGTAATGCTAATTTCAGAGCAAAAATATATTAATTTATGTTGGGCTTACGAGATAAGGTTATTGAAATGAAAAGTTTCGCAAATGGGGAAGATTAATAAAAGAACGTAATTGCGTCAAAGATACAGCTTTTTTGGAATAAGAAGGCGATATTGTGAAATTTGTCAATACACTAGTTACGTCTTGAAAACAGAAAAACATGAATTATTTACACTTTTAATATATTTCGCCTCATATTATTTGCCCTAACTAGCATCATCAATCGCGAAGGTGTTCGATTTGGATGAACAAAAAAATTTTCATTACAAAATAAAAATTTCGAATCAATATTAATTTTTTTGAATGTTTTTAGCACTCAAATTCAAGTTGAAATTAGATTCGGACATCTAAGAACAAGGAAATAAATATTGTCAGTTTCTTTTTCAAGCTACAAATAAAAATTTCTCAGGATTCTTGATATAAATCAAAAAGATTTCTGAAGATTTCAAATGCGTCGAAAAAGAATCCAGAAAATTTTCAAGACATTTTTTTTATTTTTTAAGATTTTACCAAATTTCATGAAAAATTCAACTCAGTTTCGAAGATATTTAGAACCATATTTCGTATTTATTCGTTATTTAAACAATTTTTTAATTATTTATATTCTGCGGTAATTTTCAAAACTGTCAGGAATTTCTCAACTTGGATATTTTAAATTGTCGGCTATTTTATAATTTCGGGAATTTTCTACGTCGAATATTTTCTTCTTTGGCAACTTTACAGTGTAGAGAATTCTTTTTCAGCATTTTTCAGTCATCCCATTTTTTTATATCTTTTAAAATCTTTCATAACCTTCTCAACTTCCTCTTGAAGGTTCAAAGATTCGCTAGAAAATTAAATCATTCAACTGAAAATTAACTTTTATGTTCAGAATTCATATTTTTGGTCAAAAATAAAACTATTCATAAAAAAATTCGAATATTTTTTCATAAAATTCAGATCATTGTTCGAAAGTTGCACTACTTTGTTATAAATTCATTTTATTCGCTGAAGATTTTACTATTTTCTTGAAAGTTTATTCTTGTTTGGTTGAATATTAATTTTTGCACTGAAATTTTAAATATTTAATTAATGATTGGAAATAATTCGTTTATGATTAAAAAATCAACAATTTGCTTGAAAGTTCATGTATTTTGTTAAAAATTCGTCATTGAGATAAAAAATGAAAAATCTCATTATAACATTAATTTTCATGGGGAAAAATTATTCTTTTTGGTTCAAAATTTAACTATTTTGTTCAAAATTCGTCTTTTCGGTTAAAAATTAACTAGTTGGTAGAACAATCATGTATCTTGTTGAAAATTCATCTTTTTAGTTCGAAGATGGATCTATTTTGTTGAAAATTCATCTTTTTGGTTGAGCATTCAAGTAATTTGTCAACAATTTGTCTGTTTTCGTTGAATTCAATTGGTTTAAAAATTCGTCTTTTTTGGTTGAATTCATCTGGTTTAAAAATTCATGTTTTTTTTGGAAATTAATTTGTTGAGCTGAAACTATGCCCATTCCACTTGCGATTCAAAAAATATCTTTTTCAGTTACGAAGAAGATCACTTTTTTAGATCCAACTATTGGTATAAAATTCATCTTTTTTGTTTCAAAATTCATCCATTTGGTTGAGGATTCAATTTTTTTGTTGAAAGTTCGTATTTTTTTGGTAGAGTTTAACTGTTCCTGATTTAAAATAAGAATACTTTTTGACTGAAATATCAGCTATTACATTTTTTGATAAGAAATCATCTTTTTAGATTTAAAACTCACCTAATTAATTGAAAGTTGCACTTCGAAATTCATTTTTTCTTAGGTTGAAGGTTCATTATTTGAGTTTAACATTTATCTTTTTGGTTAAAGTTTGAACTAATTTCTTTGAAAAATTTTCTTTACGATAAATTATGTAACTGACAGTCAAACTATCTAGTTGAAAATTACCCTGTTTGATTGTTTTTGGTGAAAATTTGAAAGTTTTCTAAAAAATTAGTCTTTTTGTGTTAAAAATTCAAAAATTTCATTGAAAAATCAATTGTTTAATACAAAAATCAACTGTTTGGTGTTATTTTTTAAATCTTCTTTTGAATGAAAATTGAACTTTTCCATTTTAGGTTTAAAATTTATATTTTTTAGTTTGAAAATTTAACTATTTGGCAGAATGAAATTTGTTGAAAATTCACATTTTTGGCTTAAAATTCAATAATTTTGTCAAAAATTAAACTATTTGGTTCAAATTTATATTTTTGGTAGAAAGTTAAACTATTTGGTACAAAATTTAACTATTTTCATTAAAATTCAACTGTTTTGTAGAAAATCCAAATACTTGGTTAATATTTGTACTACCTTTTTTTAAACTTCATTTTATTAGCTGAATATCCAACTATTTTGTTGAAAACTCGTACTTTTTTGGTTGAAAATGTATTTTTTTCACGGGCAATTGAACTATTTTATTACTGATTGAAATTTTATCGTTTTTAGTTCAAGGTTCAACGATTTGATTGATATTTCATGTGATTTGTTAAAAAGAAGTCTTTTTCTCCACAAAATTCATCTTTTTGGTTAAGGATGTAACTTTTTGGTCAAAAATTCGTATTTCTTTCGGTTAAATTAAACTATTTCTAATTTAAAATTATAATCATTTTGTTTGAAAAATTAACTATTACATTTTTTGTCAATAATTTACCTATTTACGTTCAAAATTCCACTTAATAATTGAAATTTGAACTACTCTCTTCAAAATTCAGTTGTTTGGTTGAAGATTCATAATTTCAGTTGAAAACTTTTCTCTTTGTTAACATTTTTTTTCGAGATTAATTTTTTTAAATGAAAATGTAACTGGTTAAAAATTAAACTGCCTGGTCAATAATTACCTTTCTATAAAAATGTAAATGTTTTGTAGAAAATTCGTCTTTTTGAGTTAGAAATTCAATAGTTTGGTAGAAAAATTTAGCTTTCATAGAAAATTCGACTGCTTCGCTCGCAAGTTTGAGCGCGCCTAGGGCGCGCGACTGTTGGATCTCGCGCTTCGCGCTCGATCATAGATTTATCTCGCGCTTCGCGCTCGATTATGTATTCACCTCGCGCTACGCGCTCGGGCGTATTTACATCGCGCTTTACGCTCAATTCCTCTAGATCTTTGAACTTCGTGTTCGACTTCGATGAAAAGAAAAAGTTTATTTCCAAATATTAGAAAATTATCAAAACCTCTACATATGAAGTGATTCTTAAATTTGTTTTTATTTTAGACTGAAAAGGAAATGTATTTACTCAAGGTTCTATCGACCTTAAGGAACACATTCTCATCCAGATACTCGCGCTTCGCGCTCGATATTTGATTTCAAATTCATTTGAACCTTGCGTTCCACGCTCGGTTCTGTGCACCGTATAATAGAAACAAAAAAGTTTGAGCGTACTTACGGCACGCGATTTGGGCGTCGCGCTTCGCGATTTGTATTTGATTTCAAATCAAGAATAATTATATAAATTAGGGGACAAATTTTGTTAGTTAAAATGTTATTTTAGATTTTCCGTTTTTCAAAAAAGTTATTTTTTTCATTTTGAATATATTCCTACAACGAAAATGGATTTTTCCAAAGTTTTCCAAAAATTTGATTTCTTTTACTGTCAATGTTATTTTCACGAATAAAATAAAAACTACGCATCCTATCGAAACATGATGGATAACAAATTTGTACCTCTTCTTTGAATGAACAAATGTTGTGTCCGTCATGTTTTTCGTAGCTTGTGTTATTCGTCTAAAAATTTATTTTTTCTATTTTTAATGCTGTTTTTTATGAATAAAACAAAAACTACGCGTCATATCAAAAAGTAAATAATAACAAATTTGTAGATCTTTTTTAGGTGCATAATTTTGGTCCAGTCATCTTTTGTCGTATCTTGCATAGTTTCACAGAAAAATGGAATTTTTGATTTCTCATTATTTTGTTGTGCGATCAGAATTTAAATTTTTTATTTTTTGAAAAATTCAAAAAGTTGTTATGAAAATATTGTAAAGTGTTCAAAAATCAACGTTTTTCTTCTCTTGACTTTTTTTCATAACGTGCGTTTTTCGGCTTAAAATGTTCATTTTCGTTTGTTTTTTGGAATTTTGAAAATGCTATAACTCTGGTAATTTTTTTTTATCTGAAAAAGTCATTAGGATATTTTTTTCCTCTTTTTGCTTACTACCAATCTGATTATTTTTTCGAAAGTTATCGTGCCTACAGACAGACAGACAGACACCTTGGTAAAAACCTTTTTTTCTAGCTCAGGGGGTCTCAAAATGTGGAGATTTGATGAAAACCGACCAAGTCAAATTTTACATAAAACCAATACTTTCTCATCAGAATGAGAATGTAATTAATCTCCTTTACTTGGAAAATTCAACTTCTTTAGAAATGGAATTTCTTCAAAATAAAACTATTTGTTTTAAAATGTATGCTTTTTGTGGAAAATGCAACCTTTCTAGTAGAAAAATAATCATCTTGGTTAAAAATTCAGTTTTTTTATTAATATTGATGTATTTCGCTAAGAATTTATCCTTCTTAGTGAAAAATCAATCTCTTTGGCTTGAAAATTTAACATTTTGTTGATATTTTCTTTGAACATGGAAAACAGGAATCTTTGATGAAAGAACGTGAGTGTGTAATATGTTCAGCTTTATTGAAACTAGAAGGTAATATTGTGAAATTTGTCAATATTCTGAGTCACAATATTCTGGATCGTACTACATACCTTCCCCCAACACAGCATTTATTTACAAGTTCTCTCTCTGAAATGAAAAAAACAAGTATTATTTATAGACTGAATATATATATATATATATATATATATATCACTCTCATATTTTTGGTTGTGAATATAACCATTTGTTTACAAATTCGTATTTCTTATTCAATTTAACAGGTTGAAAACTAACTTTTTCATTTGAAATTTAACTTTTCGGGTTGAAAATTCAACTGTCTTTAAAAAAATATTTCTTTGTAGCTTGAAAATTAACAGTTTAAAATTTTTTTTTGTTTAATTTGAAATTTTGACCATTTAGTCGAAAATGCATCTTTGTAGTTTGAAAATTCATCTAGTTTGATGAAGTCAAAATTGGTCCTTTCGAATTAAGAATTAATTTCTTATGGTAGGAAAGTCATTCTTAAAACTATTTTGAAAACTGTTTTGTGTTAAAAATGCATTATACTTCGACTGAGAATCGTAGAAATTTAATGAGTTTCATATTGGATTCAATACGTTATCTATATTGATTTTATTTAATAGAATTTATTTATCCCTATTATTTCCCTATTTTCGTGAAAAATCAGCCTTTTTAACAGTTTTTCGAGATTTTTGGGCTGCGTCACTTTTCTGGGGGGGGGGGGGGGGCGGTGACAAAACTGCGGTCGTCAGCGAGGGAGACAGAGGTGTCAAAAATAGCCTAAATTTGGTGACATAGTTTATAGAACCAAACAAGCTCATGCTCCTCAAACTTTCTCTATTTCCATTTCTCTTTTTAAATGCAATTCAAAAAATAAAAAATGAATGTGTTTCAAATTAAAATTAAATCATTTTTGATTCATTACACGATTTTATCAACCTATTTTCGAACCTAAGGATCTTTTTCCTTTTAAACAAACAGCTTAGGTTCTTTCCTTCAAATATCTTCAATTCAAAAAAATAGATCATTAATATTTATTCGTAAGAATTATCGTTTAAAAGCTTACTGGAATTTAACAACCGACTCGATAAAAATCCGGCAGATCAGCCCAAAAACAGTTAGAAGGATTTGAAAGATTTCCGGAAATTTAAAGGGATTTCAACGAATTTCAAGGGATTCAAGGGATTAGAAAGGATTTCAATAGCTTTCAAGGGAATTCATAGAATTTCCAAGAATTTTAATTATTTTAATCGATTTTCAAAGCTTTCAAAGATTTTACGTCCCAAATGGATTGCACAAGAATTTATTTTTGCGTTGAAAATTCAAATATTTTACAGAAAATTCGTCTTTTTGGCTTGAAAAATTAAAAAATTTGGTTAGCGTATTTTTTCATGACAACAAAAAATGTCTTTCTGACTGAATATTCAATTATTTTGAAATAAATTTGATTTGTTGTTTGCTAAAAATGCAACTGTGTGCTTGAAATTTGATTTGTTTTGGTTGAGGATTCAACTACACCACTGACGGACATTATCTATTACTCCTCTCTGTTTGATATGCCAATAAATTTCAGAGTATTTCCGAATTTAACGCATTTCACGGGCTTTCATCAGATTTCTGAAGGTTTCAGTAATTCAAAAGGACTTTGAAGGATCTCAATAAGATATTTCAATGAGTTTTCCAGGATCTTCAAGGACTTCATAAAACTTCAAATATTTAAAGGAATTACATGCGATTTGATGTAATTTTACGGTGTATCATAAAATATCTTGATGAAATTGCGAATAAACCATTTACAAAAATTGAGGGATGACAAATGATTTTAAGGATTTGAAAATGTTCTATGGAATTTCAATTTTTTTTTTAAAGTCGATGACATTTTAAAGGGTTTTAAAGATTTTAGGATACTTTTAAGTATTGCAAGGAATTTTTAGGGATTTCAAACGATTTCAAAGCACTGGGGATATTTTGGGTCATTTTGAAGGATTCCAAGGAAGTTTCAAGAGATTACAGGAATGTCAAAGAATTTCAAAGAATATCATCAGATTTTCTTTAACTTCACTGGAATTTAAGATATTTAGAAATATATTGCAAGTTTTTTTATAACATTTTAATGAAATATTAAAGAATTCATATGCAAAAATGGACTTATTTCAATGTTTGAAGACATTTTAGAATATTTCAATGAATTGCAGTAGATTTCAAAAACTTGGAGCGATTTCAGAAGATTTCAAAGATTTTGGGGTATTTTAAAAGATTCCAAGGAATTGTCATGGATGACAAAATTTCAAGGGATTTCAAAATTTTGAAAATATTTGAAAGTCTTTTGAATGATTTCAAGAATGTTTGACGTGTTCTAAAAAATGTAATGAAATTTCAAGGAATCTCATGGAATTTCTTTTACCTTCAGGGGACTTCAAGGGATTTTATAATATTTTTATGAAAATTCAAAGAATGTATTTACAAGAATTGAGGTATTTTGAAGGACTACAAAGATTTGATGAGATTATCAGTTAGTCGTTATTCCTCAAGATTTAAGCAAATTTGAGAGATTTAAAAAAATTTGAAAATCTTAAGAAAATTTGAAAAATTTTCAGGAAATTTCAAAAGATTTGAGAAATTTTCAAAAAGTTGAACGGAGTATTATCAGTTTTTCGTGGGTACCAGCAATTTTAATGAATTTTAAAGGCCAGTAGACTTCATGAAATTGTACACGATATCAGGATGTTTTGTAATATTTTAATGAAATATCAAAGAGTTAAAAAATATTTCAATGAATGTCAGTAGATTTCAAGAATTTGAAGAGATTTTAAAGATTTGAGGGTATTTCAAAAGATTTCTAAGAATGGGAATATTTTAAAACATTTTCAAATTTAATTTGCTTTCACGGGATTTCCAGAGATTTAATAATATTTTGACAAATTTGCGAAGAATCCATTCATGGAAATTGAGCTCTTTGAAAGGTTTGAAGAGATATTGAAATGATGTTTAAGAATATAAAAGATTTTAGGGTATTTGGAAAAAAAATATTGATGAAAACAGAATTTTTTACCATTTTTAAAATTACTGCTAGCAAAAAAATCATTTGACATTTTTTTAGTTTGTCGCGCTTTGCACTATTTACTCAATGCACCCTCAGATTTGTGATCGACTTCTTTAAAAATATTTTACGACAAATTATTCGGGAAGTAAAAATTGCCTAACCCTTCTGTGAAGTGATTTGATCTTTTAAACAATTGTAGTTAAAAATATAAGTGAAAATATATTAATGCATTTTAGGCTTAATTAAAATAATGTTATTGAAATCAAAAACGTAGTAAAGAGAAAAGTTTAATAAAAGAACGCGATTGTTTCAAATTATCAGCTTTGTTGAGATAAGAAAAAGGCAATATTAAGAAATTTGTCAATAGATTAAGTCACATGATTCTAGATCCCACTACGCAGCATATTTACAAGTTCAGTCTTCAGAATGTAAAAACATGACTTATTTATTTACAATTTTGATCTATTCCATCGTACATTATTTACCTTAACTATAGCATCATCAATCGCGCAAGTTGTACGAATCGGGTGAAAGAAGAACTAATTACAATATAAAAATTTATAATAAATCTGTATTTGTTTAAATATTTTTAGGGCTAGAATTCCAGCTCAAATTAAATTCTGACATCTAAGAAAGAGAGATTAAATATCAGTTTTCTGTTTCAAGTAATAAATATAATTTCCCTATGACTCTTGATGTTACTCAACGAAATTTTTGAAGATTTCAGATCTGTCGACAAAAAATTTAGAAAAGTTGTCTATTTTACAGGATTTTACTAAAATAAAAATTCAAGTCAGTTTCTAAGATATTATGGACTTCTAGAAGTTAGCGAAAAATAAAAAAAGATTGTATTTTTCGCAAATCTTCCAATGCTTCAAAATATTTCTGATCTCTTTAAAAATATCCTTAATATCTCTTAATTCATTCCTATACATAATTATATATTATTAATAATATATATATAATAATAACCTTATAATAATAATATTATTAATAATAATAATAATAATGATTGGATAGTAATCTTTCAACCTGACTCTAATTATTTCTAAAATTTTGAATTACCTGTTACGAAATTACAAATATTACTCTGAAATCTTCCAGAGTAGTTTTCGACATTATAAAATATTTCATACTGTAATATTGTGACAGAGAAATTGAAAATTTTGGTCAATAATAAAATAATAAATGAAATAAAGTACTTCTTTTTGATTACCATATTTTTTATTGACTGTTCAAACTATTTTTCAAAGTCGAAATTTCATTTTAACTTCAGCACAGTAACTACAGTAACTTCTCTGCAAAATTTGATATTCCAAAATGGGAAATCATAAAAAATTATTCCATGAATCTTAAGAGAATTGTTTTAATATTTGGTTTTCTAAAATTATTGAAATTTTTCTTATTTTGTTTACATCCAACAAAATTAATTTTGAGGGAATCTCAAGGAATGACATTAAATTTCATTTATTTTCGCGGGATTTCAAGTCATTTTATAATATTTTAACGAAATTTCAAAGAATTTATTCACAAGAGTTGATGGATCTTAAAGGACTTCAAAGATTTCAAGAGATTTTCAAATATTTTTAAGGTGCAGTCGAACCTCCATAATTCAAACACCCATAATTCGAATTCCTCCATAATTCGAACATTTGCTCCGGTCCCTTGACGTTCCTATACTAACGCATGTAAAAAAACCTCGATAATTTGAACTTGAACCTCGATAATTCGAACTTTCGGATATCAAGTGTATCGAGAAATTCGAATTTTTGGTGTTCGAACTTGGGGACTGCAGTCAAAGTCATCAGTTTGCAGCAGTCCAGCATCTCAAACTTTTTCACAAGAAAATAAATGATTTTTTAACATTTATTTTATGAACAATCGGTCCTTACCAGGACCAACAATTATTCAAACGTTGGACTAATTCTTTTAAATAAACAAATATGTGTATGTGTATACACATACAAACATATATATACATATACTATTATTAATTAATAAATGTTGGTTCTTCATAATGTATGAATACATATGAACATACATGCATTCGAACCTCGATAATTCGAACTTTTCAGCCGGTCCCTTGCTGTTCGAATTATGGAGGCTCGACTGTATTTCAAAATATTTGTAAGAATTTAGAACATCTTAGGATATTTAGGAAAAAATATCCATAAAAAGTAAGTTTTTTCACTATTTTTAAAATTGCTACTACCCACAAAATAATTCAACACTTTTCAAGCTCATCGCACTGTGCACTATGTGGTAAATACACCCTTAGATTTGGTGATATTTTTGTTTAGATATAACGACAAAAATGGAAAGTAAAAATATCTTAAACGTTTAGTGGAGTACTATGATTATTTGAATAAATGTTGTTAAATATATAAATTCAGGTAATTCAATCAAACATTTGAGAATGTTGTATAATATGGTGGTCCAAAAATGCGTTGGAAATTTTTATCGTCGAATTTTCATGCATATCTAATACTTTACAACCGGTAATACTTATTTTCATGTTCTCAGACCTTAGAATCTAATTTCAGCTTGAATTATAGTGATTCAAAAATTGAGACAAATGAATATTTCTTCAAAATTTGTATTTCATAATAAAAATTATTTTTTCTCTCACAAAGAAAAACTTGCGCGATAATTGATACTAGTTAGAGTAATTAATTTGCGGTGTGATAGACTAATTGTGCAAATAATTCTTGTTTTTCACATTGAAGACGGAACTTTTAAATATGCCTAAATAGTAAATCGTCCTGAATAAATAAATTTTTTGTTTAAATTATGAAATTAGTAGTACTTTTCCACTATCCAATTTTTCAATAAAAATATTTTGACTAGTCAAATTTGTAATTTTCTACTAATATTCAGTAGCTCAGTTTTCTATAATTTAATAAGTCGAATTTTACTAGTAATTAAGGACGTTTCACAATTTTCTTTATTAGAAAAAATGAGGTAAGTTAATTACTTCTTTAATATTAGCCAATACTTCATTTCAATTCAGAAATATACATTTTTTAAATTCAAAAAATGGCATGAGAAAAATCGTTTTTTTTTT
>CAKNXH010000977.1:157980-171218 GCA_932178445.1 Andricus quercusramuli
TAAGGTGCATGCTCTTGTTCATGTGCAAAACCTTTCGCGTCCCGATATCAAGGGATCTGAGCTCGTCCTTCGTCCATGGAACCACTCCAAATGAATAGAGTACTACCGGGACGGCAAGCACGTTCGTTGCAGATACTTTTTTTCTCGCCGACAGATCGGAAGACCAGGTCTGCCGGATGAGACGTTTGTATCTGCACCGGGGAGTATCCTTTATAGATGTCATGTTCTGAATGCGGCTCTGTGGCACGCCCAGGTATGCATAGATCTCTCCAGCGCAAAAGTGTCGTAAAGCGCTTCTGTCAACGAGCTCAGTATCTTCGGGGATGCCATTAAGTTTTCCTTTCTTGCAAATTAACCGTGGCGCATTTCTCTAACCTGAACTCCATTCCAATCTCTTGAGTGTACCCTTTGACAATTTTTAGAGCTTGGTGTAGTTACTCTTCATTTCTAGCATAGATCTTGAGATCGTCCATGTAAAATACATGAGTGACCTCATGCTTTCGATCTCCAGGTTTGCCACAGAGGTACCCTTCGGAATGACGAAGTGCGAGAAACAGTGGAAATCATGTGAGGCAAAAGAGAAGAGGGCTCATGGTATCGCCCTGAAACACACCTCTCTGAAAGGTGACACTGTTCGTGATCACACGATGTTTCCCATATGAGATAGTAAATCTGGTTTTCCAAAGCAGCATTAGTCTCTCTCTGCACCTCACAATGTGTGGAGGAACCTTTAAGCTTTCCAACAGACAGATGATAAGGTTGAATTGAAAGCCTTCCGGTAATCAATGGAGGCAATCGATAGAAATCGCTGATAGGATGCTGCGTCTTTACAGTCACATCTATCGATAAGCAACTTCTCCCGACATCCTGCAACGCCTTTCATTGAGCCGCGTTGTTCATACATCTCTCGCCACACAGGTCCAATTGTCGAACAATCCTACCATTTAGGATAGCTGTGAAGATCTTATACAGTGTGTTCAGACAAGTTGTTTGCTTGTAATCCTTAAGGTCAGTCAAGTTGACCGTCTTCGGCAGGAGCACTGTGAGCCCTTCCACCAACCACTTCGGTATAGGCTCCTCCGACTTTAGACATAAGGTGAAAATTCGGGCGAGGTGCTGATGGGTTGAAGGAAACTGCTTCCACCAGAAGGTCTTGATACTATCTGGTCCCGGAGTGAAATAGTTCTTCATGCCTCTTAACACGTTTTTCACCAACCTTTCTTCCACCATTTCCACCAACTAGTTAATTTTTAACCAAAAAGACGAATTTTGAACAAAATAGTTGACTTTTCAACCAAAAACATTGATTTTTCCTCACGAAGATTGATGTTCTAATTAGATAGACGAATTCTCAACAATATACATCAATTTTCAACAAACTTATTGAATTCTGAAGCCAAAAGATGAGTTTTCAATCAGTGATGGAATAGTTCAATTTCAAGTGAAAAAAAGTAATATTCAACCAAACAAGAGCTCATTTTCAAGAAAATAGTAAAATCTTCAGCCTGTCTGAATTTTATAAAGAAACAGTTGAATTTTTTTATAAATAGCTTCATTTTCAATCAAAAATATGAATTGTCAACGTGAAAGTCAATTTTTAATCAAATAGTTTAATTTTCTAGCAAGTCGTTGAGCTTTCAATAAGTTAAAAAGGGTATGAAAAATTTCAAAAAATATAGAAAAATGGGATGACTGAAAAATCCTGGAAAAGAATCCTGGAAGCAACAACCAAATTAAGAAATTCCTGACAGTTTCAAAAATTACCGCAGAATATAAAGAATTAAAAAATTGTTCAAATAACGAATGAGTACAAAATATGGTCCTAAATATCTTTGAAACTAACTTGAATTTTTCATAAAATTTGGTCAAATCCTACAAAATAAAAAAAATGTCTTAAAAATGTTCTAAACCCTTTTTCGAGGCATTTGAAATGTTCAAAAATCTCTTGTCAATTATTTCTATAATTTTTGCCTGTAGTTTCTTTCAATCCAAAAATTTTTTCTTATAAATTGAGCAGATACTATCAAACAAATCGTTTCTTTCATTAAAAAAAGGAAACACGTCATGATTTACAAAAAAGGTTGCTTCCTTTCAAGGAACTCTTACTTTTAATTCAGAAAACGAAGTTAGAGAAAGGATTTTCTAAATTTGAAGATAATTTTTCACTGAGTGAATAAACTGTACTATTTGAAAAAATTGTTATTCAGGTTTTTTCGAATATCCCTATATAAAAAAGCATATCAACATACATTTGCAGTTTAAACAAAGATTCAAGCAGAAAACCAGAATTTGATTTATCTAGCATTAGCTTTGCCAAGGCTTCAAATCATGATAATTTCGTCATTATTCCCCAACTCTTCTCATATAAATTGCTCTTGCGTCAACTAAATACATATTCCACGTATGAGTATTTAGTATGAAAAGTTCACTTTCCAGGTTCAGGTGAGGTACTTCTGGTTCATCTTCCCCAGGAAGCGGATATTAAACGACTTTTTCACCAATCATGACGTGGGCGATATTCTGCTTATTGGCTTTCTGTACTTTCCAAGTAAATTCTTCACAAATTCTTCAAAGTTATCGATTATCAAACTAGAAAATTCATTCGCATGCATTCAATATTCAGTAACAAAAATTTAAATTTACAGAATACAAAAACTCTCCAAACTCACTCTTTTTATATTTACACACCTCATTATTAATATCTACACATTAGAGACTAACCGTAAATTACGTACACATTTATTTTACAATTTTACCCCTCCATATGTAAAAATATGTAACAAATGATTGAAAGTCAGGGAGGGGAGTGAGGGGAAGTGAGGGTTCGAGAAGAGAAGTAGGGAAAGGTATGTGATTGCCGGGGAAGTGATGAGAGGGGGAAGTAGAGGAGGAATCAGTTGGGAAGGTAAGCAAAGCGAATGATAAAGTGAGGAGAGGAAAAATAAATGGAGAAGAACAGAGGAAGAGTAGGGGCGCGAAAGTATGGGAGAAGGAGGTTTGAAAAATTTAATTAGCATCTGATTAGACAACGATACCCTTTTTTGTAGGTATGCGGCGGCTACTGTGACTAATTTTCTTTAAATTGCTAGCACATAACATCAATTTTTTAATATTGATCATGCATTTACCTAAAATAATCTGAACATTTCAAAGAATGATTGTGATCGTAATAAATTCTAATAAAATACATTGTAAAACAAGATTGTACAATCTTATGAAGTTTTTGAGGAAATCATTCAACTTTATATTTTAACAACAAATATTCAGAAGATTCATCAATTTTTCAAATATTCTTACTTCCTGCTTAATCTGTCGTTAAATCTAAAGTATATCACTAAATCTAAAGGTGTATTTAGTTGAATGATTTTGTAGGTAGCAGTCATTTCGATAATTGCAAAAAAAAAACTGGTTTAGGAATAATATTTTAGATACACTAAAATCTTTTTAATTCTTCTAAATCTTTTTAAATACCTGCAAATATTTGAAAATCTCTTTGAATCTTCAAAATCCTTTGAAATTACTTAGTTCTTGTTAATAAACTCCTTAAGACATTAAAATATTATCAAATCCTTCGGAGTCCCGTTAGAGTAAACGAAATTTGCTGATATTCCTTGAAATTTCTTTAGATGTTTCTCAACATTGCAAACATCCTTAAAATCCTTTAAATCACATTGAAATATTTTCAATTCTTTGAAATCCCTATCAATTTTTCCACCCATGAAAAATTCCTTGGAATGTTTTCAAATACCAGGGAATATTTAAAATCTTCTAAAATCTCTTCGAATTCTTGAAATCTACTGACATTCATTGGAATATTTGGAAATCTCTTCAAATATATATTGTAAAAACCTGAATTTTTGTAAAGAAATTCATTAATATTTCACAAAAATATTATGGAGCCTTTCAAAATCCTTTGAAATTCCATGAAATCTGATGATATTCTTCGAAGTCCCTCGAAATATTTGAACTTTTATGTAATTATGGAAATCTTCCGAAAGTTCTTAAGGGGGTCTTCTAGTTTAGGGGGTTTCAAAGATTCACTTTTTTCCATATTTCCAATTTAGAAGTTACTAAAAACTTACTCTGGCATAGCCAATTATATCGTTAGTTTTCTAATCATGTTTTATTCCATCATTCATGTTCAAACGCGTTTTCCGGAAAATTTTAAAGAAGTTTTGGTAAGACTTTGAATAGAAACATTTGGAATATCTAGTCATTTTTTTTAGATTGTTCAGCAGACATTTCATCTTTTGGGGTCGAAGAATGTATCGAAAAATATCAAAAAACCGTTTCCAGTTATCAAGTGTAGTTTCTTTGCAATAAATTTCCAAAAAATAGGCTCGAAATCGTGGCTCTAAACTAAAAGACCCCCTTGAAGACTTTTGAAATATTATGAAGACTTTAAAATTCGATGACAACTTTGAAGTCTCTCAAAATCTTTGGAAATACCTAAAGATATTTGGACGTTTTTGTAATCTCTTGACACTTCCTTAGAAACCTTCAAAATGACCTGAAATATCCTAAAATATTTAAAAGCTTTTAAAATGTTATCAACCTCTTGAAATATATTGAAATTCCTTGGAATATTTGAAAATCTTTGAAATTATTTGTTATCTCTCAATTGTTGTGAATACTTTCTTTGCAATTCCATTAAAATATTATAAGATGCCGTGAAATAACATTAAATCTGATATTTCCAAAAATATTCAATAGCTCGTAACATGTTCTCAAACCCTCTCCCCCTCAAAAGTTATTACGTGATTTAAGGATGGCCCCTCGAAGAGAAATTTAGCTGCCAATTTCGTTGAATATTTTGAAAATATTTGTCCCCTATTTGCAAAGCATGAGAAAAAATATATAGCTTGGATTTGGATATTTTAAAAATATCAAAAATAACACAAATGCATTTTATGCAAGACAATGAGAATAACCTTTGATTTTTCTGAATTAAGTGTGGAGCTCCTCTCTTGATTTCCCATAACGAAATATATTCCTATAGATGAAAACTCGTAATTTCATGGAGGAAGAATTTCTGTTAGCTATAGTAAGTCATAGGGTGACCTCTATATATTAAAATTAAAACTAACAGAATTAAAGAAGTAGATTTCTCATTTTATCGATCGCCGATAATTATTTCAATTTATTTATTTTTGCTATTACTTTCAATGTAAGATATTATATCTTTGCTTGTTATGACTGACTTTTTCAATACACGGCATAAAATAAAATGTATCTCAGTAATTTTTCTACATTTTTAATCCAGGCGCAGATGTTCTTTATCTGAAACGCTGAGAGCAAAAGCGAACGAAAAAAAAACGTACGCAGAAGCGAAGTAAAAACACGCGAGAGCAAAAACGACCTAAGAAAAGGCGAGAGGAAAAACGAGCCAAGAATGAAGGGAAGGGTTCCCCCACTTTGCTCCTTTACATCACGTGGTCGGTTTCTCTCCTCGACGGTCAACTCGGCCATCCTCGTGTAAAGCCGAAAATGCACGAGCACGAACCCGAGATTCGGGCCGAGCTTATCCGACTTCACGATTCGGTTTCGTTGGCTATTAGGAGGTTTGGGTTGATTTTTGTTTTCAAAAATTCACACCAGAAAGACTTCATATACATGTGGTGAAGTCTTGAAATATTTAATGATTATTTTTTTCAGGAATTAATATGACATTTTTTACACTATCTGATTGTACAGGGAATGCATTATAAGACACTGGAGGTTTATAAAGTTCAATAATATATTGAATATTGTATATGGGATTTTAAAATTAGGTTAATAATATCTATCATTTTCAAGTGGTTCCATTTTTCAGTATTTATGTTTTATTTTTCCATCGATTTTAAATATTGTGAAGTTAAAATGGTAATAAATAATTATTGTTTTTAATTTATTAAATTAGTCAACATTTTTACTGTATGTTTACCTCTGATAATTGCCTTTCTTTTCGGGCTATTTTAGGCTATAATCACAATTTTAGGGATTCTTAAAGAAAAGCCGAAAAATAATTAACTTGATATAGAAAATTTATAAAACCTTCAATATCTTAAAACATTTATCTTTCAACATCATGAAATTTAGTTTTTACAATTTTATTTTAATTGTGAAATATCTGTAATTGGGAATTAATTGAGAATAATTCTAAAATAAATGTGACAAAATTGGTTTTAAGAAGAAATATCTCATGATTTTTAAAAGACAAAACAATTTTAAAGGTTAATCTTTGTAGTATTTTAATAACTAATGAACATAATTTCAGAATATTTTTTCTTGATTCTGCCCTGACAAGGTCAAGCATGGTAGAAAAAACCTTCGTGAAATTTCAAATAAAAACTGTACTCAGTATAAATTGATTATGAAAATAAAAAATATTAAAACCTTTTATAAATATTACTAAATTTTATTTCAACATGATACAGATTGGTTTTTTCTTTTAAAAATTCTTCTAAATAGTTGGAAATTTTTTAAATTTTACGACATTTTTTACCAAGTTTCACTGAAGGGAATACATTTCAGAAATAAAATTATAAAAATATCTCAGTTAGTGTTTGGTTCATAATTATTATTTTTTTGTTGTTGAAATTTTTGTTTGACATATCTGAAATATTGAAACATTTCGTGAAATGTTGTCAAGAATCCTATATGAAAATTATATTTATATGAGCCTATAACAAGCAAAAAAAAGTTAACAAATAAACAGTTATGCGAAATTTTTATTTTGTATAAAAAAATATTTTTCGCTTTAAATTAAAGTTTTGTTGAAATTTTTCTTTTTTCTTCATTAAAAAATTTTGTATTCAAAAATTTATTCATTTGGTTAAAATTTCATTCCTTAAAAGTTGATTTCAACTGTTTTTAATTATAAATTAGAATTTTTTCATTGAAATGGCAATTATTACATTTTCCATTGAAAATTCAGCTTTTTTTGTTGAAAATTTAACTCTTTAGTTAAAACTTATATATTTAGTTGAATTTTGATTGACATAAAGAAATATTAAAAAATCTTTGAAAAATTTCTTAAGAATTTTAGAAAACTTATACTTATACCTATAACCTTAAAAATAAATAACTTAAAGAATAAAAAGTTATTCGAAATTTTTATTTTGTATGAATATTATATTTTGCCTTAAATTGTGATTTGGTTGTGATTTTCCTTTTTTCTTGACTAAAAATCGCTTTTATTGAAAATTTATTCATTTTGTTGAAAATTCATTTTTTCCAAGTTGAATGAAACCATTTTTTACTACAAATAAATTTTTTTATTGAAAAAGCAATTATCACATTTTTCGTTGAGAATAAATCTTTTTGCCTGGAAAATTGAACTATTTGGTTGGAAAGGTTTTTTTTTTGTTCAAATTTTAATTTGAAATATCTGAAATCTTACAAAATATTTCGAACCTTTTGTCTAAAATCTTGAAAAATGTATACTCATACTTACTGTTACAATTTTATTTTAATTGTAAAATAATTTTAATTGGAAATTAATTAAAAATAATTGTAAAATAAATTCAACGAAATTTATTTTATAAGGAAATATCCCATGATACTACCTCCGCGGTGGTGTGAAAATGAGTTCTATTAAAAAATGTGTGGGATTTTCTAAAATAAAAACTGCATGAATTTCTGACCTTCCATAATTTTATTTCTTGAGTGTATTTAAATCTGAATTTTGTTCAGGAACAGTCATTTGAAAGGCAACTCTTCATAGTACTTTAATAGCTAACGAAGATATTTTTATAATTTCATTCCTGAAATCTATTCCGTAAGGTCAAAGATGGTACCAAAATGTCGTATAATTTCAAAAATGACGAACTATCTACAATAGTTTTTTTTAGATAAAAGTCAATGTGTATCATATTCAAATAAAATTTAGGAATATTTATAAAAAGTATTAATATTTTTCACTTTTCAAAATTAATGTATACAGAGTACAGTTTTTATTTGAAATTTTACGACAGATTTTTGTATCATGTTTGACCCCAGGTCAGAATCACGGAAAATTATTCTGAAATTATGTTCATTAGTTATTAATATACTGCAAAGAATTACCTTCAAAACTGTTTTGCCTTTACAAATCATAAGATATTTAAAATAAATTTCGTTGAATTTATTTTACAATTATTTACAATTAATTTCCACTTAAAATCCTTTGACAATTAAAATAAAGTTGTAAAAGTAAATATAAGTTTTCCAAGATTCTTGACAAAAATTTCGAAATATTTTCTAAGATTTCAGATATTTGAAATGAAAATTTGAACAAAAAAAATAAAATTTTCAACCGAATAGTTTAATTTTCAGGCAAAGAGGTTACTTCGCAGCAAAAAATGTGATAATTAATATTCCAATAAAAAAATTTTATTTTAAATGAAAAACTAGTGAATTTAACTTTGAAAAAGTGATTTTTCAACCAAATAAATAAATTTTCAATTAAAAACGATTTTTAGGCAAGAAAAAAGGAAAATTACAACCAAATTATAATTTAAGCCAAAAAATAATTTTAATACAAAATAAAAATTTCGAATAATTATTTATTCTTTAAGTTATTTATTTTGAAGGATGTAGGTATGATGATAATTTTCCTAAGATTCTTAAAAAAATGTATAAAGATTTTTGAATACAAAATATGAACTTTCAACCAAAAAAGCTGAATTTTCAACGAAAAATGTAATAATTGCCATTTCAATGCAAAAATTCTAATTCATAATTAAAAACAGTCGAATTAAACTTTCAACGAATAAAATTTCAACCAAATGAATTTCAAATCAAAAAATTTGTGATGGAGAAAAAAATAAAAATTTCGACAAAATAAAAATTTCGAATAACTGTTTATTTCTTAACTTTTTTATGCTTACATTAAGCTTATATAAATATAATTTTCATATAAGATTCTTGACAATATTTCACAAAAATGTTCAATGTTTCAGATATGCCAAATAAAAATTTCAAAAAAATATAATTATCAACCAAACACTAACTGAGATATTTTTATAATTTCATTTCTGAAATCTATTTCCCTAGGTCAAACATGGTACAAAAATGCCGTAAAATTTAAAAAAATGACCAATTATTTACAAGAATTTTTAAAATAAAAATCAATCTGTATCATATTCAAATAAAATTTAGGAATACTTCTAAAGGTTTTATTTTTATTTTTTAATTTTTTAAATTAATTTATATAGAGTACAGTTTATGTTTGAAATTTCAGGAAGGTTTTTTGTACCATGCTTGACCCTATCAGGCCAGAATCAATGAAAAATATTCTGAAAATAGGTTCATTACTTATTAAGATACTACAAAGACTTACCTTTAAAAATCATGAGATATTTGTTTATAAAATAAATTTTATCACATTTATTTTACAATTATTCACAATTAATTTCCAATTATACAGTTATTTCACAATTAAAATAAAATTGTAAAAACTAAATTTTGCAATGTTGAGATAAATATTTCAAGTTATTGAAGGTTTTATAAAGTTTTTATATATTAAGAAAGCATATCAGGCCAACTTAACAATATTTCGGCTTCTCTCTTAAAATCCCCAAAATTGTGATTATAGCCTAAAATAGCACGTAAAGAAAGGTAATTATTAATTATAATTATATTAATTATTATTATATTATTATAATATATTATAATTATCAGAGGTAAACATACAGTAAAAATTTTGAATAATTTAATAAATTAAAAACAATAATTATTTATTACTATTTTAACTTCACAATATTTAAAATCGAAGGAAAAATAAAACATAAATACTGAAAAATGGAACCACTTGAAAATGATAGATATTATTAACCTAATTTTAAAATCCCATATACAATATTCAATATATTATTGAACTTTATAAACCTCCAGTGTCTTATAATGCATTCCCTGTACAATCAGATAGTGTAAAAAATGTCATATTAATTCCTGAAAAAAATAATCATTAAATATTTCAAGACTTCACCACATGTATATGAAGTCTTTCTGGTGTGAATTTTTGAAAACAAAAATCAACCCAAACCTCCTAATAGCCAACGAAACCGAATCGTGAAGTCGGATAAGCTCGGCCCGAATCTCGGGTTCGTGCTCGTGCATTTTCGGCTTTACACGAGGATGGCCGAGTTGACCGTCGAGGAGAGAAACCGACCACGTGATGTAAAGGAGCAAAGTGGGGGAACCCTTCCCCTTCATTCTTGGCTCGTTTTTCCTCTCGCCTTTTCTTAGGTCGTTTTTGCTCTCGCGTGTTTTTACTTCGCTTCTGCGTACGTTTTTTTTTTCGTTCGCTTTTGCTTTCAGCGTTTCATCTGGACATATGCGCGTTATATTTTCGTCACGAAGAAATAGTATACTATTCCTTCTTGACTATAGTCTACTCGATGAGATTAGGTGAATGACGATATAGTCTCCTTTGTCCATCAATAGATAATCGTTTCTGGTATTGCTCCTGGGCAAGTTAGAATACTCAATTCTGGATAATTATAATTTATCATTAGTATACTTACAATTAAAATCATTTTATTGAGTAGATAATAGTTGAAACTACGATTATTTTACAAAAAACGCAAAAGTTTAAATTATTGACATTTTTTTATCTCTGATATTTCGTAAGGTTGGTGCGATTGGTACAAGATGTTTAATCTTCATACAATTTAACCTGACTTGCGATGAAAGAAAAGTGCAGTTTTTGTACGTACCTTAATCCAAAAAATTATACCTTTTCCGAAAGGCTCCTTAAAACACAATTAAAATTTATGAGCTTTTTAATAAATAATAATTTACATTATTTTCTTACTTTATCATTTGAAATAATTTAAATTTAAAAACTTCACAAATCAAAATAAACAAACAAACACAACCTTTAATTTAAAACAACTGCGAGACAGTCGCAGAGCTGCCAATTTTGACAGAGACATTTCTTGTAATTTTCCGATTATCTACTGTTGGTGATCTACTGTTGGAAAATGTAATATTCAATGAAATGTCCTTAGATATTTATAAATATTGAAGAAAAAACACTTTGTATTTATAAATATTGTTCATTAAACTTCAAGCTTTGATTCTAATGTATTAACATGTCATGAAAATGTTTCATTAAGTTAAAAAGTATGAATAAAGAATAGGTGAAATTTTTTTTTTCAGGTTAAAAATAAATTTTTTGCTCTCACGCATTAATTAATTATGAAATTTCAATAAAAGTTCGTCAGAGGATATAGTATCCTTGCTGAAACGTTATACTAACAAATGTAATGAACATTTGTTGTCAGTTTTCCAGTTAATTAAGATTATCTACTGTAAATCATTATCTACTGTAGGGAGGTTTCCCCTATACGTACATATATTTTACATTTCTATGGAATTAGTTGAAAAGATTATCATTAATTCAAATTTTCAGGAAAATATATAGTAAACATTATTTGAATGTTTTTATTTAATGAACTGTCTATTCTTTTTTATGTGGTGAAATCATTTAATAATATGTAAATATATTTAAATTTTTTCTGTGATTAGTTTTGAAGGTCATTAATAAATGAAATGTGTAGAAATGAAATTTCAAACGAAAAAAATATGTAGAATGTATAAATTATTTGAATTTTTCAATGAAAATAATTCTTTGATGCTTTTCATGTTGCGAACTGAGTAAATAATTTATTATCAATTGATTCTCTTCATACTTCCATTTTCTGGAATTAGTTTGAAAGGTTATTAATAAATTTAATTTTCAGAACTGAAAGTTAAGAAAAAAAATTAGGTAAAGTAAAAATTATTTGAATGTTTTAATAAAAATCATACTTGTTCTTATTCTGTAAACTGATTAATTAATTATTAGCTCATTAATTTTTTTCATGATATTAAATTGAATAAAGATTTGAAAAAAAAATTCCTAATTAAGTACCATAAATTGATTATTTACTAGGAGGTAATATAATTAAATATTGGATATAATTTGTATAATAAAATTTTATTTATATTTCAAATACCCTTATTACAATTAAATAATTTTTTTAATCTGCCTGATTTTGTAAAATAAGTATCTCAATTTAGTTTTCAAAAATATATGTAAATGTGTTTTATTGTTTCTAAAATTAGTGGAAAAGGTTGAATGAATTAAATTTTTAGAAATGAAAGTACAGATTAAAAAAAAAATGTAAAGTAAAGATTAATTGAATGTTTTAATGAAAGTCATAGTTTAATGCTTCATATTTTTTAAACTGGTGGATTAATTATTATCTGATGAATTCTTCCCACAATATTAAATTACATAGAGATTTAATTTCAATTTGTTTCAATTAAGTAAATAAATGTATTATTTGCTTTAAATTTATGTAAATGAATACTGGCTATAATTCGTACAATAGCAGTTTATTAACATTTAAAATACCTTTATTCCAATTACGTAATTTCCGCCAATGTTTGTAATGTTGTGAAATCACTATTTCAATTTAATTTTCAAAATGATATGTATATATGTTATAATTTTTCATAAAATTACTATAGAAGGTTACTAATAAATCAAATTTTCAGAAATTGAAGTGAAAATAAAAAAAAAATGTAAAGTAGAAATTGTTTGAATGCCTGAATGAAAATTATAGTTGAATGCTTTTTATGTTCTCAACAGATTAATTGATCATTAGCTCATTGTTTTTTTGATATTAAATTACATAAAGATTAAATTTCAATTTGTTTAAATTAAGTACATAAATTGATTATTCAAGTGAAGGCCATGCAATTGAATATTGACTATAATTTTTATAATTAAAGATTATTTGGGTTTGAAATATCTCTATTCCAATTGTATAATTTTTTGCTGTTGTGATATAAGTATCAGAATTCTGTTTTCAAAGTAAAATGTACATATTTTTTCTTTTCTATGGAATTAGTTAAAAAGATTGTTATTTATTCAAATTTTCATAAAAATATCAAGTAATTTTCTGGAATTAGCTTTAAAAGTCATGAAGAAATTAAATGTATAGAAATGCAATTTCAAATGAAAAAATATATTTTGAATGCTTCAATGAGAATAATTGTTTATTGCTTTTTATGTTATGAAATTTTAGCGGATAAATAGTGATTCGAAAATTGTAAAGGATAAAAACGAATACCAACAGTGAGCGCGCGCTTGCGCGCGCACGTAATAGTCTAGTATATTATAAAGCTTGACAAAATATAAAGTGAAAATTAATTGAATTTTTCAATGAAAGTTATAATTCAATCAGTTCAGAAAATAAGAAGCATTGAATTATAACTTTCATTGA
>CAKNXH010000978.1:0-24083 GCA_932178445.1 Andricus quercusramuli
AAACAGTTGCATTGTCCAAGAAAAATGAAAATTTTACTAAAACAGGTGAATTCTTAAAACAAAAAGACATTTGTCTTCTTGTTTTTTTTTTTTCCAAAAAAAAAGCTGAATTTTCATCCAAAAGGATTTCAGTTGAATTATCAGCAAAAAAATATGAATTTTAAACAAAGGTTAATTATTATAAGAAAAGAGTTGGATTTCCAACCCAAACAGACGAATTTCTAACAAAACAGTTGAATTTGCATAAAAATTATTTCTTTTTAAGAAAATTGTTAAATTTTCAACCAAATAATAAAATTGATAATTAAAAAAAATCTTCAGGAGAAAGTTTTTGCGAATTTGCAAAAATTACGTACATGAGTAAAGGACACCCTCTCCCCTACCGTAACAAAATTTCTCGACCCCCCCCCCCAACCCTTGAGCTTATACGTAATTTAAGTACGATCCCTAAAATAGATATATATTGTTATATGATCCTTATTTCAGTGACGAAGCGGCTAAAAAATAGATCTGTTAGGTCTTATTTTGACAATGTCAGCATATTAATAAACCGGAGGGGAATAATAGAGAAGCTTTTAAAAAGTTGGATGGATAAAGAGGCTAGTTTGATAGGGGGAAGTTCAACAATCTCCGAGACCCCATAAGCAAACGAAGAACGCACTTCAAGAACAGCAGATCAAGCGATCAGTGGGTCTTTGGATAATCTCGACTCGATATATAGGAATACCTTCTTTCTTCCCTTTTTACTTTATACACTTTTATACTCAAATTTTTACGGAATTCATAAAAGTTTTAGTCTATTCAGAGCCAAAGTAGCAGGAAATTTGCCGAGATGGCGAATATTTAAAAGTGGGAGCTTCTGCTTCTATCAGCATGAAGACATTTTCGAAGATTATCAAAATTTATTATTTTAGAAGACTTGGAACCATTTATGTCAAAAATCTTTTATTAAAGAGAAAATACGAGGTTTTTAAGGAATATTTAAGTATTTATCATTTTTAATAGTTATATTTTTTCAATTTTTCAGACATTCTCTTGTGTCACTCTCGTATTCTTGTTTCTTTTCTACTCCTCATGATCCTTTTCCTCTTCTTCTTCGATTTCTACCTTTCTTCATCTTCCTCCTCCTCTTGTTCTTCGTCTTCCCAATCCTCTTTATCCTTCTCTTCCTCATCCTCCTCTCTCTCCTTCTCTTCCTCATCCTCCTCTCTCTCTTTCTATTCCTCCTCCTCTTCCTCCTTCTCTTCCTCCTCCTTTTACAGAATTCAAAAAACTTTTAGTCTATTCAGAATCAAAGTAGCAGGAAATTTTCCGAGTTGGCGAATATTAGAAAGTGTAGCTTCCTCTTCTATCATCATGAAAACATTTTTCGAAGATTATCATTTATTATTTTAAAAGAGTTGGAACCATTCATGTCAAAAATCTTCTATTAAAAAGAAATACGAGATTTTTATGGAATATTTAAGTATTTGTAATTATTAATAGTTATATTTTTTTTATTTTTTCCAGACATTCTCTTGTGTTACTCTTGTATTCTTGTTTCTTTTTCTCCTCCTCGTGGTCCTTTTCTTCTTCTTCTTCGATTTCTACCTTACCAATTCCAACGCACCTCTTGTGTTCTTCTTCATCCTCCTCTTGTTCGTCGTCTTCCTAGTCCTCTTCATTCTCCTTCTCCTCTTCCTCCTTCTCTTTCTCGTCCTCCACTCATTCTCCTTCTCTTCCTCATCCTCCTCTCTCTCCTCCTCCTCCTCCTCCTCTTCTTCATCCTCCTCTCTCTCTCCTTCTCTTCCTCATCCTCCTCTTCCTCCTTCTCTTCCTCATCTCTCTGCTTCTCTTCTTCCTCCTCTTCCTCCTTCTCTTCCTCATCCTCATCTCTCTGCTTCTCTTCTTCCTCCTCCTCCTCTTCCTCCTTCTCTTCCTCCTTCTCTTAGGAGGAAATTTGCCGAGATGACGAATATTTAAAAGTGTAGCTTCCTCTTCTATCATCATGTAGACATTTTTCGAAGAGTATCAAAATTTATTATTTCGAAGGACTTGAAACCATTTAAGCCAAAAATCTTCTATTCAAAAGAAATATGAGATTTGTAAGGAATATTCAAGTATTAAGAATTGTTGATAGTTATATTTGTATACATTTTTCAGACTTCCTTTTGTGTTACTCTTGTATTCTTGTATTTTTTTCTCCTCTTTCTGCTTTTCCCTCCTTCTCTTGTTCATCATCTTCCTAGTCCTCTTCATCCTCCTCCTCCTCCACTTCTTCGATTCCTACTTTACCAATTTCTACCTACTTCTTGCGGTCTTCTTTCAGCTCTTTCTCATCCTTCTCTTCTTTCTCTCCCTCCATTTCCTTTTCCTGTTCTTCCTCGCCCAAGTCCTCTTCATCCTCTTCCTCTTCCTCTTCCTACCTTACCAAGTTCTACCTACTTCTTGCGTTCTTCTTTCAGCTCCTTCTCATCCTCCTCCTCTTCTTTCTCCCACTCCATTTCCTCCTCTTGTTCTTCCTCGCCGCAGTCCTCTTCATCCTCCTCCTCTTCCTCTTCCTGCTCATCTTCTTCGCTTTCTACCTACTTCTTGCGCTCTTCTTCCTGCTCTCAAGCCTAATTTACCAATTTTCGACATAGAATTATTTCTTTGAAATTCAAGCCTAGACAAGAATTCGATTTTTCTAATTATTCTTTCAAATTGTTCCTTTTGCATTCGTACTGTGTTCTTCTTCCTCCTTTTTCTGCTCTTCCTCCTTCTCCTCTCCATCTTTCTCCTCTTCTTCTTCAATTCCTACCTTAGTGGTTCCTACGCTCCTCTTGTATTTTTCTTCCTCTTGCTTCTTCTCATCCTCCTCCTCGTCTTCATCCTTTTCTTCTTCGATTCCTACTTTACCGATTCCTACGTTCCTTCTGTGTTCTTTCTCTTCCTTCTTATCCTCCTCCTCTTCTTCTTCGATTCCTACCTCACTGATTCCTACTTACCATTTGCGTTCTTATTCCTCTTCCTCATTATTCTTCTTCTCTTTCGCCTCCATTTTTTCCGCTTTATCCTCCTCCTCTTCCTCTTCCTGCTCCTCTGCTTAGATTCCTACCTGCTTCGTGCGTTCTTCTTAGTCCCCCTTCTCATCCTCATCCATTTCCTACTCTTATTCCTTCTCTTCTCTTCTTCTCCTTCTTAAATATCCTTACTTTTACAACTATAGCTGCACAAATAAATTACTTTCTATGAAGATGAAGAAAGTGCTACAATTATTGCAATACCTTATTGATATTAGTTCCATGATCACCATAATTTCCAGATTTATTTCCGATCTCTCGTAAAAAATTAAATTGATCGATTTTCTTGACTTAGTGCAGATTAAACGTAATAAGGAAAGTTAGAGAAATAATTCTTTTTGCGATTTTACATTCCTCTTGTGTTCCTCTTCACTTTTTCTTACATACACCATTTTGATATGTTCAACATCGTTCTCATGAAAATTTCTTTCCAAGATTTGTCATTTCATCGTTACTATAATTAATATTCTTAATGTAAATTTAGAACTAAACTCTTTAGTAGAGCGAAGTAAAAATATTTTCATCTTCAAATGTTTTAAAAGAGTATTTATTTTTAATGGTCTGCACCTGAAACGTGTACCTTATTTATTCATAAATAATGTATTCAAGTGCTATGATTGCTTTAATTATTATTCAATCATGGGAACAATTTCAAATATCGTATATTTAAAGAGAAAAGGGGAAGTTTTTTGAGAATAGGGGAAAAAGGGAGAATTTCAAGAAAAAAGGGGAAAATAAGGAAAAAAGGGAAAGATTGTGCACCCTGAAATAGGGAAATAAGGAGAGGAGAAGCAGAGGAAGTGCGCGGAGGCAAGAGTAGAGGAATCAGGAGGAGTGTGAGAAGTTGGGCAAGTGTTGGGAAGAGAAGGAAATGAAGGGACGAGGAGTAGAGAAAGAAAAGTGAATGAGAGAAGAGGAAAGTGGACAAGAAGTGAGAGGAGAAGTATGAGATGGGGAAGGAGTAAGTGAGGAAAGTGGGTACGAACATTCAAGTATTTATTTATGTGACAAATTTATGGGGAATAGGAGATTTGAGGGATAGGAAGAAGGGGCTAGTAATAGTGGGGAGGGGATTTGAGGGGAGGGGAGTGGGGAGGATACTAAGATAGGATAGGATTGGATTGGATTAGATTAGATTGGATTGGATTGGATTGGATTGCACAGAATAGGATAAAATAGGAGAGTAGGAGAGGGGATGAGATTGGGAAAGGATGGATTCGAATAACCTAATTAACCTCCTAATAGGCTACGATAATCCTTTTTTGTCGCAAAAATTTATCAACTGTTTATTCAAACTATTTAATTAAATGTTCCGGTTTTCAAAATGTTTCTCGGGAAGTTAAATAAAAATATGTATCTCCAATATATAAAAGATAAATAAACATGATAAAAATGATAAAAATCGAACAATTTGGATTGACGTGAACATGCAACTGTGGCACGTTAAATTATCGAGTTTATCGCTCGTAAAGTTTCATGAAAGAGTCACCATCCGCTCCCGGGACCTACCTCTTTAGACAGGAAGAGTTGTGGTCCTGGTTCCACCAAAACCTGGCCCCTTCTCGCTTACTTTTATTTACACGTTAGGCTTCCATGTGTCGCGCTTTAGGCATCCTTATTAAAAAACCGGTTTTTATTTATTCCCCCTTTTATAGCTCCTAGCATCCGAATTTTTCTGGGGCAATAATTTTACTTTTTGGTTCTCTTATTCTTTGAATAATAAACTAATATTTAAATTGTAAAAGTTGTTGCTGATGAAAGGGACGATTTGGAAATATTGCGAAGCTACAAAGAATTTGTTTGGATGTATCAAAATGTAGAATTATTGGTATCTTAATATACAGTTTTTATCTTATTTTTAAAGAACAAGAAATATATTTTTTATCAAGATTCGCGTAAGTGAATCGCCGCCACGTAAAAAACAGTAATATAATTTCTTGGGCGAATGCATCAAACCTTTAAAAATTAATAAGAAATTGATAAAAATAACTTTTGTGGATACGTAATTTTTTTTTTAACTGGACACAGCAGATTCAGGAAAAATTTTAAATGTAATATTTTTAGTAATTCAGTCAGCCAATAATTATAATTATATCGAATATAACTTTAAAATTTGTTCAATTATATAAAACTCCTTGAAGTTTTTAAGAATATCCTAAATAATTTGAAATTTTTTGAAATCCCTTCAAATTATTGGAACCAATTCAAAATTCCTTCGAATCTTTCGTAATACCTTAAAATATTTTAAAGTAATCAAAATCCTCAATTATTGTCTATTTTGAAGCATTTCCTTACTTGTTTCTATTTTCCCAGGCACCTTTTTTTATAGTGAAAAAAATTATTTTCAGGAAACAGTAGAAATTGTAGGTCTAGTGCAACTGAAAGAGTTATATCCGAAATTTCTCATACACCCCCAAAAATCTGATTTTATAGTAAAAAAAAAAGTTTGGAGGCAATTTTTTATTTTAGCAAGGTTGGAAATCACGACTCTACAATCGAAAATATTCAAAGTTTCTCCTTTTTCATCTATAACAAGAATTTAATGACACTTTTAAAATCCAAAATATTTTTTTATGTTGATATTATCAAAGCAAGTTCAATGCCCTGTGTAATGAGATTTTTTTCATAAGAATTTGTTAAAAATTGACTAAGTTATCGAATTTTAAGCTAATTTAGGATTAATATTAAATAAAATGATAAAATTGTCAACAAATAAGTTGAATTTTCACCAAATCGTTGATTTTTCAAAATACAATGATGAATTTTCAACAAAACAGAATGACTTTTTAACAATATACTTAAACTTTCTAATTATAAAAATGATTTTTATAACCAAATAGTTGTATTTTGAAAGAAAAAATTTCAAACTACAACCAAAAACCGTGCATTTTTAACAAAAATATGAATTCTCAATGAAAAATTAAATAGTTAATATTTTAACAACAAAAAAAACGAATTTTTGGAAAAATAACTAAATTTCCAAAGAGTTAAATTAAAAAGAAATAATTGAAGTTTTAACCAAATAGTTGAATTTTTAACGAAATAGTTCAACTTTCAACCTACAAAGATTAATTCTTAACCTAAGCAGTGAATTTTCAAACAACAAAATTTTCAAATAAATATTATATTAATAAATATATATTATAAATATATTGATAAATTAAATTAACAAATATATTATTATTTATTATATTATAAATATTATATTTAAAAAAGACGAATTTCCTACAAAACGGTTCAATTTTCAACCCACAAATATTAATTTCCTACTAAAGAAGCGTATTTTCAACAGAATAGTTTCATTTTTAACCAAAGAGATGAATTTTTAATTAAAATGATGCATCAACAACTAAAAAAAAATTGTTTAACAAATAGTTCAACTTTTAACACAGCATTCAAATTTTCTAATGAAAATTACGAATTTTCAATAAATGAAGATTTTTCATTCAAGGGAGAAAAAAAATTTCAAACAAATTGTCGAACTTTAAAGCAAAAGACAAGTCTTTTATAAAACAGATGCATTTTCCACCCAAAAATATGAATTTTCAATAAAAAGTTTGCAGTTTTAACCAAAAAAGTGGACATTTCCACCAGAAAGTTGATTTTTCTACCAATAAAGGCAAATTTTTAGCTATAAAAGATCAATTTTCAAAAACAAAAAACTGAAAAAATAAAATTTTCACGTGAAAAATAAATTTTAAGTAAAAAACAATATTTCTGAAAAACATAACAAATTTTCAAACAGAGAGATGAAACCTTAAACAAACAAATGAATTTTTAACAAAGTGGTTCAACTCTTACTCAAGTAATTGACTTTCCAATTAAAAAAAAAAAAATCAATTTTCAGCCAAAAATAAAATAGTTCCATTTTTAGTAACAAAAAATTAATTTTTTACCAAAATAAATTCGATTTCAACAAAGTACTTAAATTTTCAAACAAATAGATGAATTTCCAACAAAAAGGATAAATCTCCAACTGGAACAGTTAAATTTCCAACTTAAGAAATTAATTTAAAAAAAAAAAGGATTAAAAAAAAAGAATTTTCAAGTAAAAAGATGAGTTTTCAACTAACAATGAATTTTCAGCTAAAAATGCATTTTCAACAAAAAATGATTTTTTAATATAGTGGTTCAACCTTCATCCAAATAATTTAATTTCCTATCAAAAACATGAATTCTCAAAGAATAATGTAATCGTAGATATTTCAAAAAATAAATATGACTTTTTGATAAAAATTGTTGAATTTGCAACTAAATAATAAAATTCTAAACTAAAAGTTTAATCTTCAGAATGAAGAAAATAAATAAAAATACAAAGCAAATAAATTACCAACAAGAACATTATATCAGGGCAGCCCCAAACTTCAATTTAAAAATTATCTAACTTCACTCTCACCAGTTTTTCATTTTCCCTGACCATTAATATTCAAGTACCAGAATCTTAATCTTGTGAAATTTTCAATACACAATCTTTCATATACAGATTACAATCATTTCAAATTGAAATAAATGAGTTTGTAATTTATTATCCTTGACAATTATTAAAAGTGCCTCTTGTAGAAATTCCCTGACCAGTGAAGATAAGATCAGACTATGATTATAATGATTCAGCCAGAGAGGGCATGATAAGATGATGATGTTGATCCAATCAATGAAAACAGGATCAAATGATGATAATGGTCCAGAAAGTGAAGGCAAAATCAGATAATGATGATGCTGGTGATCTAGCCAGTGATGACAAGATCAAATGATGATGATAATGATTCAACTAGTGAAGGCAAGATCAGATGATGATGATGATGATGATGATGCTGGTGATCTAGCCAGTGATGACACGATCAAATGATGATGATAATCATTCGCCCAGTGATGGCGAAATCAGATGATGATGATGATGATGATGCTGGTGATCTAGCCAGTGATGACAAGATCACATGATAATAATGATGATTTAGCCAGTGAAGACAAGATCAGATGATGATGATGATGATGATCTAGCCACACTGTAAAAACTAGAGATTTTTTTTTTTACGTTATCATTTCTTTCGTGTCCTGTTTTTGAACAGGATAAGTTCGTGCTGTTATTTTCAATGCAAAACAAACGATTCTGGGATCCCACCAGTAGCCTCATTTTAGTACCACTCGAGACCGTTTTTTCTGACTCTTATTGTAATGCCTGAAACTAGCCTTGAAATAATACTTCATTTTTACACTGCACTGAAGACAAGATCAAATGATGATAATGGTCCAGTCAGTGAAGGCAAGATCACATGACGATGATGACGATGATTCAATTAGCGAAGGCAAGATCAGCTGATGATGTTGATCCAGCCAGTGAAGACAAGGTAAAATGATGCTAATGAGCCAGCCAGTAAAGGCATGATCAGATGATGGTGATGATCTAGCCATTAAAGACAAGATCAAATGATGATAATGGTCCAATAATAGTCAAACTTTCATATCTCAGCTAAAAAAATCGTATAGCAGCTACCAAAAATGGATTTCAAATCTGAAGATTTGTGACTGATTTGTGATGCAACACAATTTCTGCTGCCGGATTCGTTTCCAGTATCAAAGAATCTATAAGATTCACCTTGTCATTTTTGTAACTGACCCTCGCAGGACTGTATTATTAACTCCCACTCGAATGATTCTGCCACAATCTGGAAAAAGGAAGTACCTCGTTGAGCACATATCCGCGTATAACCCACGTACTTTTCAGTCTGCTATGTGCAATGTGCATTCCATTGCGTACACGCACCTTCGCGCAAAGCAAAAAAATTCGCTCGGAACACGAAGGAGAGAGAAAACGAAGGAGGTAATTGTCCCTCTTTCCCAGATGATTACTATGTACTCTCCTTAAAAGAAGGAAAAAAATTCTTTATTTACATATTAAATGTATTAGGGAATTCAAAATATCTCGCTAATGGAAAATTCCTCCTCTATTTGGCAGAGAATTGCGGGTGTAAATAGACGCTTGTTAGGTGCAATTTTACTCTGAAGTTGATCGTTGATCTGAAGCCAGACACGATTAGGTTGAGAAATGTTGGCGTCTAGCATGGATAATCCTATGATATTATTTCTTGAACTTCTAGGAATGATACTTCTTATCTGTAACAGTGGTTCAGCAGTTCATTTGTAGGGAAAGTAGGAGAATTTGTTTTCCGAAAAAGGGGAGATTTTTATTCTTTTAAAAATGTCAGAGTAATAAACAAAAATCAATAAGTGGAACTTATTATTATTTTTGATTATTTCATTATTATTTTTAAACTATTATTATAATATATTATACATAATATTTAATATTTATGACATTATTTATTTTTATTATTGTTTTTATAACTTTTTATTCTTATCTAAAATAATAAAGAAGAAAAGCGAGTAATTTTTGCACATTCGCAAAAGCTTTCTCCTGAGGATTATCTTTTTAGTTATAAATTTTAATATTTGGTTGAAGATTTAACAATTTTTTTTCAAAAAGACATAATTTTTGTTTGTAAATTAAACTGTTTTCTTGAAAATTCGTCTTTTGAGTTGAAAATTCAACTCTTTTCATATTATATTAACCTTTTCTTTAAAACTTATACTTTTTCCCTGATAACTTATCAGGATAATATTATAATTATAATATTATTTCAGTTGACTTGTCAGTGATAAGTCAACTGAAATATTTTTTGGATAAAAAATATTTTTTCTGAAAAATTGTCTTTTTAATTTAAAATTTCATATTATTTATAATAGAAAGATTGCATCTTTCTTGGACAAAAATGGAACTGTTCTGTTGAAAAGTCAACTGTTGTCTAAAAAATTGTTTAAAATTTGTATTTTTCGGTAAAAAAGACTATTGAAATCTTTTTAGACGAAAATTCAACTATTTTTTGAAAATTTGTCTTTTTGATTTGAAAATTCACCTGTTTTAGTAGAATTTTCATTTTTCTTGGACAAAAATGCAACCGTTTGGTGCAAAATTTAAGAATCTTTTTAAAAAGTCACACTTTTTGGTTAAAAATTCGGCTATTTAGCAGAAAATTAACTTATGGTTTACAATTCTTATTTTGGTGTTGGAAAGTGATCTGGAATCTTCTTTGGATGACAATTTAAATATTTTTTAAAGCTTTTTTTAAAATTAAAAATTCATTTTTTCAAAGCAAAATTTCATCTTTCTTGGATCAAAATGCAACTGTTTGGTTTAAAATTCAACAATTTTGTGAAAAATTCATAGTTTTTGGTTGAAAATTCTGCTGTTTTGTTGCAAACTTAACTATTTTGTAGAAAATTCACTTTTTGGTGAAATTTCATATTTGGTATTGAAAAGAGACCTGAGATCTTTTCTGGGTGAAAAAACAACTATTTAAAAAAATTTTTTCTTAATAAAAAACTCATTAATTCTGATTGAAAGAATTCGTCTTTTTGGTTGAAAAATTCAATTTTGTTCGTAGAAACTTATTTTTTGTTACAAAATTCATATTTTGATCTTGAAAAGTCAACTGGAATTTTTTCTTGATGAAAATTCAACTATTTTTTTAAAATTGTTTCATTTTAAATTAAAAATGAAGCTATCTTTTTCAAAAGCTTTTTATTTCATTATTATTTATTATTTATAATTATATAAATATATATTATATATTATTTATAATTGATTAAATATATATTTTAAAATATATATAATTATTAAATTTAAATAAAAAGTAAATTTTCTAGACAACAGTTAACTTTTCAACAGAACAGTTCCATTTTTGTCCAAGAAAGATGCCGTATTTCTATTTAAAAAATATGAACTTTTAAAAGAAAGCTTTTTAAAAGATGAAAAAGCTTTTATCTGCTTCAAGAGAAATTTCATATTTTTTTGATAAAATTCTTTTTTTTTCGATTTTTTTATTGAAAATTCAATTTTTTTGTACAAACTTATTTTTTGTTACAAAATTCATATTTTGATCTTGAAAAGTCAACTGGAATTTTTTCTTGATGAAAATTCAACTATTTTTTTAAAATTATTTCATTTTTTTATAAATTCATTCGCTTTGCTAAAAATTTCTTTTTTTTTAATGAAAATTCAACTTCTTGGGTGAAAGTTGAACTACATTAAAAAAAAAAAAATGATTGAAGGCTTACGTCCTTGGTTAAAAATACAAAACGTTTAGTGGAAGTATTTTTTTTTGTTTAAAATTAATTGTTCAACTGAAAATGTAACTTTCCAATTTTTTAAGATTAATCTTTTTTAGTTGAAAATTCTCTTTTTTTTTGGTACAAAAAAATAATTTTCTTGTTTTAGAATTTCATTTTTGTCACGTAAAAATGCGTCAATCAAGAATGTCAGAGGTAATGTTCCAAACGTCCACGGTCAGGATTTCAAATGTCAGAGGTCAAGAGTCACAGGCGGGGGAAGGGGTCAAAGCTAAAAATGGAAGTTTGGCGCTCAATTGATAATTAGCCTTCAAAACCCTAAAAATGGAATTACTGTGATGTACTTCTTCATGCTTCAAACGTCAAGGATTAGGATTTCGAAGGTCAGAGGTCAAGAGTCAAAGATGAGGGACCACAAGACAAGGTTCAAAGCGAAAAATGGAAATTTGACGCTTATTATGAGAATTAGCTTATGAAACCCTAAAAATGGAATTACTGAGAAGTACTTCTTCAGGTGTCAAACGTCAAGGATCAGGGTTTTAAAGGTCAGAGGTCAAGTATCAAAGGTTTAGCATTACAGAACACAAATAAAAGCTCAAAATGGATATTTGACGCTCAATATAAGGATTAGCCTACGAAACCCTAAAAATGGAATTACTGCGATGTGATTTGTCATGTTTCAAATGTTAAGGATCAGGGTTTAAAAGATCAGAGGTCAAGAGTCAAAGGTGAGGGATCACAGGACAAAAGTCGAAGCTCAAAATTGAAATTTTAGGCTCATGAGAATAAGCCTACGAAACCCTAAAAATGAAATTACTGAGAAGTACTTCTTCAGGTATCGATCGTCAAGGAACAGGGTTCCAAAGATCAGAGGTCAAGAGTCAAAGGTGAGGGATCACAGGATAGAAGACAAAACTGAAAATGAAAATTTTAGGCCCATTATGAGAATTAGCCTACGAAATCCTAAAAACGTAATTACTGAAATTCAGGTTTATTGATTATTCAGGTGTCAAACGTCAAGGATCAGGGTTTTAAAGATCAGAAGTCAAGAGTCAAAGTTGAGGGATCATAGAACAGGGGTCAAAGCTGAAAATAGAAATTTGACGCTACTTATGAGAATTAACATACAAAACCTCAAAAATGGAATTACTGAGATGTACTTCATGTTTCAAATGTCAAGGATCAGGGTTTCAAAGGTCAGAAGTCAAGAGTCAAAGTTGAAGGATCACGGGACAGGGGTCCAAGCTGAAAATAGAAATTTGACGCTACTTATGAGATTTAACCTACGAAACCCTGAAAATGGAAATACTGAGATGTACTTCTCAATGTTTCGAACGCCAAAGTTCAGGGTTCCAAAGATCAGAGGTCAAGAGTCAAAGTTGAAGGAACACAGGACAGGGGTCAAAGCTGAAAATAGAAATTTGACGCTCATAATGAGAATTAGCCTACAAAACCTCAAAAATGGAATTACAGAGATGTACTTTATTTTCAAACGTGAATGATCAGGGTTTCAAAGATCAGAGGTCAATAGTCACAGATGTGGGATTACAGGACAGGGATCAAAGCTCAAAATGTAAATTTGATGCTCATTATGAGAGTTAGCGTTCAAAACACCTAAAAATGAAATAACTGAGATGTACTTAATGTTTCAAGCGTCAAGGATCAGGGTTTCAAAGCTCAGAAGTCAAGAGTCAAATCTGAGGTATCACAGGACAGGAGTCAAAGCTGAAAATTAAATTTTTGACGCTCATTATGAGAATACGCCTACAAAACTCTAAAAACGGAATCACTGAGACGTACTTATTCATGTTTCAAACGTCGAGGACCAGGGTTTCAAAGTTCAAAGGTCAACTGTCAAAGGTGACGAGTCACAGGAAAGGGACTTAAGCTCAAAATGTAAAGTTGATGCTCAATATGAGAATTAGCCTTCAAGAGCCCTAAAAATGAAATTACAGATATGTTCTTCTCCATCTTTCAAACGACAAGGATCAGGGTTTCTAAGGTCAGATGTCAAGAGTCAAAGGTGAGGGATCACTGGACAGGGGTCAAAGCTGAAAAAAGAAATTTGACGCTCATTATGAGAATTATCCTACGAAACCCTAAAAATGGAAGTATTGAGATGTACTTCCTAATTGGATAAAACGAGACAGAATGTATCTATAGAAGTGAATTATGGTTTTTGATTGTGTGATTTAGCAGAATGAGTTTCTTGCCCAGTTATCAAATGAAGGGAACTGTTATGTTATTCCAGAAACGACACTCTTTCCAGCATGATAGTGTATGGACTATGGAGATATTCTACGTGAGAGTGACGATAATAGTTTGAAGAAACACGACAGAGAGCGAAACCCATTTATAAGCCATAATTTAACTAGAGACCTAAACCAACAACCAGCCGGCCCACGACAGAAACGTGCAGGAGGTGCGAAGCGATAAATTCTCATAATTCACTTATGGCGAATTCCGAACTCGGCCTAACGAAGGCAGGAAACCGAGCAGGGACAGCTTCTGAATATGGATGCGCTTTCCCAGCTTTGCGTGTAGTATACGATTTTATAGTATTTGCCAGTGGGACACTTAGACGCCTCATTTGTAAACAAACGCTCGTGAAATCTTCATTCAATGTTTGTTAACTTTAAGGAAGAAAGGAAACTCTTTTTGGGCTAATGTTAAATTGAATACGATCAGTTTGCATATTTTTGTGTGATCTGTGTCGCGTAATGACTTTGTGAAGCTCTTCACCTGGGGTGATTGCTAAATCATCCCATCAGCAGATTGGCAAATCTCTAGATCAATCTAAATTTATACCTTTTAATGGTATTATCATTATTATTATTATTATTATACCATTAAGCCATTTCCTTTTCGGGGTAGGCGTGACTTGCTCGGTTTGAAAATAGTGAAATAGGTATATAGGTGTAAAGTAGGTAGGTATATGGGTATAAGGTAGCTAGGTATATAGGTGTTAGGTATAGATGTTTTATGTTAATAATAATTGAATTTTCAACACAAGCAGCTAAATTTTCGACAAAAAAGATCATTTTCAGAAGAAAGATGACTTTTGTACCCTAGAAGATGAATTTTTAATCAAATGGACGTATTTTTAATAAAATACGTAAATTTTTAACCACATAGTTTAATTTTCAAGCCAAAAAGACCAATTTTTTAAAAGGCAGCTGAATTTTTAGCCCGAAAGGTTGAATTTTCGACGAAAAAGTTTATTTCAAGCCAACGGAGATGAATTTCAATCACGAAAGATGACGTCTGTCATCAAAGAATAATTTTCCAGCCGAAAGGACGAATTCTCAACAAAAAAGTTGATTTTTCGACCAAAAAAGATGACTTTGAACAAATACTTGAATTCTTTAGAAAATAGTTAAACTTTTAACAAAATATTAAAAAAAAATCTAAATAGATTAAATAATAGAAAGCCAGTTGAATTTTCAACAAGAAAAATACGAAATTTGAATCCAAAAGGATACATTTTTTGTCCAAATTTTCAATGCAACAGTTGAAACATCGACAAACATATATATTACTTCTTGAAAAATACTTGAATTTATAACAAATCAGTAAAATTTTCCACAAATTAGTTGAACTTTTTACCAATTAGCTGAATTTTTTACCTATAAAGAAGAATTTCCAACCAAAAAGAATTTTTTTTCCAAGAAGATTAACTTTCCACAAAAAGGAAAAATTTTGAACAAAATACATAAATTTCTAACCAAATAAATGAATTTTCAACAAGAAAGATACATTTCAATAAAAAAAGTTGACTTTTTGGCGAAACAGTTGAATTTTCAACCGAAATAGGTACATTTTCAACCAAAAAAAGAATAGTTAAATCTTCATTTAAAAAATCTAATTTTCAACTAAAAAAACGAATTTTTAACCACTTAAATTTAACTAAAACAAGACGAATTTTTAACATGATAGTTAAATCTTCAGCCAAAATGATGAATTTTCAACCAGAAAAATTAATGTTCTACAAACATTGACGAATTTTTAACTCATAAAGGATATATTTTTTATCAAAAATGGAATTGTTAACTTTTCGGATGAAAAAAATTGATTTCAATGAAAAAAACTAATTTCCAACAAAATAGATGAATTTGCAATTAAATAAATTAGCTTTCAACCAGAAATATGAATTTTCCATGAAAAAGTACGTTTTCAATCGAATAGTCCAATTTTCTATAAAATTCTTGAATTTTCAAGCCAAAAAGACAAATTTTCTAGACAACAGTTTAATTTTTAACCCGAAAATATGAATCTTCATTAAAAAAAAATTATTTTTTTATACTAAGTAGTTCAAACTTCAAAATAATAGCTTCAATTTTCAACTAAATAAGATGAATTTTTATTCAGATAGTTATAATTGTTATCTAAAGAAGATAATTTTTAACCAAGAATAAAATATTTAAATTCACAATTTAAGAAATTAAAATTTAACCAAAAATTAATCGATTTTTCAGCAAATTAGTTGCATTTTCAACAACAACAAAATAAATGTTCAACTACATAGTCGAATTTTCATTCAAACCTAATCGATTGTTTTGTTGTTGAAGATTTGGCAAGAAAATGGAAAATTTGAAAGCTAAACTTGAAGAAATAAATTTGTGAACTTCAATGCTGAAAATTGTGCAATGTCGAAAATTGGAATCATAGCAATCTTTTGGATTTTTTTTTTTAATTTTTGGTGTAATATCTAAAAATTATCCAACTTTCAGGTGATATTTTGAAAAATTAATCATGTAATATTCAATAAATTATAAAATTGCGTTTATTTAGAGTAGTGAATTTTCATGTTGAACGCTGAAATTTCAATTTTTCCTTTTTGCAAATTTTAATTTTCTGCATCAATATTTTTTCATTTTTCATGTTCCCATTGATAGTTACTTCATTTTAAAAGTCTTTTCATCATTCAATTTTAAAGGTTTATAATTGAAAATGTTTCTATTTTGAACGGAGAAAATAATGCTGGATTTATTTTTTGATCTTATTTGTCTTAAAATTTTAATGTTAAATCATAATTTCTTTCATGTAATAACAATTTTAAATTCTAAATTTCAGAAGCTTTAAATTTGAAAAATTAAATTTAGTTTCCAATTTCAATTTGTCAAATTTTAGTCGCTTCAAATTGAAAATTATTTACATTCAAAAAGTTTCAATTTTAAATTAATCAATTTGAAACGCTCACAGAAATAATACGATTTCAATTCCTCTCAATTTTAAATTATCCACTTTTGAACATTCTAACCTGAAAATATTGAATTTATAATACTTTGAAATATTGTTCTATTTTCGAAATTTTGATCTCAAATAATTCAATTTCGAAATTCTTCAATTAAAAATAAAATTGTTCAATTTTAATCGCTTCTATTTGAAATATTTTGGAACGATTTCAATTCAAAATCGTTCAATACATGTTTTAAAAGTCTCAAATGCTTTTAATGCAAAATTATAAAAATTTGGTTATTGTTTAAAAAATATTATAAACGTAATATTAAAAAATTTTTTTAATAATAAATTCTTAAACAGTTTATATTTTTAATGTTAGAAATTAAAACCCAGAAACATGAACATGCGTTTCGCGCGAGTGGATTTACTGTTAGGTCTTAATAAGAGGAGTTTTAATTAAACCTTGTACGAACTTCATTTGAGGATATTATTTTTCACGATTCTCGAAAAATGAGAGGATCATTTTCTGATTGGATGGAAATATGAGCCACCCTGTATTCTTAGTTTTGCGAGCTGCTAAATCAATGCCTATTAAATTCGGTAGCCCAGTTTTTAGTTCCCTCGAGTTTTTTTCTTGCCTCTCCCAAACAATGGGTCACAAATCAACGACTGAATCCTGCTAAATCTCGTTTGCAAACCAGGCCAGTCGAATACGAAGGTCGAGACGCTAACGAAACGAGATTTCCGATTATAGAACCTTTAAGAATACCTAAGCCCCTTTTAGCCAAATTTTTATCTGAAACTTTTTAATCCCTTTTGCAGAGATCACAGTCAGTCCCCTATTTTCCCCTATTTTTTTCCTCATTGAAGGAAGCTTTGCAATGGCAACATTTTCCAAAAACTTTTAATTCATTTAATTAAACTTTCCTCAATTCAAAAATGTCAGCAAATGCCAGTAGCATAATTCAAAGTTGATAACAGATTATAAAAGATTCCCTGGTTCGAAACGAATCGATTGACCTACAATATTGATGCATTTTATCAAAGAGTAGGGAAGTTATGGTAATTTATATATTTTTAAAATCCATTCTTATAGTAAGACTTTTTCATTAACATAATTTAAAGTTGATGCAAGAACAGAAAAGATGTATTGATTCGAGTCGAATCGATTGACCTACAATATTAGTACATTTTATTGAAGAGCAAGAAAGCGATGATTATTATTATTATTATTATAATACCATTAAGCCTTTTCCCTTCCGGGGTAGGCGTGACTTGTTCGGTTGGAAAGTAGTGAAATAGGTATATAAGTATGAGGTTGATCGGTATATGGGTATAGGGTGGATGGGTATGTAGGTGTTATGTATAGATGTTTTAGATTGATCTGGAGTTCTCGTGTTATTTATATAAATTACACGTTCACTCCACAACACTGCTCCGACCCAGGTTGCTGATCAATCTCTCTAGCGATCACCCCAAGTGAGGAGCCTCACAAAATTATTATGTATGGTTCCCCACCTGGGCCCATTAGTATCCAAGGTCTTTGTTTCAGGCATCATTCACTCTATTGTCACTCTGTTTATAAACTATTTGTCGCCACATATTTCTGTCCTGGCATACTACTCTAGCTTCATTCACGTCCATGCATTTTTTTCATGCAGGCTCTTGTATTTCTATGGCTTCTTATGTCTCTTCGTATTAGTGTCTCATTCACAGATTCTAACCATTCTTTCGGCGGTCTACCTCTGGGCATTTTGCCATTTACTTTACCTTTATACACTTGCTTGGTCAGTCGTTCATCTTTCATTCTTTCAAGATGTCCGAACCACCTTAGCTGATTTCTTTCCCATATGTCAACTAGTGTCTCCCCTGTACCACATTCTTCGAGGATTGTCTCGTTTCGTACTTTGTCCATCAGTGTTTTCCCGCATATTATGCGCAGAGGTTTCATGCCGATCGCGTTGATTTTACTCCTGTCTTTTTCTTGACAGGTCCATGTCTCGCTACCGTATAGTACAGTCGGTACGAAAATAGAGTTATGTATGTCCATTTTAGCTTTTTTTGATATGTTTTTATTTGTGAGGATGGACCTTGCTCTACCGATAACCTGCTTACCCTTATTTATGCGCCTATCTAATTCCCCATCTATTTTTCCGTCGTTAGTGAATAGACTACCTAGATATACGTACTTGTCAACTTGTTCTAATTTCTCATCATTTAGAACTATTTTGCATATTGTTTTCTCACTTTTTCCCTCAAATACCATGACTTTCGTTTTATTCACGTTAATTTTGAGGTCCATGTTCTTTATGCTTGTATTAAGTTTATTCAACATTCTTTGCAAGTCTTCGACTGATTCTGCCATAACAATCTTGTCATCCGCGAAAGCCAACCCACGTACCTTGACGGTTTCGAGATCTACACCTTTTTCGTCGAAGAGGGCAGTTCTAAGACACTTATCCATGAATATGATAAATAGCCACGAGGACATAACGCATCCTTGTTTCACGCCTTGCATTATATCGAACCAGTCACTCAGTTTCCCATTTACCCTTACACTCGCTTTACTACCTGTATATATTGTTTTTATTGCTTGTAGGAGCCCTCCATTCACTCCATACTCTTTAAGGACTTCCCAAAGTTTACTTCTATTTACCGTGTCGAATGCTTTTTCTAGATCGATAAATGCACAGAAGACTTTCTTTCCTACTCTCAAACTTTTTTTCTACGACCTGTCTTAGGCTAAATATCTGATCCGTACATGATCTTCCTGGCATAAATCCACTTTGGACTTCCCATATTTTCTCTTCTGTAATTTTCATTACCCTACGGATAAGTATTTTTGAGTATATTTTACTTACGGTACTTAGTAGGCTGATACCTCTGTAATTACTGCAGTTGCTTTTATCTCCTTTTCTTTTGTATATTGGTACGATAATCGCTTTTCTCCAATCGTCTGGGACTTCTTCCGTTTCGATACATAAATTTATTAATTCGCACAACCTGTGAGGTATGTACTCGCCACCGTATTTAAGCATTTCAGCGCTAATATTGTCTATACCCGCAGCCTTACCGTTTTTCAAGTTCTTAATTATATCTCTGACCTCAGTGACACAGACTTTTTCAATTGGGTTTTCTAATGCATTATCTTCTATGTCGCAGTTTTGTTGTCCGATATTTTCACCTCCCAATAGTTCTTTTAATGCATAATATTTGAAAATACGGTTTTTATAGTAAAACTTTTCTTCAACTTGAATCAAAGTTGATCCGAGGATATAAAAGACTCCTTGCTTCGAAAAAGATCCTTTGACCTATAATATTGATAGATTTTATTGAAGAGTAGAAAAATTAAGGTAATTTATATATTTTTAAAATCGATTTTTATACTGTAACTTTTTTTATTTACACAACTCAAAGTTGATGCAAGAACAGAAAGGATGTGTTGATTCAAGTTTAATCAATTGACCTATAATATTATACATTTTATTGAAGAGTAAGGAAGCTATGGTAATGCATAATATTTGAAAACACGGTTTTTTATAGTAAAACTTTTTTCACTAACATAATTCGAAATTGATGCAAGAACGGAAAAGATTCCTTTATTCGAGACGAATCCATTGATTTATAATATTAATACACTTGATTGACGATTAAGGAAGTTATGCTCATTTATAATATTTGAATCATTGGTTCAAACAGAAAAACTATTTTCATCGACATAATTCAAAGTTGACGCCGGAATAGAAAATTCTTCTTGATCATAAATTTTGAAACAGAATAATTCTGACAATTGTTATAAAGAAATCATGAAACTGGGAAAGGCACAGGGTGCGACAAAACTTTTCCGATCCCGTTTCCAGCTCGAAAAATTAATATTTTGAACACAAAATTTAATGTGTCTAATTTGCCTTTGTGTTTAAAAATTTTTTTGTATTATTTTGTAATTTTGTATTTTTTTATACATTTCTATTTTTAAATTGATCAACATGTCTTTTATTTTAAAAAATTACTAATTCTTCCTCTATGAGGAAGCAAATACCTTTTTCTGACGGGAAGCAAAGTGCTTGTGAAATGAGCACCATATAATTATAAATAAAAAGTGGAAATACTCGAGATCGAATTCACAACTAATAAAAAAAATTACATACTAACGTAAAATTGTATTATTTAATTAAGACCAGACATATTTAACAAAATTAAAATGTATTCGAAATGAGCAAAAGTAACTTTTTTGTCAAATATCAATCAAAAGTTGTATTTATATAACAGCTGAAAAATTACCATTTTTCAATATTCTCATTTATATAATATTCAATTACTAAGTTCACGATTAATATAATTTTTTGTAAGAAAATAATAATAATAATCATATATATATATATATTTCAAAATTCAAATTTAGCGGTATCGATTTATCAAAATTTGCAGTAAGTGACATTTTTCCTTCAGGAATAGAAACAAACTTACACCTAGGAGTTCAGTAATGCTATTGTGAAAAATATTTTGTTTCGAAAAATATTTTAAAAACTTTTAGTCGCAACAGTCATACAGAATTTTATCAGGAGTCATCCACAGATTATGTGAAAAAATACGTGAAATACATGAATTTTCAAGAAAATAGTCGAGTTTTCAACTTAAAAAGATAAAATTAGAAGATAAAATAGAAGAATTTCATTATCAATTAGAATAATTGATTTGCAACAAATAAAAAGGGAAATTTCAACAAAATAGTTAAATTTTCAACCAAAGTGATGAATTTTCGATTGAAAAGTGGATTCTCAACGAAAAGCGTGATAGTTGATATTTCTACCAAAAAATATTTTAATTTTCAATCAAAAACAGTTGGATTAGGCCGAAAAATATAAATTTTTAACAAATTGTTCACATCCTCAATCAAAACGGACTAATTTTCAAATCAAAAAGAGAAATTTTCAGCAAAAGAGTTGAGTTTTCATTCAACAAAAATTTTTCTGTCAATAAAGAAAAAAAAACTCATCCAAAATGTTGATTTTTGAAGAAAAGACGAATTTTAGACAAACAAGTTTGACTTACAACACAAAAATATGCATTTTCCAGTAAAATGATTAAATTTTAGCCCCAAAAAGACGAGTTTGTAACAAAAACTTTAATTTTAACTAAAAACGATCGATTTTCTATCAAAAAATGAATAGGTACATTTTTATTTGAAAAAAATTCATTTTAAAATAAGAAAAATAATTTTTAACGAAACAGATAAAAAAAAGAAAAAAGAATTTTTAACTAAAATGATGAATCTTCAGCCCAGAAGGTTAATGTTGAACCAACTGGTTGAATTTTTAACCCAAAAGATCAATTTCATACAAAAAAGACCAATTTTCAATAAAAAAGATGCATTTTCAACGAAATAGTTAAATTTTTAACTAAGAAGTTTGGTTATCTATTGCAAAACATACGCTTTTGACGAAAAGTGAAATAGTTAAATTTTCAGTTTAGAAAATTAATTTTTAATAAAAAAACTAACTTTCAAAACAAAATTGATTTTCAACCAACAAGAATAATTTTCTACCAAAGAAGATTAATTTAAACAAAATACATGAATTTTCAAAAAAAAATTTGAATTTTTGAAGCAAGCTTTAACCTAATAGTTAAATTTTCAGTCAAAGCAATGAATTTTCAAACAAAAAGATGAATTAGTCACCAAGAAGATTAATATTCTACCACAAGAGACAAAGTTTCAACAAAATACAGAAATTTTCAACAAAATAGTTCAATTTTTAACACAGAATAATCAAATTTTCAGTTAAAAGCAATTAAATTTACGACAAAAAACAAATAACTATTTTATTTTTGAAATAAATTTAAGTAAATGTGGAACAAAGAAAAAGGTTTTTTAAAACTAAAATGACACATTATCCACACAAAAAAAATGAATTTTTTAAGAAAGTAGTTCCACTTTCAAGCAAGTAGTTGAATTTTAAACCAAGAAAAAGCCCATTGGTAACTGCAAACAATTTTAGAAGAGAAAAATTTAGAAGAGAACTTGATTTTTTTATTGGAGATTCATCTCGATGGTTGAAAATTAATTTTGTTAACTGAAAATGTAACTATTAGCTTTCTATTTGAATTTTTTTTTTAAATTTAAAATACAACTATTTGGTTGAAAAATCATCTTTTTTGGTTGAAAGTTCAAAAAATTAGTTGAAAATTAATGTATTTTGTTTATAATCCTTTTTTTGGTTAGAAATTCAACTAAAGTGCATTCTTTTTGTTGAGAATTAATTCCATTTTGTGTTGAAAATTGATGTTTTAAATTGAAAATTTCTCCTTTTTTTGTAGAAAATTTATTTTCTTAGTTCAGAGCCCATATTTTTTGGTTAAAAATAGAACTGTGTTGTTAAAAATTTATCTGTTTTGGCTAAGGATTCATCTACTTTGTTGCAAATTCGTATTTTTCGGTTAAATTCAACTTATTTTTATATAAAATTAAAATCCTTTTTTGTTGAAATATTAACTATTACATGTTTCGTTGAGAATTTATTTATTTTTCAAAAATCAACGACTTCGATAAAAGTTCATCTATTTCGTAAAAAATTCTTTTTCTTTTTGTCAAAGATAATTTACTTCAGTTAAAAATTTTAACTTTTTGGTGGCAAATTGAATTTTTTGTTGAAAATTCAGATATTTTGTAGAAAATTTGTATTTATGGCCTAAAAAATGCAACAATTTCGTAGAAAATTAAACTACTTGATTGAAAACTTTACCTTCGTTAGTTGAAAATTGATGTGTTATGTCGAAAATTCGTTTATATGGGTAGAAAATGATTTTTGTTTTTTTGAAAATTCATTATTTTGGTTGAGGATTCAACTACTTCGTTAAAAATTCGTCTTCTTTACTTAAATTCAATTGGTTGGTAATTTGTTTTTTGTGTGTTGAAAATTAGTTTTTTTGAACTATAAATATTTCTATTCCATTTTTGGTTAAAAACTGATCTTTTTGGTGGAAAATTCAATTGTTTGGTTGAAAAGTCGTCCTTTTGGATGGAAAATTCATTTTTCGGCTGAAAATTAATCTTTCCTGGTTGAAAATTCATCTCTGTTGACCCCCCGTCATTCTGTTAAGAACTTGCGATGCATATTTTTGAAAATTTATAAATAAATTTCTAATTTTCTTGTAATTTAAAGTAAGAATCTCGACAAAAATAATCGTGATTAGAGTTTGAGGAAGTAGAGGATTTTGCAGGTGCGGATATGTTTTAATTCTGCAAGGCATCTATAATTGACACGATTTGCATTCCTTTAATCTTGTTTTTCACGATAGGGATTTCGAGGGCGTCATTTGAGCAGCTCCTCGAGCAACATTCTTGTCGTTATTACAGACAGAAATGAGGCTAGCTGAGTTGTAGATATGCAGAGCTTAAGGTGTAAACTCGACTATTTAGTGGAAACGGAATCGATCCTGGATTCTCAACTGATACGGGATACCAAGTATGTTTCAGGTATCTCTTTACTCGCTCGTTTGCAGCAAAAGCTGCACGAGATGGCCATCCATTACAAACTTAACGAACGATCGGTAGTCCAAGGGTTGACATGCACGCGCGCGATAAGTTGCCGTCAACTTCAAAGAAATGTTCTTCAGCGAAATGAGAAACCAATGACCACTAAATGACAATTGATTTCAAATCGGATTCACCTTTTCCTCCTTTTAATCTAGCCACTGAGCAAAATGTTTCTTTGCATCAAATAAAGTCAGGGTGTGTAG
>CAKNXH010000978.1:29083-61972 GCA_932178445.1 Andricus quercusramuli
GTTTAATTCTCTACCAAATAGTTGAATTTTTATTCAAGAAAGCTGAAATTTGTACTAAAACTGATGAATTTTTAATAAAAAAAGGAAATTTTTTTTAAGTTGAACTTTCATCCAGAAAAGCTTTCAGTTCATTTTTTAACACCAAAATATAAATTTTAAACAGAAAGTAAATTTTCCACAAAACAGTAGAATTTTCAACCGAAAATATGAATTTTTAACAAAATATTTTTATTTTTAACCAAACATTTGCATTTTTATATAAGAAAGATTGAATTTCTCATAAAACAGATGAATTTTTTATTTAAAACAAAAACAAAATAAAAAAAAAATTAATTTTCATCCAGAAAAGATTTCAGTTCTCTTTTTAACGCCAAAATATTAAACTTAAGCAAAAAGTAAATTTTCAACAACATTGTTGAAGTTTAAACAAAGCAGTTCCATTTTTATCCAAGAAAGATGTAATTTTTGCTAAAGAATGTGAATTTCCAAATCAAAAAGACAAATTTTGAAAAAAGAGTTAAATTTTCATTTAAAAGGATTTCAATAGACCGTTCAACAGAAAAATACCAATTTGAAACAAAAAATAAATATTTCTATTAAAAAAAGATGAAATTTTAGATTACAAAGACGAATTTTCAGAAAAAATATTTTTCGTCCAAAAAGTATTTCATTTGACTTAAGAAATGAAAAACCTATAACTACTGAATGGCAATTGAACAGGGCTCGGAACTGCTCAAGCCTAAAAAAATAGTAATATAGTAACCATAATTCTCTCAGAAAAGTAACCGTAAAGTAACAATAATGTGGCAAAAAAAGTAACTGAAAAAAAAGTTTTTTTTACCAAAAAGACGAATTTTCCACCAAAATTATGAATCTTTAGGAAAATGGTCAAATTTTTAACAAAAAAATCCTGCAAAAGTAAAAGCTTACCTTAAAATCATCCTGATTCTTTTTTGAAAATTTAGGAAATTTTATTTAATATTCTTTTAAAATTAACTAAAAAAATATACTGTCAGTTTTTCTAGAAATTCTGATAGAAATTTTTTATTCATTCAAAACCTTTCAAAATGCTTAAAAAGCTTATAAATTTTGTGTTCGGAATTTGCAAACATCTGCATTCTGTTTTAAATGTTTTTAAATTCTTTCACGTTTTAAATTACTTTGGAATCTTTCCAAAACTTCTAAATATATTTTAAACTTACTTCATTATTTTCCAAAACTAATAATTGTTCAATTGTCTTTTATTAATCAAAAATTGTTTCTCAATCTTTTTTAATTTTGCTCTTAATATTAATTTTTCAAAATAAAAAATCATTCTAATACTTCCCAGTAAACTTAAGAATTATTTGGTTTTCTTGAAACCTTTAAAGATCCTTAAAAAGCTTCAAACCTTTAATTCGAAATCTCAAAAAATTTAAATTTAATTTTTTATTTTTCGAACTCTTTTCCAGTTTTAAATTAAGATTGGATCCTCTTTAATACTTGTAAATATCTTTTGAACTAACTCGAATATTTTTCAGATTGATGATTGTTCAGTTGTTATTTATGCATCAAAATTCAACGATTTCACTTACATATTAAAAATTTGTTAAATAGAACAATTAAAATTCTACCGCTCAAAGTTTAAATTTAAACCCCTGGAATATCAATGATTCAAGGATTTCGATTTCAAACAATTCAGTTTAAAATGGTTTAGTTTTTAATATTTGATTTATAATTGCCCATTTCAAATGAACCAAAAAATACGAATTTTCAACTAAAATAAATTTTATGTATGCACATTTTTTAAGTCAAATAAATAATATTGTAAAAACCTTAAAGTCTATTCCTCGATTTTTGTCATTTCAGACGTCATTATCGTACGTCTTTTTTTCTAGGAAAATATTGTAGTTACAGTTGAGTAATAAATACAGAAATATAAAGCGTATCGTTCAATACAAGATTCTAAAAAATTGAGCTTAAAATATTAACTCTTTTTTTTTTGTGAATCTGATATTAAAACTGAAAAGTTCATTTTGACAACAAAAACGTCATTCCCCGAACGTGCGTAAAAAACCAGTTTCGGCGTGAAAAAAAAAAAAATAAAAACCATTATAAAAACCATAAAAAACAATGAAAAGAATTTGAAATTACAGAAGAAGAAAAAATATTCTTCAGCGAAATAAGAAGCCAATAATTTATAGAACCCAGGGAACTGGAATTTCATTTCCCCACCCAGAAATTCGAAATTTTCTAAAAACTTTCCTTCTGCTCAAAATATAAAATATCAACCTATAAAATCTTAAATTTCTCAACCTTTCAAAGTTGAGGAAGCCTAAAAATAGCTTCACAGTCGGAACCTTTTGCTTCTGCCAGACAGTGTTATATATTTATAAAATTTAAATATCACCAAGGCTGATAAAAAGTAGGCTTTCCGTTTTTAAGGATAATTTAGCCAACTGATTTACTAAATTTATTTGTCATAAATTGCGGGATCGACTATGTGGATAAAAAAATCGGATTATCTGGATCGGGACCCTTAACATTTATTAGCAGTGAATCGGTTCACAATCTCGTTGAATTATCTGAATACATCTGTGGTCTTTTTGTAGGTGGCTTCTGCATCTTCTGTGAGGTATGCATGTGCGGGAGTTGAATCAGAGCACACATACTATCATATCTTTCTCGGAATTGCAAAAACCGGGCGTCCCTGCTTGTATCTCGTGATATGTGGAACCCATAAGGCGAGTTAGAACAGGCCCTTTTTTCATGCCAGATCCACTAACAAGTCGATCGAAAGGAAACAGGAAACACATTTCCAGAGCTTCTTTTACTTTCTTTCATCTTTTCTCAGAGACAGGGTCAAAATCGTGTTTGATATTTCAGGATTGTTACGAAATCCCAATTTCAAAATTCTATGACTTTTCCCGGACTTTTCCCTGAACATCTTTTTATTTTTTTGACGTTTCTACATTTTTTTCAGGTATAAAAACAACCTTACTCCCAGAAGTTCAATAATTTTGATTCAAAAACAATGTTTTCTTCAAAATTTATTTTAATTTTATTTGCAAATTGCGTATGACATAGGTAAAATAAATGAATTTTCAACTGAATAGTTGAGTTTACAACTCAAAAAATTGTTTCTTCACAAAATAGTTAAATTTTCAACTAATATGATGAATCTTCGATGAGAAAATCAATTCTCGATGAAAACCTTCATGAATCAAACAATAAGATTTTTAAAAAACTAGTTGAATCCTCAACAAAAACAGATTAGTTTCAAAAGCCAAATGAGTCTTTAACCCGAAATTATAAATTTTCAACTAAAAAAGATCAATTTCCAAGAAAGAAAAAAGAATAGTTACATTTACTGTTAAAAAAATAATTTTCAACTAAAAAAACGAATTTTCAATAAAAATAGTTCAATATTCAACCAAAGAAATGAAACTTGACATAAATGATGAATCTTCAACGCTAGAAAATGAATTTTTAACCAAATAGTTAAGTTCTTACCCAAAAAGATTAATTTTCTACCAAATAGAATCATTTTCAAGTGAATAGTTGAATTTTCCACAAAATAGATAAATCTTCAATCAAGAAGATTAAATTTATGTCAAAAAAATACATTTTCCACAAAAAACGGAATTCTTAATTTTTCAGTTATACAAATGACTTTTTACCTAAAATTGTGAATCTTCAACCAAGAAGAAAAATTAATTTTAAACCAGAAATATGAAGTTTCAACAATGAAAATTAAGTTTCTCAAAAAAAAATGTATGAGAGCTGGAATACTTACAATTTCAGTAAAAAAAATAATTATCAATTTAAAAAAAAACTAATTTTCAACCAAGGAGATTAATTTTCTTCCAAAAAATATTAATTTTTAACAAAATATGTGTTTCTTCAACTAAATATTTTAATTTTCAAAGTAATTCTCAATATATTGTTTAAATCAACAACGAAAGAAATTAATTTTCAACTGAATAGTTAAGATTACAACTAAAAAAAATTTTTGTTAACAAAGTAGTTGAATTTTCAACTAATGTGATGAATCGTCGATGAAAAAATTAATTTTCGATTAAAAGATAAACCAAACAATAGGATTTTTTTAAATTAGTTGAATCCTCAAAAAAAACAAATAAGTTTTTTTTAAAAAAAAAAGGAATTTTCAACAAAACAGTTGAATTTTCAAACATGAAAGATTTTCCGGTCAATAAAGAAAAAAATAACGTCCAAAATGTTGAATTTTTAATACAAAAAGACGAATTTTCTGCAAAACAATTGAGTTTTCAGCCCGAAAATATGACTTTTCAAATAAAAAAGATAAATTCTGAAGAAAAAAATAGAATAGTTACATTTTCAGTTAAAAAAATGATTGTCAACTAAAAAAAAAACGAATTTTCAATGAAAATAGTTCAATATTTAACCAAAGAAATGAAATTTTAACATAAATGATGAATCCCCAACGTCAGAAAATGAATTTTTAACCTAATAGTTGAATTTTTACCCAAAACGATTAATTTTCTACAAAATAAAATCATTTTTCAAGTAAACAATTAAATTTTAAACAAAATAGATGAATTTTTAACCAAGAAGATTGGAATTATGTCAAAAAAGATCAATTTTCCACAAAAATGGAATTGTTAAATTTTCAGTTAAAGAAATGACTTATTTACTAAAATGATAAATCTTCACCCAAAAATAAAAAATAATTTTTAACCAAATAGTTGAATTTTCAACCCAAAAGATTAATTTTCTACCAAATAAAATACATTTTCAACGAAATAGTTAAAATTTCCACGAAGCAGATTAATTTCCAACCAAGAATAGAATATATGAATTTTTAGGTAGAAAAATAAATTTGCGACAACAAAAAAGCGAATTTTCAACCAGAGAAATGAATTTTTAACCAAAAATATAAAGTTTCAATAATGAAAATTAATTTTCTCTCAAAAATGACAAATTTTTCATGAAAGCTGGAATATTAAAATTGTCAGTTGAAAGAAATATCAATTTAAAAAAAAGACTAATTTTCAGCCAAGGAGATCAATTTTCTTCCAAAAAATATTAATTTTCAACAAAAAATATGTTTCTTCTACCAAATATTTGAATTTTTGAAGGAATTTTCAACATAATGGTTGAATCGCCAACGAAAGAAATTAATTTTTCACTCAACAGTTGAATTTCCAACCCAAAAGATGAATTTTCTAACAAATAAAATATACTTTCAACGAAATAGTTACAATTTCAAACAAACATATGACTTGTCAACCCAGAATTTTAAATTTCTAACAAAAAATATACATTTTCCACAAACAATTAATTTTGAACCAAATAGTAGAATTATCAACCCAAAAGATCGATTTCCTGCCAAAAATACAAATTTTCAATAAAATAGATGAATTTTCAACAAAATAATTAAATTTTCAACCAGATACATTTTTTTACGAAAAGTGATTAATATTTAACAAAATACATCACAAAATTTTGAACTTTGGAAGAATTTTCAACCTAATAGCTGAATTTTCTGCCAAAGAAATGAATTTTCAACTAATAAAAGAATCGTTCACCAAGAAAATTAATATTCTATCACAAAAGACAAAGTTTCAACAAAATACAGAAATTTTCATTCAAATAGTTCAATTTTCAAAAAAAGAAAATAAATGCTCAACCAAACATGTAATAGTTAAATTTTCAGTTAAAAAAATTAATTTACGACAAGAACCATGTCAACAAAATTAAAAATTTTGAAACAAAAAATTTCAACTAAAATGATAAATTATCAACAAAAAAAAATTACTTTTTAACCAAGTGAATTGGAAAATTTTTTGAAAAAAAAAAACAAAATTCCATTGATTTCCGTAAAATTAGAATAATTTTAGATAGTATATTAATGAAATTAAAGGGCATTCCTAAGAATTTAAACGAATTCAGGTCAAATACCAAAAAATAATTTGAAATCTCTTCAAATCATTTAAACCCTTCTAATTTATAACCAAAGTAAAATTTGAATGAATTAGAAATAATTTAAGAATCGAAAAAATTTAATTGATTTCTGTAAAAGAATTTAATGAAATGTTTAAAAATTTAAGGTGAGTTTTAAAGACTTCAAGATGAATTGAATAAAAACTTTTTTTAAATTCATTGAATTGAGTAGAATCGAGTGAATTTAGAAGCATTCAAAAGAATTCATGATAAATTAGTACGAATTCAGGGCGAATTCAAAATGAATTGCAAAAAATATTTAAAAATCTCTTCAAATTTTTAAAATCCTACTAATTTCTAACCAAAAAAGTGTTTCATGACTACAAAACAATTCAAAAGAATTCAAATGAATTGAAAATAATTTTTTTTCAGAGTTATGCGTATTTCAATTTTTGGCTTTGTTTTTCAAAAAAATCCCAATTTTTTCTTTAAACTCGTATAACTTTTGAGATAATTAAGATATTTATGATTTTTGAGATTCTGGTAGGGTTTATCGCCTTCTTTCGAAATCCGCGAGAAAATTAAAAAAATCATCAAAATCAACAAAATGGCGGCAGTTTTTCTGAAAATGGTTAAAGTCGATTTTCTCAAAAAACCCACACTTACATTTTTTGCCAATTTTTGTTGAATTTGTACTATCATAAGGAAAATACCTTGTGAGTTCAGAAAATAGTTTGTACATTTAACCACTGGTATACACATTATAGTTTTATAACGAGGTATACACACTGGGTTAGGTTCACCCGGCTACCTTCAACAGCTCATATCTTCGTTCCTAATTGAACAATTTTGCCTCTTTTTCTTGGTCTCCATAGAAAAACTCCTCAAGAATTGAACAGTACGAGTTTGGAAGTGGTAAATATAAAAGGACATATACATATTTTTAAATAAACAAAGACATCTTAAAAATTTTTGTGAAAAAATCACGTTTTTTCTATGAGGCTGTTGTTTGCATGAAAATCAAGATAAATAGGCTCAATTAGGACGAATGGAAAGTTCAAGATTTATACTTTAATACTGTGTGTTCGGTTTTTCCATATGTTCTGAAAACCATATTTGTATAGTGATTCGAAAGTAGGCAAATTTCCGGTTCCGTGCGGATAAGCTAACAGAATACTCCATTTCTCGGCGAAAATTAATAATTTGAACTAGATACATACCTCAACGTTCATGATTATCTTCTGAACTAACGCATATATTGTTATAAAATTAATAAAGTTATTGAAAAAACGCAAAAGTTCAAACAAATTCTCAATTTTTCGGTTTCGGGGATAGAATTATATATAAAATATTAGAATTTTTCAGCGCAATGTGGGTACAGACCCACATTTCTTCTTGTTTCGAAATAACAGAGCATGCAAAATCACGCCGGGTTAGCGTAACCCAGTGTGTATACCAATGGTTAAAAAAGTTCTGCAAATATTTCTCTTGAGCATTCATGATATCTTGTACCATTTCCGAGAAAAATGAAAAAATTCAATTTTCATAAACAAAAAATTGTCTTCATTCCTGGCTTATGGAAATACCCACCTTTTTTGTTGAATATTGAGCCAGATATTATTTATTTATTTTTCAAACTGAGATTCAGATGAAGTTTTTATACATTGTTGAAAAATACCTGGATAAACGTGAAATATATTTGAATATATTGAATATAAAAACTTTTCAGTCAACAAATTTCTTGTCTTGACATTCATTTTGTAACATAAATTGTTTCAGCAAAAAATTTCAAAATTCGAAATTATGAAAAATAATTTTCTGATTATATAAATTGTTCATTCGACGTGAAACTAACATGGAGTTTTCCTCATATTTTTGTATAACTTTTTTAAATGTGCAAACTATTTCCTCAAAATTTTTTTGTATCTGTTGTTGTTTTCAAGGAAAATGCGAAAATTTGATTTTATGGAAAAAATCCTCCTGCCCACAAAAGTTGTTTAGTCTGAAAAAAATCGTAAATATCTTAATTTTTTAATTCAAATTTTTTTAATTCAAAACACAACTTTTCTTGAAAATTTGTCTTGTTTGGTCGAACTTGACTGTTTTTTATTCAAAATTGAAATCTTTTTTGGTTGAAATTTAAATTACATTACATTGTTTGTTGAGAATTCATCTATTTTAGTTGAAAATTTAACTCCTTCGTTAAAAGTGTAACACTTTTTAAAAAATTAATTCTTTTCGTTGAAGATTCATCATTTTAATTGAGAATTCATCCCTGATTGCAAATTTAACGACCATGTTGAAAATCAGTTTTTTTTTCACTAAAACTTTAATTATTCCAGTCAAAAATTTAACTATATTGTTGAAAATTCATTTTTTTTTACTTGAAATTATTTTTTTAACAGAAAATTTAACTATTTCATCTTTGGTTAAAATTGTATCTTTTTTGGACGAAAATTCAAATGTTCAATTGATAATTGATCTCTTTTATTTAAAGATGGGAATATTTGGTGAAAATTTTTTGTACCTTTTTGGTATAAAATTCAATTATCCCAGTTGAAGATTCATTATTCTAATTGAAAATTCATTTCTGATTAAAAACTTAAGGACCTTGTTGAAAATCAATTTTTCTAACTGAAAATGTATCTATTTCAGTTGAGAATGTAACTATTTTGTTGGAAATTCGCCTTTTTTTAGAAATTAGTTTTTTTGTTAAAGAAAATTTAACTATTCTATTTTTGAAAAAAATGTATCTTTTTTAGACGGCAGCTTAACTGTTTGATTGATAATTGATCTTTTTCTCAATTAAAATATTTTGTGAAAATTTCTTGTACCTTTTTGTTATAAAATTCAACTATTCCAATTGAAGATTCATCATTTCGGTTGAAAATTCATCACATTAGTTGAAAATTTAACTGTTTAATTGAAAATCGTTTTTTTTCGTTAAAAATTAATTTGTTTAACTTAACGTTTAACTATTCTATTTTTTGTTGAACATTCTTCTCTATTTTTTTTTTATAAAATCCAACTATTGGTTTAAAATTCATCATTCTCAGTTGGAAATTCAAAAACTTGGTTGCAAATTCATATATTGTGTAGAAAATTCGTATTTTTTGTAGAAAATTAATCTTCATGGTTGAAAATTCAATCATTTCAGTGAAAGATTCATCATTTTAATTTGGAAATTTATCTGTTTGTTTTATGATTCAATTATTCTAGTTAAAGATTCATAATTTTATTCGAAAATTGATCACTTTGGTTAAAAATTCATATTTTTTTCTTGTTAGAAATTATTTTTTTGAACAGAAAATTTAACTATTCTATTTTTGGTTAGAAAAGTATCTTTTTAGACAACAGTTTAACTGTTTTATTGACGATTGATCTATTTTTTTAAATTAAAATATTTGGTGAAAATTTGTTGTACCTCTTTGGTATAAAATTCAACTATTCCAGTTGAAGATTCATCATTTCAGTTGAAAATTCATCACATTAGTTGAAAATTGAACTGTTTCATTGAAAATCGTTTTTTTTCGTTAAAAATTAATTTGTTTAACTTAACGTTTAACTATTCTATTTTTTGTTGAACATTCTTCTCTATGTTTTTTTTTTGTAAAATTCAACTATTGGTTGAAAATTCATCATTCTCAGTTGGAAATTTAAGAACTTGGTTGCAAATTCATATATTGTGTAGAAAATTCGTATTTTTTGTAGAAAATTAATCTTCATGGTTGAATATTCATCGTTTTGGTTGAAAATGCAATCATTTCAGTGAAAGATTCATCATTTTAATTTAGAAAGTTATCTGTATCAAGCCTTCTGACTCGGATAAATCGCAGTCAATTTTCCCGAATGTGGAGGTTAGATAATTAAAATTATTTTTCAGTGTTTAAAACTATAGAACCATACTGAATTTTTATATAGATAAGAAGCCTAACTTTCATAATTATTAATATAGTATATTGTATTCAAAAATATACCTTTAAATTATTTATAAATCGAATTATTTGTCAAACTGTTTCATAATTGGGACATGTTTCATGATAGGTACCTTTACCTTATGTATCGCCTAATTTCCTCTAAAAAACAACATATTTTTTCCCCGAAAGATTCTACAGCTTCAAGTGTAGAACCTGCCTGAATTGAAATGTACTCGTTCTATATTAAAAAAATAATAATTTGATCAATTATTAAAATCTTTACATTTTTTTTATAACCCATCAGAGACATAAAGACATTGTAATTATTTTTTTTTTACAAAAAATGGAACACTTGGACCACCCAGTGAACTGAGTGGGCTATCGTATTGCTTGGAGCCTCTCATTAATTATATTGAAGTCATTAATAGCAGAACAAACCTTAACGAAGGTATGCAACATAACGAGTCTGTCGACGCCGAAGACACGGATTATGACGAAGTGAATGCACGAGTTGAGACAGGAAACATGGAGAATCACGAAAATTACCATCGAGAGTCACGAGGCGGTACTTTTGATTTTTTTTTTTTTTGGTTTTTTATTTGTTCATTTTTGCAGTAGCCAAGATTCCGATCCTGTCGCGTGTTTTCCAGATTATGCCTATGCTATACTTAGTATTAAAGTCAGGCGGTATCGCGATTCTTGTCAGATGAGTGAACAGCAGGTGCAATTAGTCGAGACATATCCAGTTTATGTACCTCAAGGTGCTAACAAATTTTTCTGATAATTGTCAGGACTCTCGCACGTAAAGATATGCAGATAAGATCAAATTTTCTTATTTTTTTTTTAACCGCGTTAAATAATAATAATAATCTTCGAATTTATTTATTCACTTTGCCCACATTGAAGCTCCTATACTAGTTTAACATCTTACAAAATTGTCTTCAAGAAATTGGTGATGTTCAAGCAGTCTTGGATAACTTACTTTTTTGAGTAACTAGTTACAGTTACGTTACTTGAGGAAAAAAGGTAACTAGTTACAAATAATTTGATGTTAATTGTTTTTTTTTCTACTCGTCTTGAATCAATATTTTTTTAATATTGAATTTTATTTCTGAATTGTGAAAAAAATTGCTCTTAAACTCTGCTGGGATCCGAACCCAAGTCTTTAAGATTCCCGGTCTGATACTCTTACCCACTATATACAGAGATACGAGATCAATTTCTTCGCAACCCCTACAAGTTGAATTCCGACGTAATTCTTTGTATTTGTGAGATTAATTTTTTAATCATTCGAATGTTTTATATTTTTTGATCTTACGACAGTTACGTTACTGGTAACTATAACTGGTTACAATTTCTAGATAAAATAACTTTACGTTTCCTAAAAAGTTACTTTTTTCACTTACTTAATATTTTAAACTCAAAACAATTAACTGTAAGATGATAATAGGTAAAAACTTAATTTAAAAGAAAAATTTATTAGTTAAAGTAAATAAAAAAGACACAATATATAGCTAGAATAAAATTCAAATTGAGAAATAGACATGTCAAATTAAAAATATAATAGTTGATATTATTTCAACAAAAAATTTTTTTATTTCAAATCGAACACGCTTAAATTTAACCAAAAAATCCCCAACCAAATCAAATTAAATTTCTAACAAAATAGTTGAATTTTCAACAATAAAATTCAGATTTTTTTTACGACAAAAAATCAATTCAGAAACGAAAAAGTAGAATTTTTAACCAAGAAAGAAAAAACAGTTGCATTGTCAAACCGAAAATATGAATTTTTAACAACAAAGTTACTTTTCAACCAAATAGCCGAACTTTCTACAAAAATAGTTAAATTTTTAATAAAATAAATTAATTTTCAACCACATTGTTGAATTTTCATACCGAAAATATTAATGTTCAACAAAAAGGTAAATTTTAAATTAATTAGTTGAATTTTCTAACATTCTCGAATCAAAAAGACGATCTTTCAACAGAAGAGCTCACAGAAGAGTTAAATTTTCAACAAAAAGTTTATTTTGAACCTAATAGTTGAATTTTCAACCAAAATATTTGTATTTTCTAAAAAAAAAAAAAATTCTGAAACAAAATAGTTGGATTTTCAGACAAAGCATTGAATTTTCAACTAAGATTAGGAATCTTCAGCCTAACAACTAAATTTTTAGCAATATGGTTCAATTTTCAACTAAATGGTTAAATTTTCAAACAGAAAAGAAAAATTTTCAACAAAATATCTGAATCCTCTACAGAGATTTTTCTTACCAAAAAGACGAATTTTTATATAAAAAAAATACTTTTCAACAAAAGAGTTAAACTTTGAACAAAAATGTACGCTATTTTTCAACGAACTAGTTTAACTTTCTACCAGAACTGTTTAATTTTTAACAAAATACATTAAGTTTCAACCAAAATTCTTAACGAAAAATTAATATAATAATTGATATCATTCCCAGCAAAAAAATTTCATTTGAAATCAAACACAGTCGAATTCAACCGAAAAATCCACAACGAAATCAAATTAATTTTTTACCAAAATAGTTGAATTTGCAGCAATAAAATACAGATTTTTATACCGAAAGAGATTAATTTTGAAACGAAAAAGCCGAATTTTGAACCAAAAAAGAAAAAAAATATCTACTACATTTTTTAATTTTCAAGTCAAAAGACGAATTATCTACAAAATGATGCATTTCCAAACCGAAAATATGAATTTTCAACAAAAAGGTTACTTTTTAACAAAATAGTTCAACTTTCTACCAAAATAGTTGGATTTTTCACTAAATACATGGATTTTCAACCAAGTAGTTTTTTCAACTTTTTAACATTTAACATTTTAACATAAATATTAAAAACATTTTTTGAAAATTCAATCAAAATGTTACGATTCCAGCGAAAATTTAAACAGATTATTTATTTTGAAAAAATTATTTAAAAAATATATTTTAAAATACTTTAAAACATTTCAAATATTTTCCTCAAATTAAGGAAATGAATGGAGAAGATTGTCAAGCAAATTTTTTCATTTTGAAAAATTACAAAAAATTTCAGAAAAAAATCGAATGTGTTTAAGAGACATATAGAAATTTGAAAAAGATACAAAAATAATTTTAAACCTCGAAAGATTTCAACCAATTAAAAAAAGGTAGTTTTGTTAAGATTTTAAACAAAAAATCCAAAAACTTTTTGAGAATTCGTAAAGGTTTGAAAAGAGTAAAAAAAATTCTTAGATTTCTGGAAAAATTTTAATTGATATTTTATTTTACAAAATTTATTTGAGGACAATATTTGCAAAGATTTTCGCAACATTCCAAAATATTTCCAAAATTGTCAAAAAAAGAATCTGGAAACTTTCAAGCCAAATTTTTTAATTTTGCAGAACTTTCTCAAATTTTCAGGAAGAATTGTAATCATTTAAAAAAATATATAGAAGTTTTTAAATAATAATTATAATTTGAAAGGTTTAAAGGTGGAAAAATGAATTTTCAAAGAATATTTAAAAAGATTTTAAAACATTGCACAAGATTTGCAAAATTGCCAAAAATGATTCTCGAAGATTTTAAGACAATTTAAGGGATAATTAAAGTCAGTTTAAAAGATATTCGGGAATTTCTGAAGTTTCGAATAGTTAAGAAAACATAAAAAATTAATAGTTATTCAAAATTGTTATTTTGTTTTGAAATTAACTTTTCTCTTTAAATTATAATTAGTCTAAAACTTTTTTTTCTGGACTAAAAAATATTTTTTGGTTAAAAAATCGTCTATTTGATAGGAAAATAATTTCTTTTGCTAGAAATTTGATTTTTTTATAATTATTCTAACTGGTTTAAAATTAGAATTTTTTTTTAGCCGAAAATTGATCTTTTTATTAATTCAGCTGATTATTATTCAAAACTAAAATCGTTTTGGATTGAAATATCAATTATTAATTTAACGATGATAATTTATCTTTGTTGATTGAAAAATGATACATCAGGATAAAAAATAACATTATTGTTGAAAATTTATATTTCTGGGTTGAAAATTAATCTGTTTTGTATAAAATTCGCATTTTTTGAAACATATATTATCTTTTTTTATTAAAAACATAACTGGTTGAAAATTAATCTTTTTATGCTGTGGATTCAACTATTTTGTTGATAATTTATCTTTTTTGGATTATTTCATCTGTTTTTGATTTGAAATAAAAATCGCTTTGGATTAAAATATCAGCTCATACATTTTTGTTGAGAATTCACCTTTTTTTAATGTGTTCTATTTAAAATTATTTCATTTTGAGAGGTTTTTTTTAAAATCAATTATCTCAGTTTATAATTGAATATTCTTACATTTTCAACAGCGAAAATGACGATGAGTTTATTTTTTGTAATCTTGGAATATTTTTTTCTAACAATTTCAATATTATATTATAATTTTTGTTATGTAATAAGAATTTTAAATTATAGAATTTCAGAAGCTTTCACTTTGAAACATTCAATTTAGTTTTCAAATTCAAATTTTCAAATTGTAATCGCTTTGGATTAAGAATTATTTAAATTCAAAAGTTTTCAATATTTAATTAGTTAATTTCAAGCGCACTTCACGAAGAAAAATACAATTTTAATTCTTCGAATTTAAAATAAACCAGTTTTTAAAATTCTAATCTGAAGTTATTTAACTGTGAATATTTTTAAATTGTTCTATTTTCGAAATTTTAATTCGATATTATTCAAATTCGATATTCTTCAATTCAAAATAAGATTCGTCTAATTTTCAAAATTTTCATCTGTAATATTTCAATTTTGAGAGCTTCTGATAAAAATGTTTCAACTTCAAACCCTTTAAATTTCAAAATATTCAATTTTCAACGCTTTTCTTTAGAAATAATACAAATTCAATTCCCTTGCAATTCATTCGAAATATTGTCTTTTTTTCAAAATTTTACCTGATGACTTCATGTTTGATTTGGAACCTTTTTAATTCAAAATTACGAATTATTGTTTGAAAAGCTTGAAAATTCTTAATATTAAAATTTTGTTTATGATGAAGATTCAAATTGTTTATATTATTCATGTAAGGAAATAAAAATGCAGGGACCTAAATGCGCGCCTGTAGTTCCTACATATATAAAATATTGAATAAAAGAAGAAATGAATCAGTGAAATGATCTAGTAGAAGCATCTTGCAGACTCATTATAACTTAAATCACCAGCGTAAATGCAATCGCAAATGAAATAGAGTTTCAGAGATGGAGCTTAAAAGCTTTCAAAGCTCCCAACTCAGAATGCTTGCAGAAATTATTATTACAGATATATTCAGTGTGCACTTCCGTAAGACGATATGGTATTTTGATTCTTATATAAATGCGCCCCAGAGCGAGCGATGCTTTTCCAACATTGCCTGGGATTTGAACCCTCTGGTGAACAAAGCGAGGGAGGCGAAGTCACCCCACGAACGGTGATATTATGATAATATAGTAAAGTTATATTCATATGCAATGGGGTCTTCTTACAAGACAAGTGGGCCAAAAAGATGTATTCGAAATTCGAGGCCCTAATGTAATTCGATCGACACTTTAGCTCTTCTGAGATGATGGAACGCAGAAAAGAGATTGAGGATGTGAAATGGGGTCCAAAGTTTTTACTGGGGAAAAAAACCAACAGGGTGGTTCACTTTTCCTGACCACTGATCTTTAAAGACAATATTTGCGATTTCATTATAAGCATATAAAATAGCAATTCTTTATTTGATTAAAATTAATGTTTAGATTACAGTGTTTATGGGAGGGTCCAGATAATTTACATGTAAAATGACAATGATCACAGTATCAGCAAAAATTAATTTTAGACTAAACAGTTGCATTTACAAACAAAACTTTTAAGAAAAAAAAATGAATTTGCAACCAAGTGGTCGCATTTTCAAGCAAAAAAAAAAACAAAAAAAGGAATAGCATTTTCAACCCAAAAAATATTAATTTTCCATCCAAAAAGACGAAATTTCTACAAAAAAAAAAAAAGGAATTTTCAAGGAAGAAGAATAACTAAATGTACAAATTATAGTTATTTTAGTTAATTCCCTGTTCCGAATCCGAATCATCATTCTTTCAGAAAATTCCCCGTTCCGAGTCAAAATTGTACTTTTTTTGGACAACTGATTGTTCCAGATCTGCATGGTGATTTTTTCCGAAAATTCCCTGTTCCAAATCATAATCGTAATTCTTTTCGACAATTTCCTGTTTCAACTCAAAATTGTAATTCTCGTCAATATTCTTTTAGTATTAATAATTTGATTTTATTTTCATGGGGTAATCGAAAATTCACAAAATATTCCAATCAAGCACAGTCAATGCTAAGAACAGAGAAATCATTGGAGTATCAGATGACAGTCAGTAGGCTCTAGATCATCTTTTTATTATAAGAATATAAAATAGCAATTCTGTATTTGATTGAAATGGATGTTTAGATTACAGTGTTTGTGGGAGGGCCCACATAATTTACATGTAAAATGACAATGATCACTGTATCAGCAAAAATTGATTTTAGACTAAACAGTTGCATTTGCAAACAAAACTTTTGAGAAAAAGAAATAAATCTTCAACCAAGTGTTCGCATTTTCAAGCAAAACAAAGACAAAAAAAGGACTAGCATTTTCAACCCAAAAAATATGAATTTTCAATCCAAAAAGACGAAATTTCTACCAAAAAAAGGAATTTTCCAGGAAGAAGAATAACTAAATGTACAAATTATAGTTCTTTTCTTTAATTCCCTGTTCCGAATCTGAATCATCATTCTCTTAGGAAATTCCCCGTTCCGAGCCAAAATTGCACTTTTTTGGAAAATTGATTGTTCCAGAACTGCATAGTGATTTTTTCCGAAAATTCCCTGTTCCAAATCAGAATCGTAATTCTTTTTCATCTTTTCATTATAAGAATATAAAATAGCAATTATTTATTTGATTGAAATGAATGTTTAGATTACAGTGTTTATGGGAGGGTCTACATAATTTACATGTAAAATGACAATGATCACTGTATCAGCAAAAATTAATTTTAGACTAAACAGTGTCGTAGGGATATAGAGTTGTTTAAAGAATATTTTCTTTAAATCAGAAGAATTTTCTTTGCTTCAAGATTTCTTTATTATAGAATGGCTCAATGAATCTGAAGAATTTAAATCCCTTTCTTGTATCCCTCTCTATTTGTTAAAAAAAAAAATTTCTTTCCTAGTATTGGTGAGCACGAAACTTACACAGATCGGAGGATTTTTCACCAACTCTCCATAGTCTCTGCCTTCCTATAGGAATTCAGACTGCGATTCGGCACCAACATTGGCTCTTTAGTCGCACACACTTACGTTCACGCAACCCTCTCTGATTCCACGACTCCCCATAAGTGCGTTGTCTTGTCATCCAATAGCGTGTTAGACGCGACATTTCATTAACGTGCGAGCGATTCTGTCTACGAATTTGGGAACAAAATTCCCATCTGGCGGTTGAAATTTTCAGTTTTAAGGCGAAAAAAAATAAAAATAAAGAAAAAGAGTAAAGAGTAGGCCTTGGAATCATTAGAGCAATTTAAAAAAGTGTCAATTGTAGCATAAATTTTGAAAAATAGTATCAAAATAGTGTCATGCAATGTAAACTGAATTATCAACAGAGTATCTACTCAAATAATAAAAAAATTATCTGAAAATTCCAGGCTTTTTCCAGGTATCTCTAGATTTTGCAGGGTATAATTTTTCTTGATAGGGAGCCCTCCAAGTAATAAGTATCGCAATTTTTGAAGCAATTATGAACCTACACCTTTTCAAAGTGTTGCATAATATTTGAAGAACCCCTTCAATAATACATATGTTATTAAATAATTGGAAATAAAAAATAAAAAATAGGGAAGAGTATTAGGATGGATCGAAAAAAAATTGAAAATCAAAAAAACCCTAGCATTGAAAAGTTTCACTTTACGTCCCTTATAATCTGTGTAAAAATTTAAATAGATCGATGAACACGTTGAGGTCCCTCGGAGCAAAAATATGCTTAAGAAATACGTAATTCTCAGTTTTTCAAAAATTGCTAATATAATTTTTTTAGCAATCTTCATAATATATACAATTTGAAAAAATCTTGTAAGATTTCAATACTTTCACTTTTTCTAGAACAAAGTCCCACTTTTACAAAGCTCAAGAAACTAAAAATATTTTTAAAAACTTTGCAATCAATCTAAAAATTTTAATGGGCAGGTAGAAACTTTATCTCACTCAAAATTTTCCTAAGAAAATAATCTGAAGATTCTGGAAATTAAAATCGCTGCATCCTGAATTAATTCCTTTTTTAATTAGTTAAGTCTTCTCAATTTTCTTAAGATAAATTTTGAGAGCAAAAAGTTTTTCATAAAGTAAAGAACATTTTCGGATAGTTTTAAAAGCTTTTTAAAATTATTTTTTTTTGGTTTAAAAAAATGAGATTTTGCCATAGAAAAACTAAACTAAATATTGAAATTTTACAAGTTTTTGAAAAATGGGAATCAAATCTTTTGAAATTCCCTAAAATATTTCAAAGTCTTGAAAATTTGTAAAGTTTCTGAAAATTTCCTGGAATTTTTTCAAATATCCGGAAAATTGTTGACACTTTTGAAATCTATTAAATATTTCTTAGAATCTTTCAAAATAGGACAAAATATTTGCAAATAATTTTTTTTTTTAAATCAGAAATAGTGATCTTTTCATTTTTTACCCTAAAATATCATATTTTTCAGAACAGAGTTGACTTTTAATCAGGAAAAAAATAATTTTTAAGAAAACAGGTAATTTTTCATCTGGGGAGATGAATTTTCAAGGAAATAGTAGAATCTTTAACTGACAAACAGTTTTCAACCAAAAATGGAATCAATTAATTTAAGTTTAAAAAACTAATTTTCAATAAAAAATGCGAATTATCAACCAGTTGAATTCAACGATAAAAGCCACATTTTTGATCAAATAATTGAATCCTCAACCAAATCATGAATTTCCAACAAAATACACGAATTTTTTACCCAATAGTTTAGTTTTGAACAAAAAATATATTTTTTCAACAAAAAATTTGATTATTTAACAAATGAGTTATCAACTGAATTATCAACAAAAAATTTAGTTTGCGACCTAAAAGTTGAATTTTCAACTAACATTATGAATCTTAAACGAAGATAAAACGTATTTATTACGAAATAGTTCAACTTCAAACCAAGTGGTTGATTCTTTAACAAATAAAAAAAATGAATTCTCATCAAAACGTGCAGTACACAGTTAATTTTTCGTCAAAAGGCGATTTTAATTTTTAATCAAAAACAGTTGAATTCAACCAAAAAATTGAATTTTTAACAAAATAGTAGAATCCTCAATCAAAGCAGATTAATTTTTTACCAAAAAAGACGAATTTTTAACAAAAAGACATTAATTTTCAACAAAAAAGTGAATTCTTAACAAAATAGTTTAATTTACAACCCAAATAGATTTAACCGAGTAGATGTTTTTTCTACGGAAAAAGAAGAATTTTCAAGCAGTTATTTGAATTTTGCACTAAAAGAGATACATTTTAAACCAAATAGAAAAGAGTTAAATTATTAACCAAAATGGAATAATCACATTTTCAATTAAAAAATTAATTTGTTACTAAAAAAATGAACTTTCAACAAAATAGATCAATTTTTAACCAAGGAGATAAATTTTCAATAAAAATGATACATCTTACAATTAAAAAATTAATTTTTAAGTTTGAACCAAGTAGTTGAATGATAAACAAAAAAAAAGTGGATTTTCAAGTAGAAAATTTATTTTTCTACCAAAAAAAGGTGAATTCTCAGCAAAATACATGAATTTTCAAACAGGAAAGATTAATTTGTAACCAAAAACAGAATAGTTACACTTTAAGTGAGGAAAATTACTTCTCAAGTAAAAAAATGTATAGCAAAATAGTTAAATTTTCAACCAACGAAATGAATTTTCAATAAAAAAGTTTCTCTTTTAACCAAGAAGGTTAATTTTCTACAAAAAAGATGAATTATCAACTTTTAACTTATTATGCATTCTTCGATCGACGGTTGTATGAAATTCTTATTATATTTCGTATTCAAAAATATAAGGGCGGTCAGCTTCAGTGTCACATCAAATGCCGAAAATAGCATCACGTAATATGCGGACCCTCCCTCATAAATAAATTATATGAAATTGTAAATTTGTTTTTTAAGAAAGAAATTCCGACCCAGGTCGCAGATCAATCTCTAGCAATCACCCGCGCGAAGAGTTTTACAAAGTCATCACATCCACCATCACCTAAAGAAGGGGCTTTTCAATTAATTAAACCAAGGAAAAAAGTGTCCTCTGGATTAATTCTGGACAGCAGAAATAATTTTTCTGAAAATCTGTCTCGTTTGAAACAGGTCGTGTTAAATTCGCACAAAAGGATTATGCCCTAACAAAACTTTACGATTGTCAAATACATAAATCGTTAAGCTTCGCGACATACGTACGTGTTTGTGCGATAAAGGTGACTTAACCTAGAGACCCAGAGACAAAAGAAGAGGGAAAAGGAGGGAAAAAATAAAAGAGAAGCAGAGGGAAATTGACGACGTGCGAATTGGCGAAAAGCACGAATGCGTGTTTCAGCCGCGCCCATCCATATTCATTAAGAATTTACGAGCTAGGCCAACCTTCGAGAAACGCGACGAGCTTATTCTTTTACGAGTGCAAATTAATTCTATGGCACGATCCCTATTGATCAATATGGTTGCCATCACTTTCGTGAAAACATTTTTCTTCACTCTCACACGGGTGGCACTTTTGTTTTTACTTAGAGACCAAATTAGTGCTTAGGCGAACAAATTGATCCATTTTTGGGGAAAAAATTTGCCCGAGGGGAAAACTCCTGAAAATTTGGTCCAGCGGAGGTGGATTACGCCGGATTAAATCGGATTACTATGGATTACCTCTGATTACAGAATTACTTCGATGACATGATGACTTTGCGAAGCTCTTCACCTAAGGTGATTGCTAGAGATTGATCGGAGACCTGGGTCAAGCTGAGTTGCGCAACGGAAGTGTCACTGAATTATGTTATTAATAATAATGGTAATAATAAAATATGGATCTCGCGAGTTTTTAACCAAAATGGATTGCTTTTTAACAAAATTATTTCATTTTAAACAAAATATATTAACTTTTAACCAAATAGTTGAATTTGCAACTAAAAATGATAATTTTTTCAACAGAAATTCAATAGTTTTTAATTACTTTCAGTAAAATTGAAGTAAATTATTCATACTAATGATAATTGAAATAATTATTCCAGTGAAATAATTATTTTCAGTTTTGATTTTTAATTAGAAACAGTTGAATTTACATAATAGTTGATATTTTAATCAAAAAAGATTTTAATTTTAAATCAAAAACAGTTGAATTCAACCAAAAAAGATAGATTTTCAACAAAATAGTTGAATCCTCAACCAAGTGGTGAATTTTCAACATAACAGTTGAATTTTAAACAAAAAGTACCTTAAAAAAAAAATTGTTTAATTTTCAGAAAGATGAATTAATTTTCAACCAAATTATTGAATTTTCAACACAAAACGTGAACTTTAAACCAGGAAGCTTGATTTTCTACCAAAATAGATGAATTTTTTAACGAAATACATAAATTTTCAACTGAAAAAGATCAACAATAAATCAATTTTGAACAAAGAAAAACGAATAAATAGTTCAATTTTCAACCAAAAGAGATTAATTCTCAAATAAGAATGTAATAGTTGATATTTAAACCCAAAAAGATTTTAATTTTCAATTAAAAAAAAAACAGTTGAATTCAAACAAACAAGATTAATTTTCAATTAAATAAATGCAGTTTTCACAATATACTTGAATTTTCAACTAAAAACATCATTTCTTAACAAAAAATGAAATACTCTTTCAATTGAAAAAATGAATTTTTCAAGAAAAAAATTGATTAAAAAAAAAGATTAAATTTCCAACCAGAAAAGATTCAACCGAAAAGATTAATTGTTTACTGAAAAATACTAATTTTCAATAAATCACATATATTTTCGAAAAATTAATTGAATTTTCAACTAAAGAAGATAAATTTTTAACCTAAAATAGAATATTAATTTACACCTTCAATTGAAAAAAAAATTCATCATAAAACAAATGAATTAGAAAAAGAAAGTTAAATCTTCAACCACAGAGATACATTTTTAATTAAAATGATGCATCTCCAACAAAAAAGAAAATTTTTGAAAAATTATTTCAACTTTCAACCAGGTATTTAAATTAAAAAAAAAGGATTTTTCAACCAAGAAGAATTATTTTCTGCCAAAAAAGAAGAATTTTCCACGAAATACACATTAATTTTTAACAAACAAATTTTTAACCTGAAATTGAATGTTTTCATTTTCACTTTCAACCAAGTAGTTGAATTTTCAAAAAAAGAAAATGAATTTTTAACCAAGAGGACGAATTTTTAACAAAACATATTGAATTTCAACAATAAAAATTAGTTCTCAACCAAAAAGTTTAATTTTGGACTGAAATAGTTCAATTTTCCACCAAAAAAGATTCAACCAAGTAGATCAATTTTTTACAAAAAATACAAATTTTCAATAAAATACATGAATTTTTAACCAAGTAATTTAATTTGTGAATTAAAAAAGATAAATTATTAATGGAAAGATTAATTTTTTACTAAAAAAGCGAATTTTCAACGAAAAAAGTTAATTGTCAATCAATTAGTTGAATTTTCAAGCAAAAAGAATATTTTTTTGCTTAAAAGGACAAATTTTCAACAAAAAACATTAATTTTCGACAAATAGTTGAATTTTTGGCTAAAAAAGTTTAATTTTGAACTAAAATAGTTTAATTTGGAACCAAGTTAAAGTTAAGTTGTAAAAAAAATTTTTTAAAGGGTTAATTTTCTAGAAAAAAAAACAAGAATTTTTAACAAAATAGTTCAATTTTTAACCAAGGAGATGCATTTTCAACTAAAATTATTCATCTACAAACAAAAAATAAATTTTTAACAAAGTAGTTTTTCAAAAAACCTATACTTGACAGACAGTTTTACAGAAAATTCCGTATTACTAGTCAGTGCCTTTAAAGTATTTAAATTTTAAATTAATACATCTATTAAACTTTTAGTAATAGAAAATTAAAAACTAGAATACCTTCAATGTTGAGGGCATTATTTTTCTTATTATATTTTATTATATTTTTCCGCTACAGTTTCGACAGTGTTTTTTATAACCTTTCAAATTTATTTTTGGAATTGAAAACTGAAATTTCAAATTGGAATTATGAATTATGCACATTTCAAATATGATACTTTCTAAACTAAAAAAAAAAGAGATTATCGTGAAAAAATTCACAACCTTTTTTGAAAATTAAATAAAAAATAAACAAATTGAATAATTACACAATTTTTCGTTGAAAAAAATTACAAAATAAAAGTTGTTCTACTCACTCAAGGTGCAACATAGATTTTTTTAGTAATAAGTCTCGGTAATTTTAACACTCTTGTGTTATAGAGTAATTTTCAGATAAAAAATTGACCTTCCAGCAAAATAGTTCAATTTTCAACCAAATTTGGAATAGTTCAACTTTCGGTGGAAAAAAAATAATTTTCAGAAAAAAAGAACATTTTACTGAAATTATGAATCTTTAACCAAACAAATAAATTTTAAACAGAAAAGATACATTTTCAACTAAAAAGGCGAATTTTTAACTAAGAAATGAAATGGTTTGATTCTCAGGGGAAAAAACATTTCAAACAACAAAAAAACGAATTTTCAACGAAATAGTTTAATTTTCAACTAAAAGAATTAATTTTTAATAAAAATAGATAAATTTTCAAACACAAAGAATGATTTTCCACAAAAAAAGATGAATGTTTAACCAACAAAATTAATTTTTAACCAAAAGAGATTAATTTTTATCCAAATGGTTGTTTTTTAACTGAAGAAGACAAATTTGCAACCAAAAATGAAATAAATAAATTTTCAGCGAATTAATTTTCCACCTAAAAAAGCGAATTTTCATCAAAAAAGTTCAATTTTCAACCAATGAGGTGAATCTTTAACAAGCAAATGAATTTTCAACCAATTAGTTCAATTTTCAATCAAGTAGTTTTACTTTAAACCAAAAAGATGAATTCTCAACATAAAAGTGATATTTCAACAAAAAAAGATTTTTAATTAAAAATCGTCCATTCGAACAAAAAGGACTAATTTTCAAGAAATTAGTTATTTTTTCAAATAGAAAGGATAACTTTTTAATCAAGAATAAAGTAGTTAATTTTTCAGTTGAAAAAATTAATTTTCAACCGAGAAAAAAAATTTCAACAGAAAAGTTGAATTTTCAAATCAAAAAGACGATTTTTCGACAAAAAAGTGAAATTTTTAACCCAAAAATATAAAGCACTCGAAGTTGAACTCTTTTGAATTTTGAACTTTTTAAATTGAAGCTTAAAAACATTTTAATTCCGAAAGATTATTTTTCAGCCAGGAAGATTAACTTTCAATTAATATTAATTTAAATCAGCAACAGCTGAACTCAATCAAAAAAGAATTTTTAAGAAAATAGTTTGATCTTCGAACTCAAAAATTTTCTACCAAAAATTACGAATTTTTAACCAAATAGGTAACTTTTCATCTGGAATATTTCAATTTTGGGGAAATTAATGAATTAGAAAAAACATTCTTTTAACAATAAAGAGGTTAAACCTTCACCCGAGTAGTTAAATTTTTAACCAAAAAGATAAATTCTCAACGAAAAACGTAATGGTTGATATTTTAAAAACAAAAAAGAAGATTTTAGTTTTAAATTTTAATTTAATAATATTCTCGTTGATTGATGTTAAAAAGTTACGGTTTTTGATAAAAATTTTAACTCTTTGTCTACTTTTTATTTAGATTGCAATAATTACTAAAATTTGACAAAAATTATTGTTGAAACAAATTATTATTGTGTATAACTACCTACTTTTAGAGTAATTTTTTAGGGCTCTGTAACTACTTTAAGGAAAACCTACATTTAAAAGAGAACATATAGAGAATTTGAATATTATTTGAAATATCTGTTTTATTTCAGAAGAATACATTCACAAAAAGAAAGATTTAAAAAAAAATTATTATCTTCATTGTTTATTTAATATTTATCGATAACTAAAAAGCCAAAGTGAAGTTAAAAAATTTAGAAGAACCGCAGCTTTCTAGTAACTATCTGACAGAAGATAGTTATAAACAATAATACATTTTTTAAACAATTATGTTTGTTAACTTGCATTAGTCTTTAGTTCACGAAGTGAAAAATTGACAAGAAGTTGAACATCTTAGAAAAAACTGCAACTTTATTGCATTATTTTAAGAGAATATTATTAGGAATGATAAATTGTTTAAACAATTATATCTAATAAATTTAATTGATTATTGCTCCGCTCTGATTTAAAAGTTGAAAATCAGTTGAAAAATTCCAAAAAATCGCGACTCTAACTCTATTCTAAGAGACAGTTGCTAAAAATAATAATAATTTAACAATTTTCTATTGCGCGAAATAATTCCCGTGAAAAATTAAAAAAAAATTAATTTAAGATGCAAGTTGTATGTTTTTTAGTCTTCAAATTAATGTAAGGAACTGTATTTTTTTGAAAAATCTATTTTGATTCTTTTTCCACTAAAACTCGCTTTCAGATAGTCAGTTTTCAATATTCATTATTGACATGTTTAGAAATCTTCAACTGATAAATCCGTCAGAATTTAGAAATGTTTTTCAGAAAAGTGTTCTTAATTTAATGCTGCCGCACGCGTAAATTTCAATTTTATGTTTCCTTATGTATTCAACATTTTACCTTTTGTCAATGTTTTCAACGTTTCTACTACTCAATAAAAAAGAACTATCATCTTCAAAATCGTCGAGAGTCTAAAAATAAAATAGTAAATAAGTGCCATCCGTTTGTTTGTTACGACCTACTTTTGTACGAAATTTTATTGTAACTGGGTCAAAATTTTTATTGTAAATATTTTTTACATGACTATGAGCAGACATTTTTTTATCCAGGCGAGGAAGTAGTTGCCATTCGAACTCAATAACAACTCCCACCCTTTAAGATCTTCCTAATCACAGCAGACGTACTTTTCGTATATAAACGGCCTGAACACTTATTCCGGTATTACAGCAAAAAAAAAATTTAGTTTGAGAGTATTTTAAAATTACCAGTGATGCGTTTTTTAATTCTGGCATTTCTGTGCTGCTTTGTTTTCAATGGCGAATGTGGACAAAAACCTACAGAACCAAATAGAACAAGAATTGATAGAGCTACAGCTCTGAGTGAGTATAACAACATTTTATTTTATTCATAACATTGGGTGTTTGAAATAGTACATTATGTAACAAGGGGCGAAAGGAGCTCTCTTTAGCCCTGAAATGCGGGTCCAACGCATTTTTCTATAGCTTTGTTCGCGGCTCGAATTCTGATCAACTCGGAGAAACTCAGATTTTCAATATGGCGACCATTGACCAAAAAAATACAAAAATGGCAAGTTTATTTTCGCCCCGCTGATTTTACTTTCGCCTCGCTGAATTTACTTTCGCCCCGCTGAATTCACTTTCGGCCCGCTGAATTTACTTTCACCCCGCTGAATTTACGTTCGCCCCGCAAATTTTACTTTCGCACCGCTGATTTTACTTTCTCCCTGCAAATTTATACTTTCGCCCCGCTGAATTTACGTTCGCCCCGCAAGTTTTACTTTCGCCCCGCTAATTTTACTTCCGCCCCGCTAATTTTGCTTTCGCCCCGCTGAATTTACTTTCGCCCCGCAAATTTTATCCTTGCCCCGCAAATGCGGTTTACGGGGAATATATGATACTTTCTCCGCTATTTTCAGGTGCGAAAGGTGACCATTTCGGTCGATCGTGGAATAAAAATTAAATTATAATCCATTAACAGCAATATGCTCCAATGAAATTTCAATTAAATACACGCCTTTACTGACAGGATTGTAAAGTTACTAAAAATAATAATATTTAATTTAACGGTAAAGGAATAGGGTTAATAATGACTGTTTTCTTCAATTTTTAACTATACAATTTTCATCTGTTGACAATTCAATTATAATTTTCTTCCACTTTTCAAGAGTTCAAAATTTTATACCAAAAAGAATTAATGAGCAAAAACAGTTCAACCAAAAATGATTTACAAATATGTTAAAAATGTATGTTATAAACATCAGGGACAGTGCAAAAGGAGCTAAAAAAAGGGGAAAGAGAGTGGATTTCTCACGAAAGGGTTGGGGGGGATAGGGGGAACATTAAACATTTATTTTTATATGTCGAAAAGAACAAACACTCTTTTCGTAAGAAATGTTACACTTTTGAATAATTTTCAATAATTTTTCAATGATTTCTGCCATTAAAGATTTATTTTTTAAAATTTGATAGACTTAGATCGTTGGAAATCCATCCAGAGTGATTTAAAAAAGTGTGGGACAAAATAAAATTAGTTAAATGTACACCATTTTGATACGTTTAACATCATTCTCATAAATATTTTTTTATTCGTGGGAAAATTGTTTTTCGTGGTGTTTATAACGTTCCAAAATCGCAAAAAAGATATGAAATCGCAAAAATCCTAACTCAAGACGAAATTTTTTCCCCGAAAAAGTAAAATAAAGAATTGTTTCTTTGGTTCAAGCTGAATAAATTTCAAGTTCGACAAATTCAATGTTTTGAAAAATGTTTTTGCACATTTCAAATTTAAAAAAAAAAATTGTAACTGGGCAAGAAATTTATTTTCAAATTTCGCAATTTTAAATTTTCAACAAATAAGATAATTTTTGAACAAAATAGTTGAATTCTTGAATTAAGAACATCAGTTTTTAACCAAAAATAAAATAGTTATATTTTCGTTTCGAAAAATTAATTTTCAATTGAAAAAACTGAATTTTCTCCCAAACTGTTGAATGTTGAAGCCTGCAAAAAGAATTGTCTACAATGCAGTTGATTTTTCAAATCGAAAATATGAATTTTCAATTAAAAAGTTAAGTTTCAACCAAACATTACAATTTTTAGTTAAAAAATCTAGTTTTTAACAAACAAACAAAACTTTAACTAAAATAATCAATTTTTGACTAAAAAGTCAATTTTTGAACAAAATAGTTCAAAATTCGACCAGTTAGTTGAATTATCTACCAAAGTATTGAATTTTCCAGAGAAAATTCAAATTTTCTACAAAAAAGTTGAATCTTTAATCCGAAAATACGAATTTTCAACAAGAGTTAAGTTTTCAACCAAAAAAGATTTTTTAATGAAAAAGAAAAAAAATGTATTCAAAATGTCGAATTTTTAACTCAAAAATATAAGCTTCCACAACAAAGAATAATTTTTAATACAAATTGCAATTTTCAGTTTAAAAAAATTAATTTTTAACAAACTACTCTGTCTTTCAACCAAAAAGACAGTTTTTCAACAAAATAAATATATTTTCAACAAAATAGTTAAATTTTTAACCAATTTCCTGCAAAAAAATATAACTTTTGAACGAAATTTGAACTTGCAACCAAATAGTTGAATTTCCGACTAAAAAAGATCAATTTTCAAATTCAAATGGAAAAGTTCAATTGTGAGTTAAAAAAAATTATTTTTCAGCGAAAAAAAAGTTTCAACAATAGTTAAATTTTCAAGTAAAGATTTAAAAAAATTAAATATTGCTCAAGTTAGAACACGTAAAATTGTAGTTGATGAATTTTTAATGTTCTGCACATGAAACGTGTACCTTATTTATTCATAAATAATTTATTTAAGTGCTACAATTGATTTAAATATTATTTAATGATGGGTACAATTTCAAATATCGTATATTTAAAGAGGAAAGGGGAAGAAGGGAAAGTTTTTTGAGAATAGGGAAAAAAAGGGGAATTTCAAGAAAAAAGGGGAAACTAAGCAGAAAAAGGGGAAGACTGTGCACCCTGCACACTTTCAAATAAAAAAATAAAAAACTATCTAAAGCTTTCGTGGATTTAAAATGACGTATTGAAAATTGTATTTAAAAAAAGTATAACGCCAACGAAACGCGTTACTTTTTTTAAATAACGGCAGCAATTTGTTACTAAAATTTCTTTATAAAAATGAACTTTAAAAGTCGACATGTTCTTCTTGCATACACCTTTACAGATGAAGTTCAAGTGATACTAAACGTCGGGGAACAGATTTTTGCAAAAATATAGAAATAAAAATGTAAAAATTTACATTTTTTCGCTATTCGCATTTAACACAAAACATTGAACAATTTTAAGAATTTAAAAAATTGGTCCACTAATGAAAATCATCAATTTGATTTACAGAGAATTGCATGGTACCAGCATCGGATGAAGTAGGTCTCAACGGAAAAGTCACTAAGCTGTTTAATTGTGCAAACCCGAATTATCCTTCCCCCGATTTCGCGCCATTAGAAGATGGCCTTAAACAACGTAAATATATGATACCTGTATAATGTACCTAGTTATGAATTTCTCTAAAAGTTTAAAAAATTCAGATCTTTTTCATATATAAAAAAGGGAGACTGATGATTAGTGTCATTATTTAATTTTCTACAACTTTTTTTTTATCTTTCGGGCTTGTTTCCAACTCTATTATTTTATCTATTGTGTATACAAAACCGGTACCGACAATATTTATACTTAATATTTTATATTTTACTCAAATTATTTTTTCACAGATGCATGCGTAGACATATTAGCAACAGATGCAAAAGGACATGGAACACTCTTCAGCTGTGACAGGAAAGCATAATAATAATCAAGGAAAAAGGCTTTGTTTGAAAAAATAATTTTCAGGAATAATATGTAACACTACCAGTGCAAAATAAAAATCTTATTTAAAATATAAAATACCATAAAAATATTTTTTACTCGTAATTTCTAAATTATCAAAAATATAATTCTTCCCATTTTAGCGTTTCCAGGTAGGTTTTAACAGGGTTGGCAACGTGAGGCCGAGCGTTGTCATGCTGCAGAATCACTTTTTCGTGCCTCTGCTCGTATTGTGCCATAAGTACTGTGCTATAAGACACAACGTGTGTGTCGCAGGCCTGCGTTGCACTATGCAGTCGTGGTTTCATTCGAATCAGGCGCGACTCCCCATATCGAGGTCTAAGATGTTTACACATCAAAAAATTTGCCCGATGGGGAAACTCCTGAAAATTTGGTCCATCGGAGGTGGATTACGCTGAATTATATCGGATTACCATGGATTACCTCTGATTACAGAATTACTTCGATGACATGATGACTTTGTGAAGCTCTTCACCTGAGGTGATTGCTAGAGACTGATCGGAGACCTGGGTCAAGCAGAGTTGCGAAACAGAAGTGTTACTAAATTATATTATTAATAATAATAGTAGCAATAAAATCTGAATCTCGCGAATTTTTAACCAAAATGGATTGCTTTTTAACAAAATTATTCAATTTTGAACTAAAAATGATAAATTTTCCAACAGAAATTTATCAGTTTTTAATTATTTTCAGTAAAATTAAAGTAAATTATTCATAATAATGATAACTAAAATAATTGTTCCAGTAAAATAATTATTTTCAGTTTTCATTTTATATCAGTAACAGTTGAATTCATGTGATAGTTGATATTTTAATCAAAAAAGATTTTAATTTTAAATCAAAATCAGTTGAATTTTCCACCAGGAAGTTTGATTTTCAACTACAAAAGATCAATAATAAATCCATTTTGAAAAAGAAAACGAATAAATAGTCCAATTTTCAACAGAAAGAGATTAATTCTTAAACAAGAATGTAATAGTTGATATTAAAACCCAAAAAGATTTAAATTTTTTATTAAAAAAAAACAGTTGAATTCAAACAGACAAGATTAATTTTCAATTAAATAAATGCATTTTTAACAACATACTTGAATTTTCAACTAAAAACATCATTTTTTTACAAAAAATGAAATAATCTTTTAATTAATAAAAGAAACTTTTCACGGATTTTCAACTAAAGAAGATACATTTTTAAGCTAACATAGAATATTAATTTACACTTTCAATTTTTTTAGCTAATTTTTCATCATGAAATAAATGAATTGAAAAAAAGAAGCTAAATCACCAACCAAAGAGATGAATTTTGTATTAGAATGATGCATCTCCACAAAAAAAAAAGTCTTGACAAATTAGTTCAATTTTCAACCGAGAAGACTTATTTTCTGCCAAAAAAGAAGAATATTCCACGAAGCACATTAATTTTTAACAAATAGTTAAATTTTGGACTAACACAGTTGAATTTTCAACCAAAAAGATTGAACCGAAAAGATCAATTATTTACTAAAAAATAAGAATATTCAATAAATTACATAAATTTTCAAACAAATAATTTAATTAAAATGATGCATCTTCAACAAAAAAAAAAAAAAGAATAAATTTTGCAAATTAGTTCAACTTTTAACCAAGTAGATGAGTTGAAAAAAAAAGATTTTTTAACCAAGAAGAATTATTTTTTGGCAAAAAAGAAGAATTTTCCACGAAACTCATTAATTTTCAACAAATAGTTGAATTTTGGACTAAGACAGTTGAATTTTCAACCAAAAAAGATTCAACCGAGAAGATTCACTTTTTATCGAAAAGACGAATTTTCAACCAAGTAACTGAATTTTCAACTGAAAAGGATAAATCTTCAACCAAATAATTCAACTTTCAACTAAAATAGACAAATTTCTAACCTGAAATAGTATTTTTTTCATTTTCACAAATGAATAAAAAGATAGTTGAATTTTCAAACAAAGAGATTAATTCTTAATTAAAATGATGCATCTCCATCCAAAAAGTTAAGTTTCAACAAAGTAGTTCAACTTTCAACCAAATAGTTGAATTAAAAAAAAAATAAATTAATTAATTTTGAACCAAGAAAAATTATTATTTACCAAAGAAGACGAATTTTTAACAAAACACATTAATTTCCAACAACAAAAAATCAATTCTCAACCAAAAAGTTGAATTTTGGACTAAAATAGTTGAATTTTCAACAAACAAAAATTCAACCAAGTAGATTAATTTTTTACCGAAAAAGACGAATTTTCAATAAACTACATGAATTTTCAATCAATTAATTTCATTTTCAAATAGAATAGATAAATTATTAACCTAAAATAGAATATTTAAACTTTTAATTAAAAATATGAAGTTTTCATTAAAAAACAAATGAATCAAAAAAATGGTCCAATTTTCAACTGAAGAAAATAATTTTTAATCAAAATGATGCATTTCCAATTTAATAATTAACTTTTAACAAAGCAGTTCAACTTCTACCTGAGGAATTTAATTTTCCACAAAAAACACGAATTTTCAAAAAAATAGTTAAATTTTTAAATAAGGAGATATTTCAACAACAAAATTTTATTTTAAATAAAAAAGAGATAAATTCAACCAAACAAGATTAATTTTCAATAAAACACATGAATTTTCAACCATATACTTGAATTTCCAATAAAAAATGGAATGGTAACACTTTCAAATAAAAAAATCAATTTTTCAAACAAAAAAAAAGGAAATAAAAAAAAAGTTAAATTTCAAACCAAAGAAATGCATTTTTAAATAAAATGATGCATCTCCAACCAAAAAAATAGGTTTTAACAAAGTAGTTCAACTTTCAATCAAGCAGATGAATTTTCAATAAAAAAGAATAATTTTTTGCTAAAGAAGACGAATTTTTAACAACAACAAAAAGTTAGTTGTCGACAAACAGTTGAAATTTAGACTAAAATAGTTAAATTTTCAACTAAAAAATATTTAACCGAGAAGATTAATTTTCTACCAAAAAAAAGAAATTTTCAGTAAACTGCAAATAGTTAAACATTCAATTAAAAAAGATATATTTTTAACGTAAAATAGAATATTTACACTTTCAATTAAAAATTTTTAAAATTCATCAAAGCACAAATGAATTAAAAGAAACAGTTAATTTTCAACCAAAAAGATGAACTTTGGAATGAAATGATGCATCTACAACCAAAAAATTGAGCTTTAACAAAGTAGATCAACTTTAAACCGAGTAGTTGAATTGAAA
>CAKNXH010000978.1:101554-113872 GCA_932178445.1 Andricus quercusramuli
TTTTCAACTCAAAACATGAATTTCCTATCAACAAAAAAAAATGAACTAAATATTTTTTTTCAAAGAAATAAATGATTACCATACAAAAAAAAATATTTAAATTGCTACAAAACATATGACTTTTTGAAGACAAAAATTAAATTTCTACCAAAAAAGGTGAATATTTCACAAATAATGGAATAGTTACAGTGAATTTTTAACTAAAATGATGAATCTTCGAATAAAAAAAATTAATTTTTAATCAAATTCATGAATTTTCAGCTGAGAAGATAAATTTTCTGCCAAAAATAAAATAGTTAAATTTTCAGTTATTAAAATAAATTTTCGACCAAAAACATGAAGTTTTAACAAAAGAGAGAACTCTTCTACCAAAAAAAGACTGATTATCAACAAAGAGTTGAATTTTTACCTAAAAGAGATCAATTTTCAAATAAAAATAGAATAGTTAAATTTTCAGTATAAAAATAAAGTTTAAATAAAATGAAAATAAATTTTTAACGAAATAGTATAATTTTCTCAACCAATAAGATGAATTTTCTATCCAAATAGATGAATCTATAACAAAGTACACGAATTTTGAACCAAATATTTGAATTTTCAAAGGAAGTTTCAACCAAAAAGATGAATTATTCACCAAGAAGATGCTCAGAAAATTCAAATTTTCAGTAAAATACAAGAGAATGAAAAAAACTAATTTTCAACCAAAAAACTCAATTTTCAGCCAATAATATGATTTTTCTATCAAAATAGATGAATTTACAACAAAGTACACGAATTTTTAAACAAATATTCGAATCTTTAAAGGAATTTTTAACAAACTAAAAAAATCCAACAAAAGAGTTTACTTTTCAACCAAATAGGACACATTTTAAGAAGGATGTTTAATTTTAAGCCAAATAGTTAAATTACTATCAATCAGAAATATGCAATTTTAACCAAGAAGAATCATTTTCTATCGAAAAAGACGAATTTTCAACTAAAAATTATGAATCATTAACCAAATAAGTAAATTTCCAACTATGTAGTTCGACTTCCAACTGGGTAGTGGAATTTTCAACAAAAAAAATTAATTTTTAACGAAAAACGTGATATTTGATATTTCAACAAAAAAGGATTTTAATTTTATACCAAAAATAGTTGAATTAAAGAAAAAAAAAGATCAATTTTCAAAAAAATAGTTTGAACCGTCAACAAAAACAGATTAATTTTCAAACAAATATTTGAGATTTTCAACTTTCTTATCTTATTGAAATCAAAATTTACATTTTTATTGATGTCAAAACATGCGCATAACAGAATTAATTACAAAAAAATAATGATCAAAATAGAATAAACAGAGATAATTATAATACATTTAATACTATTGTTCTTACATATTTTGGTAAAATTTCAGTTGCAATTTCTAAAAAAATAATTTTGTTTACATTAAACTTCATTTAATTTAATTTTGATTATGAATCTTTTTCTTGCTTATTTTGCGAAAATTATTCATGATAAAATGAAGTTCTTTTCAATCTGAATTTAAATTTTTTAAAAAGAGACACTGAACTCACAATTTTTTTCGATCTGTAGGGTTGCTTATGAATACTTTAAGATTTCTGAAATAGAGTTTTACATCATTTTTTACCTCAATTTTATTGTAAGAAGTCTTTCTTTTTATTAAATAAATTTTTTTTAAAAGAATATATTGAATTTTGATGATTTTATAAATGTTTTTGAATATTTTGGATTGTTTTCTTTTCCTAATTGGAAAATTCAATAATGTAAATAGATTGGTATCAGAATCACCTACAATTTTTTTCATTTTTTGCGCTTGTTTTATTCTCTATTGTTTAAAAGGTTGTGTATACAAACCCATGGTTTTTTAAACACTGCAGTACCGGCAAAATACTTCTTATTTTATATTTCACTGGAATTATTGTTTTACAGATTTTTGCGTGGACATATTGCAAACAGATGCAAAAGGACAGGGAACACTCTTCAGCTGTGATAAATTAAATTAAAAATTAAAACTACAGAGAAACTACAAAGATAATAATCAAGGAAAAAGGCTTTGATTGGAAAAATAGTCTTAAGGAATAATATGTAACACCACCAGATAAAATAAAAATCTTCTTTAAAATATAAAATATCATTAGAATGTTTTCCCTCCTCTTCATTGATAAATTATCAAAAAAATAATTAATTATTTATTTTCAGCAGAGGGCCAGGTTGTTATAAGGGCACATCTAATTTTCTTTGGCAAAAACAAAGTCCCCTGGAGGATTTTAAAAACATATTCACACGCCCTCTAAAAAATTCCCTAAATTAGAAAAAAATCCCTTATATTTCCATTATTCCATGTGAGCAGACACTTTAACTACATAAAACACTATAAAAATTGAAAATGTATAAAAATTTTAATTTTACTGTAATTAAACTGTATAAAATAACTGTAAAAACTGTATTATCGTATGAACTTGAAAATTAGATATAGGGGAGAGTCGTCCTAAGTCGGCGCTGTGGGTTAAGTCGGCACCCTCGCAGCGTGACAGCGTGGGCGGGGTATACATTTTTCGTGCAAACGGAATTCCATTTTCTTCCATTCTTATGAAGCAGCTATAGGTGTGTAAATATTTTTAAAAGTTCAATCGATTAAGTGCGTGGGATTGTGTATTCTGTGTGCTTTTGTTTGATAAAGTCGATTTTTCATTCGGATTTGTTTCGTGTGCGCAATTGCATGAAATGTGTAAACATTCGTAACGGTCCTGAGTCGGCACCTGTTTTGTTGTTATTTGTGTGTTCTTTTATTTCATTGTGTTTCAATTCCATGTTACCCGTCTCTAGTTTTTTTTTTAGTTTGCTTATGTTTTGACTGCATGTTGCTTGTCTATGGTAGGTGTCCTTTTGTTTTCTGTGTTTTCTCATTGACTTTTCGCTGATTCTATTATCTGCATGTTTTTTTTTCATTGTAAATGGTTCAAATTTGTCCATTTCGTCCTAAAACTTACATAACCTGCCCTTTTTCTTGCATTTGAGCGGGAAAAATTATGTAACGACTCAGGACCAGGGGGTGCCGACTTAGGACCACCATGTTGTGAAATAGCAAAAGTCGACTTCTCCACTTTGCGCTGCATTACGACCGCAAAAATCACTCCACACTGCTCCGAACGACAGAATTGTAGATGAAGGATCGCGATATCTGACCAAAGACATTTAGGCGCTATTAAACCCGGTTTACTCTCTGTTTTTCACAAAAAACTCTTACTGTGCCGACTTAGGACATCTCCCCTGTTATTCAAATTTTTTGTTTTGTATTTGTTAATTTCTTTCCAAAGGGAATTAGGTAAACGATAATCACATATTCGACATTTCGACAAAGACTCTTACTGTGCCGACTTAGGACCACTCTCCCCTGTTATTCAAATTTTTTGTTTTGTATTTGTTAATTTCTTTCCAAAGGGAATTCGGTAAATGATAATTACATATTCGACATTTCGACAAAGACTCTTACTGTGCCGACTTAGGACCACTCTCCCCTGTTATTCAAATTTTTTGTTTTGTATTTGTTAATTTCTTTCCAAAGGGAATTGGGTAAATGATAATCACATATTCGACATTTCGGCAAAGACTGTTACTGTGCCGACTTAGGACCACTCTCCCCTACATGTTTTTTTACTTTAGCAAAGATAAATGTTTTAAACTCTGAATAGCTGGAAACCTATGAAAATTCTGCTTGTTATGACCCATTTTAGTACCAAACTTTAATGTAACCAACACGACTTTTTTATGTGAACGGTAAGAACGCTAAAAAATATTCAGTTATTCAGCAAACACGGCTTAGACACAATCCAGATTGAAAGTATTTTCAAATTAACAATCATGCGTGTTCTAATTTTGGTCTTGCTCTGCTACTTTTTTGAAATTGGCGTTTGTGCAAAACCAAAAATGGATTTCGAAACTGCTTATAGTGAGTATAACAACATTTTATTTAATTCATAATATTGGATGGTTGGAAAAATTAATCTTTCTTTAGAAAAAAACTCAGTTCATTTTCCAGCATTTTGATATAGATTTTACAGAAAATCCGATATAATTTGAGAACCTGGGCCCGACCTGGCCAGATCGGGCCCCGATAGGGGCGTGCATTTCATTCCCTATCGGGGCCAGATTAGGAAAGATCTGCACGGGATATAACAATTTGATTAAATTTGCAAGATTTTCGTTATTCGTGAATAGCGACTAAAAAACCTTTTTTTGGTTCACAATTCAACTATTTAGTTGAAAGTCGAACTATTTTGTTCAAAATTCATTTTTTATTGATAATTCATCATTTTAGTTGAAAACTCTTTTTTTTTAGTCAAAATTTAATTACTTGGTTGATTCCTTCTTTGTGGTAAATTAATTTTTTTAAATGAAAATGACTAATTCATCTTTTTGATAGAAAATGTATTTCCTTACCTGCGAATTTAACTAATAGGTTGAGAAATTTAGGTTGGAACTTCATATATTTTTGTTAAAAATTCAACTTTTTCGCTGAAAATTCAGTTTTTTGGTGAAACTGAGCTTTTTACTACATTTTTCTTTAAACTGAAGATTAAGTTACTCCACTTTCTGTCAAAAGTTGATCTTTTTTTATAGACAGTCGATCTTTTTTGTTGAAAATTCATCTCTTTGACTGAAAATTTAACTATTTCGCTGAAAACTCATCTATTTTGTTAAAAATTTGTCCTTTTTTGGTAGGAAAATAATCTTTTGTATTGAAAATTCACTTATTTTGTAGAAAAGTCGTCTTTTATTAATTAAAAATTAAAGTATTTTGGTAGAAAATACATAACTTTGGTTTGCAAATTCATTCATTCTTTGTTGATAATTCCTCTTTTCAGATTGAAAATAAGTCTGATTTAATTTTATTCAACTATTTTTGATTAAGATTTAAAATATTTGTTGGTGGAAATGTCAACTATTCCACTATTCGGCTGAAAAAAAGAAAATAATTACTTTTAGAAAGCTCTAGAAAATTATCAACGGCGATTGTCAATATTGTCAACGGCGATACCACGCTGAAAACACCAGTTCCCGTTAGATCACTGAAGTTAAGCAGTGTTGGGCGCGGTTAGTACTTGGATGGGTGACCGTTCGGGGAATACTGCGTGTTGTTGACCCGTCGTGGGTGTGGTGGACCCACACTGGTAGTATTTATCCACCTAGAAACACTACCCGAATCGGGTAGTGAGGCAATGAACTTTCGAGTTCGAAATGCTAATCAATTTTTTTTTTTTTTTTAGAAAATTATCATAACAACTTTTTGAATTTTCTGGAAAAATAGAAAAAATATGAATTGACAAAAATTGTTGACCCAAAAAAGATCCACAAAGTTTATTACTTTTTGATAGGACTCGTGGATTTTGTTTTATTCGTAAAAAAAAATTAAAAATAAATACAATATTGTTGAAAAACGACACAAGGTACGAAAAAAAATTAATAGGTAACGTTTGTTCACACAAAAAAGAGATTAAATTTGTTATTAATCACTTTTTGATAGGATGCGTTTTTTTTTATTCGTAAGAAACAACATTAGGAATAAAAAAAATTGTTGGACAAAAGACCAAAAATTGAACCAAAATTGTGCACACAAAAAAATATACAAATTTATTATTGATTACTTTTTGACAGGTCGCGTAGTTTTTGTCTTATTCGTAAAAAACAACATTAATAATAAAGAATAACATTTTTTGGACAAACAACACAAGCTACAAAAAAAAGATGAATGGACAAAAATTGTACCCTCAAAAAAGATTTACAAAATTGTTATTATTCATTTTTTAGTAAAAATTAATATTTTTGAATGTAACATCCAAACGTTTAAGGAAAACTCGTCTTTTTGGCTTGAAAATTCAACAATTTGGTTGAAAGTATTTTTCTTTTAAAATTATATTTCATTTATCTCTCCTTCAAAGTTTTTTTCAGATAATATTTTATTATTCATAGCGAGATTTAAAAATTATTTGCATATGCGTCGAACCTTTCAAAATAGATATCTAATATTTTTATGAATATCGTAAGATTGGAAAATTGTTATTGCATTTGGCAACAATATAACAATAAAATAATAATAAAATTCTAACTTTTCATTACATCCTCTGTTTTTTCTCTAAACAATTGTTTTTTAAGATAATAAATTATTACACGAAGCGTACTTGAAAGTAGAAAAATATGCACTAAATCGCAAAAAGTTAAATAAAAAAAATAAAAAAATAGGAAAATTATAGGGGCACTATTCGGGGCCAGGATAGACCGTCATGGCGGCAAATGTGGCGCTGTGAAGACGGTCTATTATGGCGCTGAGTAGAAGTGAAACGTTTTTGTAATGTAAAACGCTGGTAAAAAATATTTGGATTTAACATTTAGTAATTTTTTTGGGTCCGGTTGAGATAGCCAGCACCCGATTAGAGCCCCAAATGACTGCCTAGATGATGAGGGAAAAAAATAATTTGTTTTAATGTTCATTTTTCATTTTTGGGGCCTTTAATCATCCACTTAGAAAAATGTTTCATCATGACGGCCTAGGCCTAGGCCTTGATTAGGGCCAGCAAAGATCGTATAGATATAGACACATTAGCTATAAGAATTGAAATTTTTTTCGAGAAGATAAAGAATGAAAACTTTTGATTTTTATTACAAATATAAAATTTAAAGAGTAAATAATAAATGAAAAACAAAGAAAGAATAAAATTAAATGTTTTGAATTTTTATCTTCTGAAAACATGAAATATCACTAAAAAGCTGGAACTTTATTGCCATTCAATGCACAAATGCAAATAATTTTTCGGTTTCGCTATGTGCAATAAGTTTTTATCTGAAAAAACAAAACTTTTAGAGAAAAACACATGAAATTTAGTTTAAAAAGCGGAGAAAAAATCAACAAAATTGTTGAATCTTCAACCCAAAAATATTTTTCAGTCAGGAAAGAAAAAAAATTATTAGGTTAATTATAATTTAAAGCGAAAAATAATTTTTATTACGAGATAAAAATTTCTAATAACTATTTATTTTTTTCAGTTTCTTTGTTTATTTGCCTTAAAGTTATATAAATTAAACTTTGCTAGGTTTCTCTAAAAAATTCAAAAAGATTTTTAAACATTTAAGATATGTCGAAACAGTATCTAGAAAATTTTTAATAATTTTTTTTTATTTTACAGGATTTTTGTTCTCTTCAAAGCTTTGAAAATTCTTAAATATCGATTCGTTTTTGATAATTTTGGAAATATTTCGTAATGTTTTAAAATCTGTTCGAATATTCTTTTTTAATTATTTTTTAGAATGAAGAATCACCTTAAATATTCCCAGGAAACTTAAAAAAATTTTTTTATTATCTTGAGAATTTTCAAAAAATCAAGATAAAAAATTCAAAAAATTGTATTTCGAAATGCCCAAAAATCTACATTTTATTTTAAAGCTTTTTGAAATCTTTTCAAATTCTAAATTATTTTTGTAATTTTATAAAAACTTCAAAATATATTTTTAAGTGATTCGAACTTTCTTTTAAAACTTTGAAAACATTCTGCAAAATTAAAAAAAATGTCCTGAAAATCTGGGACGACTAAAAATCCCGAAAAATAAAAATCCCGATTTGGAAAATTCTCGAATAATAAAATTCCCGTCAGTTTATAATATCACCAAATTTGAAAATTCCCGAGAGAAAATCGCCGAATTATAAAATATCCAAACTAGAAAATAACCGAATTATTATTGTTAGAATTTAAAATAACAATAGTTGGACAAAATATACTTCTGAATGAAAAATTTTGATTGAAAATGTGCATAGTATTAACAATTTTTTTTTAATGTTCCCAAAAATCTAATTGTAAATTTTTTTTTAATTAACAAGAAACATCGAGATAAATGAGTGCTGAATTGAATCCTGCCAAGTTTGTTTGGAAAATGTTATTAGATTCTGAGAAAAATTAGGGAGAAATTTCATTTTTGTTCGAGGCGCACGTGTTTTTATATTTATTTTTTATACAATTTTTATACAATTATTGTTATTTTAAATTCAAGCCAAAATTTTAAAAACTTTAGATATTAAGAAAATGTCTTCTGATAAAGATATTTGATTATTGTACTTCTGTTAAACAAAAAATTATTATAATATTATTTATATAATATTTATTAAAAAAAAAATTTTCCAATTCGGGAAATTTACAGTGCTAGGAATTTTACTTTTTGTGATTTTTCAGTCGTCGTTTTCAGATTCTTTTTTGACAATTTTGGAAATCTTTTGGAATATTTTAAAGTCTTTTTGAACATAGTCTTAAAATAAATGTTGTAAAATCAAAAATTATTCAAAAATTTTCCCATAAATCTTCTGAAAAATTCGTATTCTCTTCAAATTTTTTTAAATATTAAAAAGTTTCAAAGTTTTTTGTTCTAAATCTTCAAAAATCTACATGTTTTTTATTTTTGATGACATTATTTTAAGTTTAGAATTATTTTTGTATCTTTTCAAAACTTTCGACATCTTTTGCAATGATTCAACAACAAAAAAATGATTCGAATTTCTCCTAAAATTTTGTAATCTTGCAAATTCGAAAAAGTTTGCTTTAAAATCTTCGACATTATTTTTCGAAATTTTAGGGAGTTATTTGAAACGTTTCAAAATATGTATAAATATTTTATTAAAATTAATTTAACAAATTGAAAAATCAATTAAAATTTTTCTTTAAATCTTAAGAAACAATTAAAAATTTTATTTCAAAATCTTGAAAAATCTACATTTTATTTAAAATGTCTTGAAACCGTTTCAAATTTTCAATCACTTTTGAATCTTTTCAAACTGCTGAAAATTTGAAAAATCTTTCGAAATAATTTAAAGTTTTTAAATTATTTTTATTTAAATCCTGCAAAAAAGAAAAAAATATTTTTTGAAAATCTTTCAAATCCTTTTAGACATAACTCAAAATCTTGAAATCTTAAAATTAATGTTTCACAATAATACCGTGAGAAAATCTAAATCATTTTTTATTTTCCAAGAAATTTTATTGTCCATAATTCTATTTTTCTCATCTCTTTGAAAGTGAGAATTATTTGAAAAATTATAGTCCGATAGCGAAAAGTTAAGAACAGATTTATTGCTTAATATTAAAAAACTTTTACGATTAAAATATTCTATTAGATCAATAATATTTAGAAACATTAAGAAATAAATTATATTATCAAATAAAATTACTTGTAAATTTTAATTAATGGAAGTGACGATGCAGAAAATTCTGAATCATTATTAATAGTTAAGTACATAGATATAGCCTCATTTAATATGGTCAAACGGTTATGAATACAATGAACTCTCTCTTATTCCAAGTGCCGAGAAACCTAAAAATTTGGATATTCCAAGTCTGCAGGGGCCCCCACCTCTACCGCGAGTCGTGCGGTGATTTTTGTCAAGCGATGTTCATTGGCTGCCGTTGCCTTGTATGGATGCGCGCGCTGTAAGCATTTGTACGTTCATGCAACAAACGAGGTTTTCCCCCTCTTCCGGCCTATTTTTAATTGGTCAGCCACTGACGCGTCCGAGACCGTACAGGGACAGTGGTGGGAGGCGAAGCGGCTTTGCCACTTGGAATATCCGAGTGGGAGAGACTTGGAATAAGTAAGCCTTGAAATAAGTGAGAGTTCACTATAGAATCCTTTTGTCATTTTTAAAATATGGTCAAAAAGTTCAGTTATTTCAATTTTTATTGCTCAAAACGTAGTTTGTCATAGATAATCGCTAACGAAGATCATTATTTCAATTTACAGAAGCATGCTCGACAGCAACAAAGGATACCATATTTGAAAACGGTGCACCGCAAACGATATGGACATGTGTAAACCCGAATTTACAGACCGGTCCTAAATATCGGTTCTGGCCAAGAAGCTATTCCGTTACACCAGGTAAATATATGATACCTGTATAATGTAGTTAGGAATTTCGTTAAAGGTTTAAAAATTTCAAAGTTATATATTTTTCATGTATAAAAAAGTCAGACCATTAGTGTCATTATTTAATTTTCTACAACACCTTTTTAAGCTTTCGCGCTTGTTTCATTCCCTATTATTTTTTATTGTGCTTAAATTTTTTCTTTACAGATAAATGCGCAGATATATTACAAAAAGATGCAAGAGGTAATGGAATACTCTTCAGCTGCAAGTAATGAAAATCCGGATTGCAAAAACTATCAACATAATAATCAAGAAAAAGGCTTTATCTATAAAAACAATGTTAAGGAATTGTATCCAACACTACCAGATATAATAAAAATCTGATTTAAAACATAAAATATCATCAAAATATTTTTCCCCTCTTAATTCCTAAATTCTCAAAATTATAATTAATCATCCATTCTAAATTTAGGGCATTCCCCTGGAGCTGAGATTAAACTTCAACTAAAAGCCGTTGCATTTCCAACGAAATAATTGAATTTTTTGGAAGAGAGTTTAATTTTCAATAAAAAAAAGGTGAATTTTAAATCCACAAGGACGAATTTTCTGTCAAAATAAACGAATATTTAAGAAATAGTTGAATTTGCAACTAAAAATGTTGATTTTTTAACAAAATACTTGAAATTCAAAAATGATTTTACAACCAGATAGTCTTATTTTGAAAAAAATATTAAACTTTAACCAAAAATAGTTAAATTTTCAACACGAAAATTGGAATGCTTGACAAAAAGACGAATTCTCAAAGAAAAAGAAGATAGTTGGTGTTTCAACAACAACAACAAAAACGAATTTTCAATAAAATAGTGGAATTTTCAACCAAAGAGTTGAATTAAAGAAAAATTCAACAAAATAGTTATATTTTTAACCCAATAGTTTAACTTTTAACCTGCAAAGATAAATTCTCATCCAAAACGACAAATTGCCAACAAACAAAATCAATTTTCCACCAAAAAAAGATACATTTTCAAAAAAATAAACTAATTTGCAAACAAATCATAACATAGATTTTCAACCAAATAGTTGAATTTTCTACTAAAGACGATACATTTCCATCGATAAATGGAATAGTTAAATTTTCAGTTAAAAAAATTAATTTTCGTAGAAAAAAAAGGATTTTCGACCAAATAGTTAAGTCTTCAAACAATATAATAAATTTGAAGGAAAGTAGTTTAGTTTTCAATCAAGTAAATGAATTTTCAACCAAAACTGGAATAGTTAAATTTTCAGCGAAAAATAATAACAAGTTTTATGCGAAAAAAAATTTTTTTTTACAGAATAGTTCAATTTTCAACAAATGAAGTGAGTTTTTAACAAAGTAGTTCTATGTTCAACCAAGAGGTTGAATTTTAAACCAAAAAAGGTGGATTTTTAATGAGAAATAGAAAAAAAAGTGCAGAAAAAAAATTTTCGACTAAAAACGATCAATTTTCAACCTAACATGGAATAGTTGAATGTTCAATTCAAAAAATTAATTTTCGTACAAAAATAAAGTTTTTTCGACAAAGTAGTTCAATTTTCAGCCAATAAAATAATTCTTATTAAAGTTTTTTTAAATTCCAACCAAGTACTTGAATTTTTCATAATGAGAATAAAAAAATCAATAAAATAGTTAAATTTTCAACCAAAGAGTTGAATTTTCAAACAAAAAAAATGTTTAATGTTAAACCAAATAGTTCAACATTTAACCTACAGAGATGAATTTTTAACCAAAAAGACGAATTTTCAACAAGAAAAATTAATTTTCTACCAAAAAAGACAAATTTTCAACAAAATACACCAATTTGCAAACGAATAATCTAATTTTCAACAAAAAAGTTAATTTTTAACCAAAAAATTGAAGTTTTAATCAGAAGAGAGAAAATTTCCACCAACGAGATTAATATTCTACCAATAAAGACCAATTTTTAAATTAAAAATATTAAATTTCAGCAGAAAAAAATGTAAAAGTTACATTTGTAGGTTAAAAAATTAATTTTTAATGAAAAAAAGAATATTCAGCAAAATATTGGAAATTTCAATCAAAGAGATTAACCCTCAAGCAAACAAATTTTTAACAAAGTGATTCAAGTTTTACCCAAGCAATTTATAAAAAAAATCTTGTGAAAACCAGGGAATTTTTATAACTTTGAATGACTGTCAGGTAGAATAAATTGGAAAAATTCCAATTTTAATTTGAAATTGTTTTCTCGTATTTGAAAATTAATGGTCAGGGACATAACATTCTTGTGAGTAATTTATTTGCCTTGTATTTATATTTATTTTTTTGCACTTGCTTCTTCCTAAAGATCATTATTTTTAGTTATAAATTTTATTATTTGTTTGAAAACTCAACAATTTTGTTAAAAAGTAAATATTTTG
>CAKNXH010000978.1:118872-136420 GCA_932178445.1 Andricus quercusramuli
TTTCATCTTTTTTGGATAAAAATGCAACTATTGGGTAGAGAATTCAACAATTTTGTTAAAAAGTCATACGAAGAATAATTTTTATTACAAGATAAAAATTCCTAATAACTATTTATTTTTTTAGTTTCTATTTTTATTTGTTTTGAAGTTATATAAATTATTTTAAAATTAAAATTAAAAATTTAAACTTAAAAAATTTAATTGAATATTTTGATGCTGAAAAGAAAACTGAAATCTTTTCTGGATGAAAATTCAACTATTTTTTTAATTTTGTTTTCTTTTTAAATAAAAATTCATCTTTTTTTGGAGAAACTTCAACTTTTTTGGATAAAAATTCAACTATTGTGTAGATGATTCAACAATTTTGTTAAAAAGTCATCCTTTTTGTGTAAAAATTCAACTTTTTGGATTGAAAATTCAATTTTTTTTTGTAGAAACTTATTTCTTGGTTAAAAATTCATATTTTGATCGTAAAAAGTCAACAAAAGTCTTTTTTAATAGAAAATTTAACTATTTTTTTTACATTCATCTTTTTCATTTATAAATTTATCCGCTTTAATAGAAATTTCCTTTTTTTATGAAAATGCAACTTTTTAGTTGAAATGTAACTTTTCCATTTTTTAAAGATTGATCTTTTTTAGTTGGAATTCTCCTCTTTTTGTGAAAAAATATAGTTTCCTTTGTTTAAAATTTCATTTTTGTTGGGTAAAAATGCATCAGTTTCGTGGAAAAATAATTTGTTTCTGAAGTCATATTTTTTGTTTGTAAATTCTATTGTTGTAGAGAAAATTCGTCTTTTGGCTTGAAGGTTCAACAATTCAGGTAAATTTTTTTTCTTTAGTGAAAAATCTCGATTTCTTGAAAATTCGTCTTTTTGGTTTAATAAACTTTTTTTTTGTATTACATCTTTTTTGATTGAAATATAAACTATGACACTTTTTGTTGAGAATTATTCTTTTTAGGTTGAAAATTCAAGTCTTTTGCTAAAAAGCTATCTTTTACGTGACAAATAAAAAAATTTTTAAAAGAACGCGACTGTTTAGAATTTTCAGATTTATTGAAAGAATGAGAAGGCAATATTCTGAAACTTAAAAATATGCCACGTTACCTCGACCAAAATAAAGTATTTACAAGTCACGGTTCAAAATGGAAAAACAAGAATTATTTAGACTTATTTTTTTCACCTTGTCTTATTTCCGCGATGGCACCATTTTTCTATTTTTAAAGAGACTGTTACTTATTTTAATTTCAAATTGAAAAAGAAAATAATTTCAGATTTTTAATTTTAAATTAAATAGTTTAATTAAAATTTTTTTTTTTTGACCAATCGGTTGCATTTATAACCAAATAATAAAATTTCAAGCAAGAGATGAATTTTTTACAAAACAGTGGAATTTTTAACACCCAAATATTAATCTTCAACACAACAATTAAGTTTCAGCCCAATTGGTTGAATTTTTAAAAAACTATGGAATGTTCGAGTCACAAAGACGAGTTCTTTATAAAAGAGTTGAATTTTGAAGCTAAAAATATAAATGTTCAAGGAAAAAGGTAATTTTCAACAAAATATTTGAATTTTTTATAAAATAGATAAACTTTCAAGCCAAAAAGAAAAACTTTTCAATAAAACAGTTCAATTTCGAACCCAAAAATAGTACTTTTTAACGAAGATGTTCATTTTTAACCAAACAGTTTAATTTTCTACAAAATTATAAAAATTTCAAACCAAAGTGGCAAAATTTCTACAAAATAGTTAAATTTTCAAAACGAAAATATGAATTTTCAACAAGAGAGTCAATTTTCAACCAAATAATTTAAGACTTAGTAAATAAAAATTAATTTTTAACAAAATAGTTGCATTTTTCATAAAATTGTTGAATTTTCAAGCCAAAAAGACGACTTTTCTATAAAAGAGTTGAATTTTGAACCTAAAAATATGAATTTTCAACAAGAAAGGTGATTTTCAACGAATTTTTTGAATTTTTCATAAAATTGTTAAACTTTTAAGTCAAAAACATGACTTTTCTATAAAACAGTTGTATCTTGAACCCGAAAATATGAATTTTTAACAAAAAAAGTCAATTGACAAGCACATAATTGAATACTAAGCGCAAAAAGATATAATTAAAGAATAAATAAATAAAATAAATTGATTACAAAGTAGTTTAACTTTCAACCAAATATTTGAATTTTTAACAAAACAATAAAATTTTCAAGCAAGAGAGATAAATTCTCGTCGCGATTTTAAATTTTCAACAAATAAGATAACTTTTGAACAAAATAGTTGAAATTTTGAATTAAGAACATCATTTTTTAACCAAAAATCAAATAGTTACATTTTCGTTTCAAAAAATTAATTTTCAATTGAAAAAACTCAATTTTCTCTAAAATTGTTGAATTTTAAAGCCTGAAAGAAGAATGTTCTACAATGCAGTTGATTTTTCAACACGAAAATATGAATTTTTAATTAAAAAGTTTATTTTCAACCAAAGATTGCAATTTTTAGGTAAAAACCTAGTTTTTAAAAAACGAACAAAAATTTAACTAAAATGATGAATTTTTAACAAAGTAGTTCAAAATTCGACCAATTAGTTCGAATTCTTTACCAAACTATTGAATTTTCCAGAGAAAATTCAAATTTTCTACAACACAGTTGAATCTGTAATCCGAAAACACGAATTTTCAACAAGAGTTGAGTTTTCAACCAAAGCAGATTTTTTAGTCAATAAAGAAAAAAATTGTATCCAAAATGTTGAATTTTGAAGCAAGAAGATTATTTAAAAAAAAAACGATTTTTTTAACAAATTACATACATTTTTAACCAAATATTATAATTTTCAAAATAAAAAAGATCAACTTTGAACCAAAAATGAAATTCATACATTTTCATTTCAAGAAACTAATTTTCAAATGAAAAAATCCATTTTCTATCAAATTATTGAATTTTTGAGCCTAAAATTAAAATTTTCAGTTTAAAAAAATAAATTTTTTACATGGTAATTTAATTTTCAACCAAAAAGAACGCTTTTTAACAAAATAAATATATTTTCAACAAATTAGTTAAATGTTTAACCGATTTTCTGCCAAAAAAATATAAATTTTGAACGAAATTTGAACTTGCAACCAAATAGTTGAATTTCCGACTGAGAAAGATTAATTTTTAAACACAAATAGAATAGTTCAATTGTGAGTTTTAAAAAATTAATTTTCAACGAAAAGTTTCAACAATAGTTAAGTTTTCAAGTGTAGATTTAAAAAAATTAAATATTTCTTAAGTTAGAACATTTAAAATTGCAGTTTATGAATTTGGAATATTCAGTATTTCAATTAGTAACTTTGTAATTGTAATTAGTAATCTTGCTCCCCAACCGCACTGTGCATGCGTGGCGGCAAATTTCTGATTGGCTGCAGAGCGCGCGCTTATTTAAAATGTTAAAATATGCAAATTAATTGTTTTACACAAATAATAATTATAAAATGCATAAAAATACATTTTTCATTGCAAAATAAACTTTCACAGACATAGTTATAATAATAATTTGATTTCACTGCTTAAACCTTTCTTCGATGTCCGAAGGAAAAATGTGTTTTCAGCAGTGAAATCGAATAATTATTATACTCATGACTGCGAAAGTATATTTTGCAATGGAAATCTATTTTTATGCATTTTCTAATTATTATTTGTTCAGAACAATCAATTTGCATATTTCAAACATTTTAAATAAGCGCACGCTATGCAGCTAATCAGAAATTCAACGCAACGCATGCGCAGTGGGGTTGGGGAGCAAGATTGGGAACACTGGAAGATTGGCATAAACCATGATTAAAAATAATAATAAATTGTTTAAATAATTAATTTTCTTGGCTCTAGTTAACTATTTCACTTATCTTATTTGAAAATTTGACAAGAAGTGAATTTTCTTCTAAACTGCATTTTCGTAGCATTTTTCTAAGAGAATATTATTAACATTATTATTAAATTGTTTAAACATTATGGGAAATATGTACATGTTAAACTTCATGGGGCTAGCGGCACCCCTAAATATAATTTTTTTTCAAAACAAAAAATATGGATTTATTTTTGTGCACACTGTATTTTTTATACAAAATTAGATCTCTTGTCAATTTTTCCAGCATTTGTTCTACTCAACAAAAAAGAACTATCATCTTGAGTATCATCGGCAGTCTAAGAGTAAACCAGTACATGAATGTTAGCATGTTGCGACCTATTTCAGTACCAAATTTAATTGTAAACAACTCGGCATTTATCAATATTTCTCACATGACATAGATCACCACATTTTACGATCTTCGTATCAAAGTAGACGTACTTTTTTTTGTGTAAAAGACATAAACGCTAAAAGAATATTCAGTTTTTCAGTTAACGCGGCTCGAAAATAATTAAGATTGAAAGCATTTTAAAACTAACAATCATGCGTCTCTTCATACTTGTCTTGCTCTGCTACTTTTTTTGTAGTGCCGTATGTAAACATAAAAAACTAAACGTCAATGATGCCATTCGTGAGTATAACAACATTTTATTCAATTCATAATATTGGATGGTTGGAAAAATTAACCTTTCTTTAGAGAAAACTCGATTTTAATTGGACAAAAACTTATTTTTGCTCAAAATTTAACTATTTTGTTGACATTTTTGTTGTGGTAAATTAACTGTTTTAATTGAAAATTGAACTATTCCCTGGTTGGTGGAACATCAATCTTCTTCAGTATTTTCGTTGAAAATTCATATTTTTGGTTTGAAAATAAGTTTAATTTGACTTAATTCAACAGTTCTTGATTGAAAATGAATTTTTTTTTTGTGGAAATATCATCTATTACACTATCCGAATGAATTTTTTTTAACAAACTAAACCCTTTCCATACAAATTTAACTTTTTGGTAGAAAATTAACTTTTTTGTTAAAAATTCGTATTTTTGGGTTGAAAATTCAAAACAAATCTGTTAAAAATTAATGTATTTTGGTGAAAATTTAACTGTTTGGTTTAAAATAGATCTTTTATAGTTAAACTCTTCTACTGAAAATTCACTTCTTTTAAGATTCATCAGTTTAGTTGAAAAGTAATATATTTAGTTGAAAATGTAACTATTTTATTGAAAATTCATTTTTTTTTTTTTGAGAATTACTTTTTACATTCTCATCAGAGAAGAATTTGTGTAAAATTTGACCCGCCCCATTTTTTGTCAAATGTTCACGTTTTGAGACCCTCTGAACTAAAAAAAACAGGTTTTTATCAATGTGTCTGTCTGCACGGAAAAAGTGGATCGTTAGAAGAACTCTCGAAACCACTAGTTCTAACTATTTTAAATTGAACCGCAGCTTTTCGTCGTGAATTTTGTTAAAATTACTATTTTTTGTTCAGGTATGTTAAACTGACTCTTTAAAAGAACAAGATGAACAATTTCAAATAGTAGGATGCACTGCACCACTTGGTAACCATCAATACTCAACGAGACGAAGTTACTATTTCGTGTAGTAAGCTTTCCTTCTGTGAAGAGTAACTTTGCCGATTTCGCATCGTAACGCGTTTATGTATGTGTATATATGCACTGCACGCATTCTATACAAAACAAAAATGATGTAAAATGTCGATCGATTTGAGGAGGAAAAAAATTATGTTATATATCATTACTGTACGTAATTTACGATTATTCTTACACAGTCGCACGCATAGAGTCTTACACATATGATCGCACGCTCAAACGCTTTGAAAAATCGCCCCCGCTGGGGAATCGAACCCTACCTGCCTACCTAAAACCTGTCCTAAAACCTAAATATAGCGCACGCCTTAGTCAAGTGAGCTACGGAACCGCTTAGATTTTTCTGCAAAGTCTCGATCAAGCGGTTTCTCTGAGAAAAACGTAGCCAGCTAAGAAAATAAATGTCTACTTACAATTTTTTCAATTAATCTCTTACAGGTGATATCTAAAAAATTGTAACGAGCTAAGGAAAAATATTTTGCTTAAAAGTATCAACTCACACAGTAAATATATTATTAGTAATTTATATGTATTATTATAAAATGATTAAAATTACAATTTTTAGAAACTACATATTTTGTATTTTTGTAAATCGAGACTTGAAAAAATGATTTCGAATGAAATCTTTGGAATTTTTAATTTTTCTTTATTATCATCTGCCTTCATTTGAAACGTAACATTAATTTACATAACTGAAATGTGTATGAATGAAAAAATAGTTTAAACATTGTGATAATATATCAATTGCAAAATTGAAATCACTATTTTAAGATGAAACAAACATTGAATAGTGATTCAAATTTAAATTTTTTGAAAAAATAAAATTTTTCTCATGAGATATGGGTATGCTGAATTAGAATAAAAACTGTTTAATACAAAAAAAAAAAGGTTTCGAGAAACGAATATTAAAGATCGCGATATCACAGTAGAATTGCAGATTTTATTTTTGTTAAAAATCTTAAGAAAATGAGAAAAAAATTTTTTTAATAAATGATATTGATTTCTACAAACATCAATGTGAAAAGGTTGAAAAAATTATTACTGCTTCAAATATGGAAATTAATTTGAACTGAAATTGTATTACAAATTATTTTTTGATGACACATGCATGATTTCAGCCCTTTTCAACGCCTATGAAGCGGGGCTAAAGCTCTACTTTTTACTCCCTAGGGACTCAAAAGTGACGTCAGAGATGAATAATGAAAATTATGCAACTATGAGCTCGCATTTTATGATTATCAGCCCACTCACGGTAAAAACTGAGAGAAAATTTTGGTTGCAGATAATAGTATTTTGCGGTTATTTATGGAAGGTTACCATTTATACCTGTAAAATTACCATAAATTACCGGAATTTTTCATAAATTTCCGGAAATTTATGGAAATTTAAAAAAATGAATGTTGGGTAAGGGACCATATTCACCTGTAAAATTACCATGAATGACCGACATTTTTCATAAATTTCCGGAAATTTATGGAAATTTTTAAAAATGAATTTTGGGTATTCCATGGTAAGTGACATATTTACTTGTAAAATTAACATGAATTACCAAAATTTGCCATAAATTTTCGGAACTTTATGAAACATTTCCATAAATTTCCGGAAATTTATGGAAATTTTTGAAAATGAATTTTGGGTAAGTTACCATATTCACCTGTAAAATGACCACAATATACCGAAATTTTCCATAAATTTCCGGTGATTTATGGAAATTTAAAAAAATGAATTTTGGATAATCTATGATAAGTTACCATAAATCACCTTTAAAATTACCATAGATTAGGTAACATTAATTTCATGCTTCATTATACAAAATCGAATATGGATTGAAATCATGACTGTATTTCGAGAAATGTCTGAAATCACCCATTTGTTATGAAAAATATCTTATGCGCCAAGGGGGAGAGGCACTTTTTCTCCCCCTAGGTGCATAATATTCTATTTAATTATTGATTCAAAAAATGATATGTCGAAAACAATGCATTATTCTACTAAAAAAAATTCTTCCGAATAATATAATATTCGAACCTGGGTGGCTAAATCAAGTACGATCTCAATCATTTTTATTGTTATAAGGAACTAAAAATATCATAAGCAAAAAATTCCATAGCAGAAGTAATGTAAAAAAAAGTATTTTTTTATATATAATTTTTCATAATATTTTTATCTTCTGAAAATTTGGTACAAAACAAAAAAACTGTATCGAAGTATAGAGTTATTCACTATGTTTATTTATAACAATTATCTCAACTAATATTATGAAAAAAGATAAATCATTATAAAATAGTTTCTGACAATTTATTTCCTTTTGTAAGATGTCAGTAGGTGGTCTGTCTTATAGATTGAGAAGCGAAAATCTGGTGTTTTACTGATAAGCAAGTTATAAGTTATAAGTAAACTTGAAGTTAACAATACATGAAAGTGAATCTAACTATCTACTTTTTTCCGTGTGTAGGTATGTCTGTCTGTGAGGTAGCACCTTCACTTCCTAAGAACACAAAATAATAAAAATGCAATTTTACCAGAATTTAGGACTTTTTTGGGCTCTTGGAATCCACAAAAAAAATTTCCCCAAAACAAACCTTAAGCTGCAAAATCAACCCCCTTCAAAAAATTTGAATTTTTCGCGAATTTAATCCAGGCACAACGCAGATATGACTTTGTCAAAAAATAATATTTTTGGGAATTTTCAATGTTAAGGGTTGGAGCCCAAAAACCGAACTGAGTATTTTCTAGGAGCCCAAAAATCTGAGACACTATCCACACTATAAAATTCCCAAAATGATCCCAAAGTTCCCCAGGGGAACTAGAATGATTATTTTTACCATTTTGATTTTAAGATTAATAATTTCATACATATGCAGCTATTTTAATTTTTTTTTTTTAATTTTTTATTATTTGATTTACAGAAATATGCTCGATTAAGGCGCCAGATACAATACTTCCAGGCAATAAAAGGCAAGAGACATGGACATGTACAAACAAGAAGTATCGGTCCTTTCCAAACTATCGGTTCTGGCCAAGATACAATGCTCTTTCAGAAGGTAAATATATGATACCTGTATAACGTATTTAGGAATTTCCCTAAAGGTTCAAAAATTGCAAAGTTATATATTTTTCATGCATGAAAAAATCAGACCATTAGAGTCATTATTTAATTTTCTACAATACTTTTTTAAGCTTTCGCGCTGGTTTCATTCTATATTATTTTGTATTGTAATTAAATATTTGCTTCACAGGTAAATGCACAAATCTAGAAACAGTAAATCCCAATGGTGAAGGAGCAGAATTCACTTGTAAGGGATAAAAATCCGGATTCCGAAAACTATAAACATAATAATCAAGAGAAAGGTTTTGTCTAGAAAAGCAATGCTAAGGAATTACATGTAACACTATCAGATAAAATAAAAATCTTATTTAAAATATAAAATGTAATTGAAATATTTTTCCCGCGTAATTTCTGAATTTCCAAAAATATAATTAATTATTTATTCTAAATTTGGGGCCCAGATGCAATAAGGACACACACAATGAATCTTCAGAAAAAATGATTTTTTAAACAAATAGTTTAACCTTTTATCAAATAATTTAATTTGCAACCAAAGAAATAAATTTTAAATGAATAATGTAATGGTAGATATTTCAAGAAAAAAAATATTTTTAATTTGAATAAAAAACAGTTGACTTAAATCAAAAAGAGTCGAGTTATATCGAAAAAGACGAATTTTCAACAAAAAAGTTCAATTTTACCCAACACTTGCATTTTAAACAAAAAAGGAGGGAATTTCAAAACAAGAAAATTAATTTTTTGTCAGAGAAGACAAATTTTTGACTACAAAATATAAATGATCAACCAAAAGGAAAGAATTTGTTTAATTTTCAATAAAGTAAAATCTTTTATAACTGGAATAAAACAATTTCAAATAAAAATTTTTGAAGTTTAATTTTCATTGTCTTTGACTTTTATTCAAAGTGACTCGGAATATCTGAGAAAAATTATCCTAAATAACTTTTTTCTGAAAAAAAGATCTTGCCCTTTCGCTCAGTAGTTTTGGTTCGATTCCCAGCGTAGCGAAAGGACAAGATCTTTTTTCAGAAAACAATTATTGAAAATAATTTTTCTTTCATAGCTCCATCTAGTCTGTAAAGACGTTAAATATTTTCTGTTATTCTCTAATGATAATACAGATTCCTTGAATACTCAAGTATAATATAAGTCATAAATAAATAGTAAGTATAAATATCTTATTTACAAGGCACAGTTAAAAGTGTGAAAACAATTATTTACGCACTTATTCTTTTTCACCTTACTTTATTTCCAGGATAGCAACATTTTTTTTAATAAATATAATTAATTTCGAAGTAAGTAGTTCAATTAAATGAGACCAATTTTCAAAAAAATAGTTAAGCTTCCAACCAGAGAAATGAATTTCTTGACTAAATTCATCAATCATCCATAGGAATAACTAATTTTTTACTTTAAAAAATGAATTTTCAACAAAACAAGTGAATTAAAAAAAAAGGCCAAAATTTTAACAAGAGTTGGATTTGCAACTAAAAATGATTTTCCAATCAACCAAGAAATGAAAATCCAACCAAACTGCTGAATTCTCAAGCAAGATGATTATTTTTGAAACAGAAAGATTAATTTTCTACCAGAAAGGAGGAACTTTTAACAATAAACTGAATTTTCAAAAAAAAGGTAAATTTTATCCTGAAGTACAATTATTAGATTTTGATTAAAAAAAATTATTTTCCGAAAAAACGCATTATCACCTGAAAAGCATATTGTCGGCAGTCGAAATAAAATAGTAAATCAATTTTATCAGCATGTTGTGACCCATTTCAGTACGAAGGTTTATTGTCACCAGCTTGGTTTTTTTATTGTTTTAAAGCTAAATTATAATTGTTAAATTCACATTCAAAAAAATTAATTTCCAAAAAAACGGATTGTCACCTAAATAGCATATTGTCGGCAGTCGAAATAAAATAGTAAATCAGTTTTATCAGCAATTATAATTGTTAAATTTACATTAAAAAAAAAAATAATTTCTGGGGTTTCCTCATGAAAATTCGAAAAAAAACATTTTTGGACCACCTTACTATGCACCCTGTATTTTTTATACAAAATTAGCTCTCTTGTCAATTTTTACAGCATTTGTTCTACTTAACAAAAAAGAAATATCATCTTAAGTATTGTCGGCAGTCTAAAAGTAAACCAGTACATGAATGTTAGCAGTATGTTGCGACCTATTTTAGTACAAAATTTAGTTGTAAACAACTCGGCATTTATAAATATTTCTCACATGACATAGATCACCGCATTTTAGAATCTTCGTAACAAAGTAGACGTACTTTTTTGGTGTAAAAGACAAAAACGCTAAAAGAATATTCAGTTTTTCAGATAACACGGCTCGAAAATAATTAAGATTAAAAGCATTTTAAAACTAACAATCATGCGTCTCTTAATACTTGTCTTGCTCTGCTACTTTTTTTGTAGTGCCGTATGTAATAATAAAAAACTAAACGTCAATGATGCCATGCGTGAGTATAACAACATTTTATTCAATTCGTAATATTGGATGGTTGGAAAAATTAACCTTTCTTTAGAAAAAAACTCGATTTTAATTGGAAAAAAACTTATTTTTGCTCAAAATTTAAGTATTTTGTTGACATTTTTGCTGTAGTAAATTAATTTTTTTAATTAAAAATTTAACCATTCCCTGTTTGGTTGAACATTAATCTTCTTCAGTATTTTGGTTGAAAATTCATATTTTTGGTTTGAAAATTAGTCTGATTTGACTAAATTCAACTGTTCTTGATTGAAAATGAAATTATTTTTTTTGTGGAAATATCATCTATTACACTATCCGGATGAATTTTTTTTTTAACAAACAAAACCGTTTCTATAAAAATTTAACTTTTTGGTAGAAAATTAACTTTTTTGTTAAAAATTCGTATTTTTGGGTTGAAAATTCAAAACAAATCTGTTAAAAATTAATGTATTTTGGTGAAAATTTAACTGTTTGGTTTAAAATAGATCTTTTATAGTTAAACTCTTCTACTGAGAATAAATTTTTACATTCTCATCAGAGAAGAATTTGTGTAAAATTTGACCCGCCCCGTTTTTTGTCAAATGTTCACGTTTTGAGACCTTCTGAACTGAAAAAATAGGTTTTTATCAATGTGTCTATCTGTAGGTATGTATGTCTGTGAGCTAGCACCTCCACTTCCCAAGACCACAAAATAATAAAAATGCAATTCTACCAGAATTTAGGACTTTTTTGGGCTCTTGGAATCCACAAAAAAAAATTTTCCCCAAAACAACCCTTAAGCTGCAAAATCAACCCCCTTCAAAAAATTTGAATTTTTCGCGAATTTAATCCAGGCATGTTCTTGGGCTTCTTTTGGGATCCTCGAAAATACCCACTCCGATTTTTGGGCTCCAGCCCGCAACATTGAAAGTCAACCCCTTCGCACAACGCAGATATGACTTTGTCAAAAAATAATATTTTTGGGAATTTTCAATGTTAAGGGTTGGAGCCCAAAAATCGAACTGAGTATTTTCTAGGAGCCCAAAAATCTGAGACACTATCCACACTATAAAATTCCCAAAATGATCCCAAAGTTCTCCAGGGGAACTAGAATGATTATTCATACCATTTTGATTTTAAGATTAATAATTGCATACATATGCAGTTATTTTAATTTTTGTTTAAAATTTTTTATTATTTGATTTACAGAAACATGCTCGATGCAAGCGCCGGATACAATACTTCCAGGCAATAAAAGGCAAGAGACATGGACATGTACAAACCCGAATCATCGGTCCTTTCCAAAATATCGATTCTGGCCAAGACACCAAGCTCTTTCAGATGGTAAACATATGATACCTGTATAATGTAGTTAGGAATTTCCCTAAAGGTTTAAAAATTCCAAAGTTATATATTTCTCATGCATGACAAAGTCAGACCATTAGGGTCATTATTTAATTTTCTACAATACTTTTTTAAGCTTTCGCGCTGGTTTCATTCTCTATTATTTTGTATTGTAATTAATTATTTGCTTTACAGGTAAATGCACAAATCTAGTAACGACAAGTCCCAAAGGTGAAGGATTAGAATTCACCTGTAAGGAATAAAAATCCGGATTCCGAAAACTATGAAGATAATAATCAAGAGAAAGGTTTTGTCTAGAAAAACAATGCTAAAGAATTACATGTAACACTATCAGATAAAAAAAAATCTTATTTAAAATATAAAATATCATTGAAATATTTTTCCTCTCGTAATTTCTGAATTTCCAAAAATATAATCCATTATTTATTTTAAATTTGGGGCCCGGATGCAATAAGAACATACACAATTTTTCCCGGCGAAAACAAAGTCCCCTGGAGCGGTATCTGGATGTGATGAATGTGAAAAACTGTATTTTTTGCAAAAATCAATTATAATTATTTTTTACTTCAACTGGCTCTCCACTTGCCAATTTTCAATATTTAGGAAAGAAAATCTTTAAAAAATGGTACTTCAGAGTATCCTTCAACTGTTAGAACCTTCAAAATTTGAAAATATTTTTAAAAAAAGTTCCAAAAAGAGATTACCTCCTATTGTATTAAAGCTCACTATACTGATGTATTTTTGGAGGTCGAAACCCCCAAAAAACTGTTTTTTGTTGTTTTTTTTAAAAATATTTTCCGCTTCTATTTTGGTATCACTTAATCTGAACAAAAAATGTTTTAAATAAAAGCTGTGGAGCATAAAAAATACATCCTTCTCTGGACAAATAGTGGTTTTAAGAAAAAAAATGTGAATTACATAAAATGTGTATCTATTCTAAGCCTTGTTTGAAATTTTGAATTATTTACTGAAATAAATCGAAGAAAAATGAAAATTTTCAAATTTTGACCTCGAAAATCAAAATTGCGCGTATTTTTACTATCATTTACGTAAACATTTGAAATGCCTAAAAAAGCCTAAAACGATGAATATTGAAATTAAATAGTTTAACTTTTAACCAATAAGTTTCATTTTCTAGAAACAAAAGAAGAATTTTGAACAAATTTTTCAGTTAAAAAATGTAATCTAAAAAAACGAATTGCCATCTAAATAAAATACCGTCATATCATTTGCGACCCATTTTAGCAAGAAATTAGATTGTTACCAATTCGACACTTTTAATTTAAATATTTTTTACATGGCTACGATCACCCAATTTTTTATCTAGAGACCATCAGGCATTGATATAGATGAAGATAGTCAGAAACAATAATAATTTGTTTAAACAATTATCTTTGCAAAATTTCTGGGGGATGTCCCCATAAAAATTCGAAAAAAAATTTTTTGGGCCACCATATTGTGCACCCTGCATTTTTGATACAATATTAGATCTCTTGTCAATTTTTACAGCATTTGTTCTACTTAACAAAAACGAAGTATCATCTTGAGTATCGTCGGCAGTCTAAAAGTAAACCAGTACATGAATGTTGTTGCGACCTATTTAAGTACCAAATTTAATTGTAAACAACTCGGAATTTATCAATATTTCTCACATGACATAAATCACCGCATTTTACAATCTTCGTAATAAAGTAGACGTACTTTTTTTTGTGTAAAAGACAAAAACGCTAAAAGAATATTCAGTTTTTCAGTTAACACGGCTTAAAAATAATTCAGATTGAAAGCATTTTACAACAAAAAATCATGCGTGTTTTAATTCTTGTTTTGCTCTGCTACTTTTTTTGCAGTGGCGTATGTAAAAAAGAAGGACTAAAAGTCGGTGATGCCATTCGTGAGTATAACAACATTTTATTCAATTCATAATATTGGATGGTTGGAAAAATTCACCTTTCTTTAGAAAAAACTGGATTCATTTTCCAGCATTTTGATAGAGATTTTACAGAAAATCTTATATGATTTGAGAACCTGGGCCGGACCTGACCAGATCGGGCCCCGATAGGGACATGCGTTTTATTCCCTATGGGGGCCAGGTCGGAAAAATTCTGCACGGGATATAACAATTTGATTAATTGCAAGATTTTTGTTATTCGTGGATAGCGACTAAAACACCTTTTTTAGTTCAAAATTCAACTACTTAGCTAAACGTGGAACTATTTTGTTAAAAATTCATTTTTTTATTGATGATTCATAATTTTAATTGGAAAAAAACTTCTTTTTGCTCAAAATTCAACTATTTTGTTGACATTTTTCTTATGGTAAATTCATTGTTTTAATTGAAAATTTAACTATTCCTTGTTCGGTTGAACATTAATCTTCTTCAGTATTTTTGTTAAAAATTTATCTTTTTGTTTGAAAATTCATTTCTTTTTTTTTGACAATTCCTCTTTTTTGGTTTAAAAATTAGTCTGATTTGACTTAATTCAACTATTCTTGATTGAAAATTAAATTTTTGTGTGTGGAAATATCACCTATTACACTATCCGAATGAATTTTTATTTTAACAAATCAAACCATTTCTATAAAAATTTAACTTTTTGGTAGAAAATTAACTTTTTTCTTAAAAATTCGTATTTTTGGGTTGAAAATTCAACAAATCTGTTAAAAAGTAATCTATTTTGGTGAAAATTTAACTATTTGGTTAAAAATATATATTTTACAGTTAAACTCTTCTACTGAAAATTCACTTCTTTTAAGATTCATCAGTTTAGTTGAAAAGTAATATATTTAGTTAAAAATGTAACTATTTTTTTGAAAATTCTTTTTTTTTGGTTGAGAATCAATTTTTACATTCTCATCAGAGAATAATTTGTGTAAAATTTGACCCGCCCCGTTTTTTGTCAAATTTTCACGTTTTGAGACCCTCTGAACTCAAAAAACAGGTTTTTATCAATGTGTCTGTCTGTATGTATTTCTGTCTGTGAACACGATACTTTCTGAAGACTACTCGGAATGGATTGTGCTTGGGCACGCGTTTTGAGGGAGAAAAAAAAATTCAAGTTAGTTAGCCAGCTGTTTTGGATAAAAATTCAAAAAGCAAGAGCATTTATAAAATTTTAGAGACCATTTTTTTCAGATATAAAATTCTATGTACAGCTATTCGTATTACTCGAAAAATCGAACCATTTTTTCTTACGACTTTTTTCGATAAAAAGAAAATTATCAAAATTACAGCATTCTCAAAATTTATAACGAAAATGAACATTTCAAGCCGAAAAACGCACAATACGGAAAAAAGTAAAGAGAAGACAAACATTACTTTATGAAAGCCCCACAAGATCATTGTAACATGCCTTTGAATTTTATAGGAAAATCGAAAATTCAAAATTTTTCAATAATGGTGCTGGTTTTAACCACCAAAAAATGATACAAAATAAAAAAATCCATTTTACGATCACACTATACAAGATACGAAAAAATATGATTCGACAAAAAATGTGCACCAAAAAAAAACAGCTGCAAATTTGTTATTAATCATTTTTCATGGAACGCGTAGTTTTTGTTTCAGTCGAAAAAATTACATTTAAAATAAAAAATATAATTTTTTGGAAAAACGACATAAGGTTCGGAAAAAAATGCAATAGTTAGACGAAATCGAGTGCAAGCACGAGATGCGTGATGAGAATGTGTTCGTTTAAGCTGAAGGAGCTTTCACAAAAGTTGGGTACACAAAAGAGAATTCACAATCACCAAATAAATTGTATCGCGCAATGAGAATGTGCCCGCGTGGCAAAAAGTTAAGAAAATAATTGTTGGTTAGACCATCTGGTCAGCATAAAGACTGGAAACCAGACTGTCTGGTCAGGGCCGCACCAGCGCCAGAAGATTTTCCACACGAGGAACTAGATTGATTATTTTTACCATTTTGATTTTAAAATTAATAATTGCATACATATGCAGTTATTTTTATTTTTTATTGCTCAAAACGTAGTTTGTCATGGATAATGGCTAACGAAGAACATTAATTTGATTTACAGTAACATGCTTAATTCAAGCGCCGGATACAATACTTCCAGGCAATAAAAGGCAAGAGACATGGACATGTAAAAATCCGAAGTATCGGTCCTTTCCAAACTATCGGTTCTGGCCAAGATACAATGGTGTTAAACAGGGTAAATATATGAAACCTGTATAATGTAGTCAGGAATTTCTCTAAAGGATTAAAAATTCCAAAGTTATATATTGTTCATGCATGAAAAACTCAGACTATTAGGGTCATTATTTAATTTTCTACAATACTTTTTTAAGCTTTCGCGCTTGTTTCATTCTCTATTATTTTGTATTGTAATTAAATTTTTGCATTACAGAGGCATGCTGCGATATAGCATTAGTAGCTGACAATGGTGAAGCAACCCTCTTCAACTGTAAGGAATAAAAATCCGGATTCCGAAAACTATAAACATAATAATCAAAAGAAAGGCTTTGTCCAGAAAAACAATGCTAAGAAATTACATTTAACACTATCAGAAAAAATAAAAATCTTATTTAAAATATAAAATATCATTGAAATATTTTTCCCCTCGTCATTTCTAAATTTCCAAAAATATAATTAATTATTTATTCTACATTTGGGGCACAGATGCAATAAGGGATGAATTTTAATTATTTTTTACTTCAACTAGCTCTCAACTTGTCAATTTTTAATATTTAGGGATGAAATCCTTAAAAATGATTCTTCAGAGTATCCGTCAACTGTTAGAAGCTTAAAAATTTGAAAATATTTTTAAAAAAAGTTCCAAAAAGGAATTACCCTTTCAAAATATTTTCCGCTTCTATTTTGAAATCTGTTAATCTGAACAAAAAGTGTTTTAAATAAAAGCTGTTGAGCATAAAAAATACACCCTTTTCTCGACATATAGTGGTGTTAAGAAAAAAAATCTGAATTACATAAAAGGTGTATTTTTGAATGAACTACAACATCTATTCTAAGCCTTTTTTGAAATTTTGAATTATTTACTGAAATAAACCGAAGAAACATGACATTTTTTTTCAAATTTTGACCTCGAAAATCAAAATTGTGCCTATATTTACTATCATTTACGTAAACATCTGAAATGCCTAACCAGCCTAAAATGATGAATAATGAAATTAAA
>CAKNXH010000978.1:136430-150141 GCA_932178445.1 Andricus quercusramuli
GTATATTGTCGGCAGTCGAAATAAAATAGTAAATCAATTTTATCAGCGTGTTGCGACCCATTTCAGTACGAAGGTTTATTGTCACCAGCTTGGTATTTTTTATTGTTTTTTAGGCTAAAATAAAATTGTTAAATTTTCATTCAAAAAAATTAATTTCCAAAAAAGCGCATTATCACCTAAATAGCATATTGTCGGCAGCAAAATAAAATAACGAATCAATTTTTTCAGCACGTTGCGACCCATTTCAGTACGAAGTTATATTGTCACCAGCTTGGTATTTTTTATTGATTTTAAGCTAAAATAGAATTGTTAAATTTTCATTTAAAAAACTTGATTTCCAAAAAACACGCATTATTATCTGAATATTATATTTTCGGCAGTCGAAATAAAATAGTAAATTAATTTTATCAGCACGTTGTGACCCATTTCAGTACGAAGGTTTATTGTCACCAGATCGGTGTTTTTCATTGTTTTTAAAGCTAAAATAGAATTGTTACATTTTCAGTAAAAACAATTAATTTCAGAAAATGCATTATCACCTAAATAGCGTATTGTCAGCATTTGAAATAAAATAGTAAATACATTTTATCAGCAAATCTACTGCGACCCATTTTAATACGAAGGTTTATTGTCAGCAGCTCGGCATTTTTATTGTAAATATTTTTCACATGACTATGATCACTAAGTTGATCTAAAAATGCATTGGACATTTTTTTTCTGAATTTTTATGGGGACACGCCAGAAATTTGTACGATTCTACACAAAAATAAATCCATTTTTTTTGTTTAAAAAAAAATTATATTTAGAGATGCCGCAAGCCCCATGAAGTTTAACGTGTTTCCCATATGAAAAAAAGAAGTTTGTGTAAATCTTATTCAGAATCCTCAACATTATCTCAATCGAGTTGAAACTCAACATTTCTCTTCACAATTAGCCGTAGAATACGAATAAAATATCACTTTTTGAATACTAACACCCTAAGACCACTTCATACTGATGATTAGATGTTCACATAAATTGTTCAAACAATTTATTATTTTTTTAGCAATTTTCTCATAGAATGGAGTTAGAAAGACCCGGTTTTTTCAAAAATTTTCCACTTTTTTTCCAATTTTCAATTAGAGGAAAGTGATAGTTCATCAATGTTAACAGGAGTGATTGTTTGAACAATTTATTATCAATGTTAATAATATTCTCTTAAAAAAATGCTACAAAATTGCAGGTTACAAAAAATGCACTTCTAGTCAAATTTTCAAATAAGATAAGCTAAATAATTATCTAGAGTCAAGTAAATTAATTCTTTGAACAATTTGTTATTATTATTATTAATATTATATTTGAATAATGCTAGAAAGATGCGGTTTTTTCTGAAATTTTGGCTTTTTGTCCAATTTTCAATTGGAGTGGAGTAATAATGAATTGAAGTTGAAAAAATAATTGTTTAAACAATTCATTATCATTGTTAATAATATTTTCTTTGCTTAATTGGTAGAATATTGCGGTTTTTTCTGCAATTTTCAACTGTTTGTCAATTTTTTATTAGGAGTGACTTAATAATTAATTAGATTTAGCAAAAATAATTGTTTAAACAAATTATTATTGTTTATGACTACCTTCATCTATATCAGTGTCTGATAGTTGTGGTTTTTCGGCAATTTGCACCTTTCTGTCCGTTTTTTCACTTAGCGAGGTAGTAATTAATTAAAGTTAAGAAAAAAGTTGTTTAAACAATTTAATATTGTTTATAACTATCTCTTCTTAGAGAAGTGCTAGAAAGTGACGGTTTTTTCTAAAATCTTTCACTTTGCAAACCCCATTTTTTTACTTATGGGGTTTCTTTGGGACCCTATAAAACCGACTGATGGTGTTAGTATTTGAAAAGTGATATTTTATTCGTATTCTGTGGCTAATTGTGAAGAGAAATGTTGAGTTTCAAATCGATTGAGATAATATTGAGGATTCTGAATAAGATTTACAAAAACATCTTTTTTTATGGGAAATACCTGTTAAATTTCATGGGGCTTGCGGCACCCCTACATACCATTTTTTTCAAAACAAAAAAATGGATTTATTTTTGCGTGGATTCAAACGAATTTCTAGGGTGTCCCCATAAAAATCCAAAAAACAATTTTTTGGGCCACCCTACTGTGCACCCTGTATTTTTGATACAAAATTAGATCTCTTGTTAATTTTTCCAGCATTTGTTCTACTTAACAAAAAAGAGGTATCATCTTGAGTATTGTCGGCAGTCTAAAAGTAAACCAGTACATGAATGTTGTTGCGACCTATTTAAGTACCAAAATTAATTGTAAACAACTCGGCATTTATAAATATTTCTCACATGACATAGATCACCGCATTTTACAATCTTCGTAACAAAGTAGACGTACTTTTTTGTGTAAAAGTCATAAACGCTAAAAGAATATTTAGTTCTTCAGTTAACACGGCTCAAAAATAATTCAGATTGAAAGCATTTTAAAACTAACAATCATGCGTGTTTTAATTCTTGTTTTGCTCTGCTACTCTTTTTGCAGTGGCGTATGGGGAAATGAAAAACTAAAACTCGATCGTGCCATTCGTGAGTATAACAACATTTTATTCAATATTCATAATATTGGATGGTTGGAAAAATTAACCTTTCTTTAGACAAAAATCGATTCATTTTCCAGCATTTTGATAGAGCTTTGACGGAAAATCTTATATGATTGGAGAACCTGGGCCCGACCTGGATCGGGCCCCGATAGGGGCGTGCGTTTTATTCCCTATCTGGACCAGATTGGGAAAAATCTGCACGGGATATATCAATTTGATTAATTGCAAGATTTTCGTTATTAGTGAATGACGACTAAGATTTTTCCACACGAGGAACTAGAATGATTATTTTTACCATTTTGATTTTAAAATTAATAATTGCATATATATGTAGTTATTTTTATTTTTTATAGCTCAAAACGTACTTTGTCATGGATAATCGCTAACGAAGAACATTAATTTGATTTACAGTAGAATGCTCGAGGCAAGCACCGGATTCAATACTTCCAGGCAATAAAAGGCAAGAGACATGGACATGTAACAACAAGAAGTATCGGTCCTTTCCAAACTATCGGTTCTGGCCAAGAGACTATGCTGTTACACCAGGTAAATATACGTTGCCTGTATAATGTAGTTAGGAATTTCTCTAAAGGTTTAAAAATTTCAAAGTTATATATTTTCCATGCATGAAAAAGTCAGACCATTAGTGTCATTATTTAATTTTCTACACTTTTTCAAGCTTGCGCGCTTGTTTCATTCTCTATTATTTTTTATTGTACTTAAATTTTCGCTTTACAGATAAATGCTGCGATATATTAGAAAAAAATGAAAAAGGTGAAGGAATACTCTTCAGCTGTAAACAATAAAAATCCGGATTCCAAAAAGTATGAACATAATAATCAATAGGAAGGCTTTGTCTACAAAAACAATGCTAAGGAATTACGTGTAACACTATCAGATAAAATAAAAATCTTATTTAAAATATAAAATATCATTGAAATATTTTTTCCCCTCGCAATTCCTAAATTTCCAAAAATATAAATAATTTACTGATTAAACGAACTTACCTGTAAGTGAAGTTCTATCAGAATTGTATTTAGCGCCTCATTATGTCTTTCAATATTTCGGATACAATCAAAGCAAAAGTCTGCATATGGTGACCCGTAATTAAACCGTGGAACCCCAACTGCTTATGTGGTCTACAAGAAGCTGAGGATCCCATGTTGTTTCATTTCTAGGCCTAGTCGGTCGGAGATTCGCTAAACCTTTAAAGAGTCTTTTAACTCGGGCATCTTCGCCTAAAGGTGTTCGCACAAGAAAATCCGTTGCAGTGTGCTGGAGACGTCTCACGGACGTGCCTTCCGCGCTCGAGCACGTAACGCCTACCAATCACGTGCAACCTGCCGTGCTGCTGCGGTCCGTGTCAGCATTTACTCAAGCGCGTTGCGAACTAGTGTGAGTAGCGACACACTTGTGTGCGTCACCGCTCGGACCGCAGCAGCACGACAGGTTGCACGCGATTGGTTGGCGTTATGAGTTCGAGCGCGGACGGCACGTCCGTGAGACGTCAACAGCGCACTGCAACGGATTTTCTTCTGCGAACACCTTAATTCAGGACCATGTAAAAGAGCGATAGCAGAATGACAACTATTAAGTGTGCCCACAGATGAGCATCCGTCAAATTCCTTAAAAATAAATTCGATAACCCGCGGAGCATTCGACTCATACATGCCAATGTTATTTCGTAGACAAAATGACCACCACTTCTTCAAACAGGAATCATACTGCTTGATCGAAGAATCTGATAGGGAAGACATCATGATTGTAAATGCTTTTTCCAAAACACTTCTCCTTGTGAGCGCTTCCCGGAAAGCACACCGGTAACCAGGGTAATATTTTCCCAAAGTGGATGAGCCTGCCTATTCAGAGAAAGAAAAAGGTCAGCGTTCGGATTGAAATAAATTGATTCAGAAATTAGAAGAGAAGTGAAAAGAGGGAACCAAGGCTGAGCTGGCCAAAGTGGTACAACAACTATCCCTCTAGCCGAATCATCAATGATCTTCCTAAGTCCACGCAAAATAATTGCAAATGGAGGGAAAGCATAGAAGAAATACTTGCTCCAATCCAGAGTGAAAGCATCGACAGCTATCGATCCAGGGTCTCTAAACCGAAAAACAAAACGTTGACATTTTGCGTTAACTCGAGTCGCAAATGAATCAATTTGTGGATCACCAAAAGCTTGACGAATTGTTTGGAATGCAGGATGCGATAAGGAGTATTCTGTTTCTGATTCTAACCGCCTGGATTCGAAATCAGCTTCAACATTATCCTGGGATCGAACATAGGAAGCAAAGATCCAAAGTCCCCTTTGCTCACACCATTCACAAATCATCTTGGCCAATGAACCAAGTTTCGGGAACTGAATACAACCCATCTTATTGACGCAAGCAATGGCGCTGGTATTATCTATCCTTAATAGGTCACAATTTTTGAGGTTGATAGCAAAGCATTCAAGTCCGAAAAAGGCTGACAACAACTCAAGATAATTTATATGGCACAATTTTTCTTGTTCGCTCCAAAAACCATGCGTTCGGTGGCCATCAGAGAAAACACCCCAACCGGATCTTGATGCGTCGGAGAAGATCTCTAAAACAGGCTGAAATTGTGAGATAGGTTTTATTGCACGGTCAATATGATCCAGCAACCATTGAAAATCCGGATTTAACTTATCTGAAAGAGACATATACGTGTCAAAATTACCGTTACTGGACTTCAAAGCCAAAAACTTTTCTCTTTCAAACTCCTTCCTATAAACCCAGCCGTATGCTAACGATGCACAACATGCACCTATGGTACCTATGAAAGCTGCGAATTCTCTAATACTGCACCTGTTTAGTTTGAAAAAACTTCTTAATTTGCAGCTTTACTCTTTCTTCCTTGTCTTGTGGAAGTTCAATAGTCATGTTTTGAGAATTTTAGACAAAACCCATATATTTATCTATAACTGACGGAACCAACTGACTTTTCTTGTCATTAATAACAAAACCAAGAGCCTCAAGTAACTGACAAGTCACCTGGACATTAGTCTGACATTCAAGAACCGAGTCTCCAAAAAGCAAAATGTCGTCTAGGTAAATAACCGAAACATAACCTCTTTCACGAAGGCTGCTTATCACAGGTTTCATCAACTCAGTAAACAGGTAAGGAGCTGTAAAAAGTCCAAAGGGTAAGCAAGTATACTGATACAGCATACCCTCAAACCGAAATCTAGAGAATTTTCTGTACGAGTAAGAAACTGGAACAAAGTGACACACATTCTTCAAGTCAATTGAAGCTAGAAAGGAAACGCGATTTGACAGTTAGCTTACCGTCCTATCATATTCTAATTTGAAATCTTCCGTTTGGATAAAACTATTTAAACTACGCAAGTTCAGGTCAACCGGTCCGAACCATCGGACTTAGGAACAACGACAATTCGAGATAAAAATTGCTGAGGATGAGGATCGCATTTTTCTATCGTCGGAGGGAATTGCTGTACCACTCTGTCCGAGAAAGGAATCATGTAACCCGAGACCCAACTCAGGATAGTCACATTTGATGTAAACTTTGCCCAAATTTTCGCAAACAAGGCAATCGTTTGTTCTATTTTCTGATTCGCCGGCTCGCCTGGAAGAGCCGTCCTCTGAGACCCGTACCAGCCGTAATTGTACTTCTGCCCGTTGCTCCTGGAGTACGAATTCTGTTTGAATAGGTTCCGCGAGGTCGGGCTCTTGAAGCTTTTTGGACTTATTTTGTTTCCTTGCACTTTTTTCACAGCTGGCTTGAAATCCTTCGAAGATTGTTGAACAGCTCTTGCAGCTCCTAATTGCTCTGATAAGTCCTTTGCAAAAAGCCAACTGTCGAATGGTCGATCCTTCAACATATCACGAGCAGGAGCTACTATATTCTTTAGAATTAAACTTCTGCGAATCAAGGTTTTGTCGTGTGGGAGATCTGCCAAAATCTTCATCACACCATTAAGAAACTCCAAAAACTGCTTTCTCCCCGGTGGATTAAACTTCAAAACTACATCTATAGTTTTACTGATTCCAGTGAGTGATGCAGAAACCTTCTCCTGCTTTTCTATTATCCTTTCATCCCTTTTCTGGATTGTACTGTCTACAGCAGTCTTAACCTCCAAATTCAATTGGGGCGGATCCATTATTAACAAATTTGCGGGGGGAGGGAAATCCTTCAGTAATTTTTTCCTCTCCTCCAATGGAAGACCTTTAATTATAATATCGCTCCAGATTTGAGCCAAGCGATCAGGAATTGTAGGAGCAAAAACTCGATCAGGCACAAGTCTTCCACCAAAAATTTACAGATCTTCTTGTTCCACATTAGGCGATCGAACTTGTGACTCTCTGCCAGAATCTGTGGGTTTCTCATCATCTGGAACTCGAGAAAAGACTTGATCAGTGGATTTATCTAATTTGACATCATTATTCGAATCAAGAACAGACTCCTCTCTTCAGAACGACGAGGCCAACCATAAACTCTAATCGAGCTGTCACACGATCGTCGATCGTTGTTATAATCTCTTCGAGAAACGCTTCTTTCACGATTAAATTGTCGTCGCCTTCGCTAACTAATGGACTGACTTCGAAAACGGTTTCTTCGTTTGCGACCTGGAGAACATCTCCGAGAATTCCTTGGAGAACGACTTCGAGAGTAACTTCTAGAAAAATTTCTTCGAATGCGACTTGGAGAACACCTTCGAGAAGGTCTTGGAGAGCGACTTCGAGAATAACTCTCATTATCTGAACTCAAATAACGGCTTTGGTAACCTCCTGACAATAAAATAAGAAGAATTCCGATCAAACACAATCAAGGCTAGCGCAGTCACGAGTTAGTTGAACTAAAATGTGCCGCAAAATAAGAATGCCAAACTGGTTGATTGCTATCTTAATTATTTCAGACATTAAGTAGTCACAAATTGGATGGACCAAAATGTGACGCAAATAAAGGAAACACGCAACAACTATTATCTCAACCGTTGGACGGTAACTTACCATGATCATATCTTGATCCAAAAAACTCTTCTTCTAAGGTTTCTAATCTCTTTTTTAATCTTTTATTTATCATTATTAAACATACACGTAAGGCGTTATCGGCACAAAGTAGGAGAATGAGAGTATGGTCGAGGGTGGTGCAATGGATTGGCTGAAAAGTTTTCGTTTGTTACTTTGAAGACTGTGGCGACATCGGTGCATAGTGGGGGCACTACATTACGATCTTGAGGAAGAGGCGCGAAATATTATTATTTATTCTAAATTTGAGGTCCAGATGCAATAAGGACACAGACAATTTTCCACGGCGAAAACGAAGTCTCCTGGAGCTGTATCTGGATCTGATGAACATGAAAAACTGTATTTTTTGCAAAAATTACAATTCCAAATATCGTATATTTAAAGAGGAAAGGGGGAAGTTTTTTGAGAATAGGGGAAAAAGGGGAATTTCAAGAAAAAAAGGGGAACCTAAGAAAAAAAGGGGAAGACTGTACACCCTTTATTTTTTATACAAAATTAGATCTCTGGTCAATTTTTTCAGCATTTGTTCTACTTAACAAAAAAGAACTATCATCTTGAGTATCGTCGGCAGTCTAAAAGTAAACCAGTACATGAATGTTGTTGCGACCTATTTCAGTACCAAATTTAATTGTAAACAACTCGGAATTTATAAATATTTCTCACATGACATAGATCACCACATTTTACGATCTTCGTAACAAAGTAGACGTACTTTTTTGTGTAAACGACAAGAACGCTAAAAGAATATTCAGTTCTTCAGTTAAAACGGCTTAAATTCAGTTTGAAAGCATGTTAAAACTAACAATAATGCGTGTTTTGATTCTTGTCTTCCTCTGCTGCTTTTTTTGCAGTGACGTATGTGGAAATGAAAAACTAAAACTCGATGCTGCAATTCGTGAGTATAACAACATTTTATTCAATTCATAGTATTGGATGGTTGGAAAAATTCACCTTTCTTTAGAAAAAACTCGATTCATTTTCCAGCATTTTGATAGATATTTTACAGAAAATCTTATATGATTTGAGATCCTGGGCCCGACCTGGCCAGATCGGGCCCCGATAAGGGCCCGGCCAGGTCGGAAAAATTCTGACACCTAAGACACCTTTTTGAGTTCAAAATTCAACTACTTAGCTACAAGTGGAAATATTTTGTTAAATATTCATTTTTTCATTGTTGATTCATAATTTTAAATGGGGAAAAAAAATCTTTTTGCTCAAAATTTAACTATTTTGTTGACATTTTTGTTTTAGTAAATGAATTGTTTTAATTGAAAATTTAACTATTCCCTGTTTGGTTGAACATTAATCTTCTCCAGTTGAGAATGCAACTATTTGGTTTAAAATTTCTGTATTTTGTTGAAACATTGTCTTTTGTCGTAGGATTTAAATGAATTAAAATTAATTCAATTCAGATTGGAAATTCATGTATTTTTGTTAAAAAATCATCTTTTTGGTTCAAAATTCATTTTTATGGTGAAAATGAGCTTTTTATTGAAAATTAATTTTTTTTCATTGAAGATGTAAGTATTCCATTTTTTCTAAAAAGTTTATCTTTTTTGACAAAAATTCAATTTTCTTGGTTGAATATTTATTTCTTTAATTGAAAATTTAACTATTTCGTTAAAAATTCATCAATTTTGTCCAAGATTTGTCTTTTTTTGATAGGAAAATAATCTGTCGTCTTGAAAATTCGCTTATTTTGCTGAAAACTGATCTATTTTAAATTGAAAATTCAAGTATTTTGGTAGAAAATGTATATTTTTGGGTTGCAAATTCACCTTTTTTTTGTTGTTAGGGATTCGCACGATATGAAAAAAAAAGTAAAGAGAAGACAAACTTTGCTTTATGGAAGCCCCCCAAGATTATTGTAACATACCTTTGAATTTTCTAGAAAAATCGAAAATACAAATTTTTTCACTAAAGGTGCGTAGTTTTTGTTTTATTCGTTAAAAAATATATTTAAAATATATACATATTGTGAAAAACCGACACAAGATACGAACAAACATTAATAGATAAAGATTGTTCACTTAAAAAAGAGATATAAGTTTGTTATTAATCAATTGTTGATATGACGCAAAGTTTTTTTTATTCGTAAGAAAACAAACATTGAAAATGAAAAATAATTTTTTTTTGAAAAACGACACAAGATACGAAAAAAATAATAGACAAAAGTTGTTTAACCAAAAAAGAGCTAAACATTTGTTATTATTCATTCTTTTATGGAACACCTAGTTTTTGTTTTAGTCGGCAAAAATTACATTTAAAATGAAAAATATAATTTTTTGGAAAAACGACATAAGGTTCAGAAAAAAATGCAATAGTTAGATAAAATCGAGTGCGAAGCACGAGATACGCAAAGAGAATGTGTTCGTTTAAGCTGAAGGAGCTTTCACAAAAGTTGGATACAAAAAAGAGAATTCACAATCACCAAATAAAATTGATAGCGCGACCAGAATGTGCCTGTGCGGCAAAAAGTTAAGAAAACAATTGTTAAAAAAATAAAGGTACGGAAAAAATGCAATAGTTAGACAAAATCGAGTGCGAAGGATGAAATACGTGATAGAATGTGTTCGCTTAAGCTGAAGGAGCTTTCACGAAAGAGAACTCACACTCTCTAATTGTTTGTCATGGATAATGGCTAACGAAGAACATTAATTTGATTTACAGAAGCATGCTCGATGCAAGCGCCGGATACAATACTTCAAGGCAATTCAAGGCAAGAGACATGGACATGTACAAACAAGAAGTATCGGACCTTTCCATACTATCGGTTCTGGCCAAGAGACTATGCTGTTACACCGGGTAAATATGCAATACCTGTATAATGTAGTTAGGAATTTCTATAAAGGTTTAAAAATGTTTAAATTATACATTTTCCATGCATGAAAAAGTCAGAGCATTAGTGTCATTATTTAATTTTCTACACTTTTTTAAGCTTTCGCGCTTGTTTCATTCTCTATTGTTTTTTATTGTACTTAAATTTTTGCTTTACAGATAAATGCTGCGATATATTAGAAAAAAATTCAAAAGGTGAAGGAATACTCTTCAGCTGTAAAAAATAAAAATCTGGATTCCAAAAACTATAAACATAATAATCACGAAAAAGACTTTGTCTAGAAAGACAATGCTAAGGAATTACATGTAACACTATCAGAGAAAATAAAAATCTTATTTAAAATATAAAATATTTTTTCTCTTCGTAATTCCTAAATTCCCAAAAATATTATTATTTATTCTAAACTTAGGACCCAGATGCAGTAAGGATACAAAAAAATTTCCCTGGAGAAAACGAAGTCCCCTGGAGCTGTATCTGGATGTGATGAATGTGAAAAACTCTATTTTTTTGCAAAAATCAATTTTAATTTTTTTTCACTTGAACTTGTTCTCCGCTTGTCAATTTTCAATATTTTGCAATGAAATTCTCAAAAAATGATACTTTAGAGTATCCTCCAAGCAATTTAACCTTCAGAATTTGAAAATATTTGAGATAAAGTTCCAAAAAGGGATTTCCTTCTTTTATATTAACCAAAAAAATTATTTTTCTAAAAAACAAAAAGAATTTTCAACAAAATATATCAATTCTCAAAGCAAGAAAGATATTCCAACCAAAAATTGAATGGAAAAATTTTAAGTTAAAAAAATGAATCTAAAAAGAACGCATAATCTAAATAAAATATCGTCATAGCAGTTGCGACCCATTTTAGCACGAAAGTTTATTGTCACCATCTGGACATTTTTATTGTAAATATTTTTCACATGGCTATGATCATGCAATTTTTTATCTAGAGATGAACCTTGAACCAAAAAAATAAATTTTTAACAAAATGACGAATCTTCAAGAGGAATAGTTAAATTTTTCTGTTAAAAAATTTATATAGAAAAAAAGGATTAAAAACAAAAAGATGAATTTTCCACTTTTATGAATCTCAGAAAAAAATGATTTTTTAAGCAAATGGTTTAGCCTTCAATCAAGTCATTCAATTTGCAACCAAAGAGATCAATTTCAAACAAATAATGTAATAGTAGATATTTCAAGCAAAAAAATATTTTTAATTTTAATCAAAAACAGTTGAATTGAATCAAAAAGATTCGAACCAAACCGAAGAAGACGAATTTTTAACAAAAAAGTTCGCTTTTACCAAACACTTGCACTTTCAACAAAAAAGGCGGAAATTTCAAATCAAGAAAATTAATTTTTTGTCAAAGAAGACAAATTTTAACTAAAAGATATGAAGTTTCAACCAAATAGATGAACCTTGATCCAAAAAAATTCAACAAAGCAGTTCAATAGAAAATATAAATTTCCAAAAAAATAGTTCAACTTTCAACAAAAAATTTTAAGTTACAAAAAATTAATTTCTAACGAAAAAAAAACAACAAATTTCAAACCGAACACCAAGTAGTTCAATTTTCAAACAAAAATATTTTAAATTTCAATAAAAAACCGTTGAATTTAACCAAAAAAGAGAAATAGTTTGTTTAATTTTCAATAAAGTCAAATCTTTTATAACTGGAATAAAAAAGTTTCAAATAAAAATTTTTGAAGTTTAATTTTCATTTACTTTGACACTTATTCAAAGTGTCTCGAAATATCTAAGAAAAAATTATTCTAAATAATTTTTTTCTGGAAAAAAGGTCTTATCCTTTCGCTCAGTAGTTCCGTGGTTCGATTCCCATAAATACCAACGTAGCGACTTAACAATACGAAGCGAAAGGACAAGATCCTTTTTCAGAAAAAAATTATTTAAAATAATTTTTCTTTCATAGCTCTATCTATTCTGAAAAGACGTTAAATATTTTCTGGTATTCTCTAATGATAACATAGATTCCTTGAATAATAAGGAACCACTCAAGTATAATATAAGTAATAAATAAATAATAAGTATAAATATCTTATTTACAAGGCCTGGTATTATAAATATTTTCCACATGACTATGATCGCGAGATTTTTTAATCTTTAGATGAACGTTGAACCAAAAAAACTAATTCCGAAGAAATTAGTTCAATTAAATGAGACCAATTTTCAACAAAACAGTTAAGCTTCCAACCAGAGAAATTAATTTCTTGACTAGATTCATAAATCTTTGAGAGGAATGGCTAATTTTTTAGTTTAAAAAATTAATTTCCAACAAAACAAAAGAACAAATTCGACACCAAAAAGATGAATTTTCAACTAAAATTATGAATCTTCAATTATTCAAATTTTCAATTCAATTTTCAACCAAAGAGTTGAGTTTGCAGCAAATAATGTAATGTAAAGTAAAGTAATGTAACCAACAAATATTTTAATTTTCAGAGAGAAATGAAAATTCAAACAAACTGCTAAATTTTCAAGCAAGAAAATTATTTTTCAGCCAAGAAGATTAATTTTCTACCAAAAAGGAAGAACCTTTAACAATAAACTGAATTTTCAAAAAAAGGGAAATTTTATCCTAAAATAGAATTATTGAATTTTTATTTAAAAAAATTAATTTCCAAAAAAAATGCACTATCACCTGAATAGCATGTTTACTGCGACCCATTTTAATATGAAGGTTTATTGTCAGCAGCTCGGCATTTTTACTGTAAATATTTTTTATATGACTATGATCACACATTTTTTATCTAGACTAGGTGGGGGGGTCCTTCATTCATGTACGTAATTTTCGGAAATTTACAAATGAAACAAGTAACTCGCAGAAATTGTACAGAAATTTAATATGAATTCAACTTTACGCGCCAAAGAAAACTGGTGAGTGAAAAAAGGAACCTAGCCAATAATAATTTTTTTTTGAAGTCAGGGATTTGGAAAAAAAATCTTGTGAAAGTCAGGGAATTTATATAACTTTAAATAACTGTCAAGCAGAATAAATTTGAAATTTTTGCAATTTTTATTTGAAATTGTTTCATTCCGCTTATAAAAGATTCTGGTTTAAAATGTTACAAATGTAATACTCTGGTCTTTGAATATTAATGGTCAGGGAAAAATTAGAGAATTTTTAAAGTTAAGTTTTACGGTAACCCTGATATAACATTCTTGTTAGTAATTTATTTGCTTTGTACTTATATTTCTTTTTTTGCAGTTGCTTCCTCCTGAAAATTATCTTTTTATTTGTAAATTTTCTTA
>CAKNXH010000979.1:0-50684 GCA_932178445.1 Andricus quercusramuli
GGGCAGAACCAGCAACACCCTCAGCAGCAGCATGAGGCTGAGCAACATCAACAAGAAGGTGAGGGAGAGAGTTTTTTTCAATATTATACGAAAAGTCGCGTTTTTATCCTAAATTTAACCTCCGGGGCGTCGAGCTTAAAGTTAGAATCAATGAACCGGAAAATAATAATGCCGGTGAAGTCGTGGAATATTGTGAAAACGCGGTTAGAGCTTTGCACAATTATTTTATGGGAAAAGTAAGCGATAACGATAGAGTGGGTATAAAATTTAATTCTGACTATTTTAAAAAGGGTGGTGGGGGTATATCTTTTAGACCTGCTCATCAACATTCGTTCGCGGATTTTTGGAGGGTATTGTTTAGTGTTATACAGAGTAACGAGGATTTTATCATTGATCAGTCGTTTGTCATCAATTTCGACTGGGTGAAGGATGAGCACGGTGCGGGTCGGAGAAACGTGCGTCTCACCCACGCGGATGTGAAGAAACGGTCACTTCTAACGATAGACAGTAGGGACAATTTGTGTTTACCGCGGTCCGTAGTAGCTGCTCGCATTTACGCCGAGAGAGGTACGATTCGTTCCGGGGCGCTACATCGTAAATGGGAGTCGGTCCGTTGTAAAAATTCAACCGTTCAGACATTATTAGCCAGACAACTTGTAAACGATGACGGGGTAATAATTCCTGAAAATGGTTGTGGGATCGAGGAAATTCATAAATTTCAATTACATCTTATCCCCGATAGGATTGCAATTATAATTTATGAATTTTCAACCTTTGGAAAAGGTACTAAGTCCCCTCTGTACAACGGTTCGAATCTCATTACCGAATCGGGTCAAACTGTTGTACATAATTTAAATATTATGTTGAACGATAGGCATTTTTATCCCATTTTAAATTTGACTTCAGCAGCAAGCAGTGCGGGTTTCTGTATCCCCTGCAACAAGGGTTATATTAATCGTGCGGGACACCGATGTTCAAATACCTGCGCTGCTTGCCACTCGACACCCCCATGCCAAACAATTGCCGAAAACGTTAAAATCCCCGAAATTAAATGCAACGCGTGCAATCGCTATTTTCATGGCCAGAGTTGTTTCGGCAAACATCTCGCCCCGAAATCGTTTTTAGCCAAAACATCTATTTGCAATGCGTTGCGAATTTGTGGCGGTTGCACGCGTTTCGTTAATTTATGGCACGACAGAAACCACGAATGTGGAAAAAAATATTGCGATCGGTGCAAATGTCGGCGCAATATTGATCACCAGTGTTTTATTGCACCTGTTTTAGACAAAGTCGTGAAAAACAAGAAACTAACAAGCTTTGTTTTTTACGATTTTGAAACTCAGCAGTGTGATAAATTACCTGGTGATCCTACCGTAAACGTGCATAAGCCAAATCTCTGTGTTGCTCAAAGGGTTTGTACTGAATGTATTACCCAAGAAAATATGAAGGAGATTTGCCAAAATTGTGGCTTTCGTCAACATATTTTCGAGGGTAAAACAGCAGTCGAGCAATTCGTAGAGCTGGTCACAAGACAGCAAAATAAATTTAGTCAAATAATTTGCATTGCACACAATGCAAAAGCTTTTGACTCACAATTCATTTTGAAGTATCTTGTGGAAAAAAAAGGTACGAGAATTCGCCCAGACATTGTGACGAATGGGACAAATATAATTACGATGCAGGTGGGGCGTACTAAATTTATTGATAGCTTGAATTATTTACACATGCCATTGAGCAAATTGCCAAAGGCTTTCGGGTTAAATGATATTAAAAAAGGTACGTTTCCCCACCTTTTTAATACACCTGGTCACGCCGACTACAAGGGTCCTCTACCTGCTTCTGAGTTTTACTCACCAGACGCTATGTCTGCAGAAGCTAGGAAAGAGTTTCTCGAGTGGCATGAGACCCTCGCTAAAGATCCTAATTATATATTCGACTTTCGAAAAGAAATTGTCGAATATTGTATTGACGATGTGGCGATCCCGCGTCGGGCATGCATGGCGTTCAGAGAAATTTTTCTGAGATGTGCTAATGTATGCCCCTTTTCCGAGAGTGTTACGATAGCATCGGCTTGTTCACGAGTCTATCGTAAAAACTTTCTCGCACCAGACATTATTGGTATTATACCTCCTGGTGGCTACAGAAGGGCTGATAACCAATCGACAAAAGCCATTGAGTGGCTATTGTGGTGCGAGAGAGAGCTCAGGAAAGAGACACAGCATGCGGGTAGGTGTCGTGAGTATCGCACACCAGAGGGTATCCTGGTTGACGGATACTATGAAGACCAGGGTGACAGGCATATCCTACAATTTCACGGTTGTTTTTGGCATGGGTGTGTCGAGTGTAAAAATATCAATCGAGACGCTAAAATGAAAAGTGGTGAATCGTTAGACGAACGTTTCGAACGTACTCGTGCTCAGTCCGAAAAACTTAGGCAGGCTGGATACATTCTCACAGAAATGTGGGAGTGTAAATTTGACGAAATGAAACAAAATTCTCCTCAAATGAGGCATTATTTAAAAGACCAGCCTGTCTTATTGAATGACGCTCTGAACCCTCGAGACGCACTTTATGGTGGTCGTACAGGAAATACGACCTGTTTTTATGAGGTAAAGGACGGTGAAACAATACAGTATATTGATATTTGTTCACTGTATCCTTATATTTCGAAATATGGTAAATTTCCTGTAGGGCATCCTAAAATTCTCGTGGGTGATGAATGTATGGATATAACTGGTATGGATTTTAAAAATCTAAGCAATTTGGAGGGTCTTGTAAAGTGCCGAGTTTTACCGCCTCAATCCCTCTATCACCCTGTACTTCCCCTTAAAGTACATAAGAAACTCATGTTTCCACTCTGCAATGCTTGTTGTGAGAATCTCCAGCAGGAAGAGTGTAGACATGAGCCTGCTTTGCGTGAAATTGAGGGGGTATGGGTGTCTGATGAGTTGAAGAAGGCTGTAGAAATGGGTTACAAAATTAAATATATTTATGAAATCTGGCAATACAATGTCGTGCAATATAATCCTGAAACACGAGAGGGTGGATTGTTTGCAGATTACATAAATAGATTTTTAAAAATCAAGCAAGAATCTTCAGGCTGGCCAAACGAGTGTATTGACGAGGCTAGTAAACTTACGTATTTAAATGAGCACTCGACCATCGAGGGTGTTGATTTAGATCGCGCTAAGATCACTAAAAATCCTGGACTTCGCTCGGTTGCCAAACTATGCTTAAACTCATTTTGGGGGAAGTTTGGTCAACGTGAAAATTTAATGCAGACAGCTTATATTGAAAGTGTAGAGGCACTAAATAGACTTTTCTTGAGCCCGGAAACAGAGGTGTTTGACATAACACCGATCAAGGATGACCTCCTTTGTGTTTCATACAAATACTCGGCAGAGGCTTGTAAATCTTCGCCAAACACAAATGTCGTCATTGCTGCCTACACCACAGCCCAGGCTCGTTTAGTCTTGTACGACTACCTGTCTCAGTTGGGTCGTAGGGTATTGTACTACGACACTGACTCCTGCATTTATGTACGACGAAACGAGCCTGGAGAGTATAATCCTCCTCTTGGTCGTCTCTTGGGTCAGATGACTGACGAGCTAGAAGGAGAGTACGGCGAGGGGAGTTTCATAAAGTCCTTTGTTTCCGGAGGCCCAAAATTTTACGCCTACCAAGTTGTTGATGCAAACGGTCAAATCCAAACAAAATGCAAAGTAAAGGGGATCACACTAAATTATAAAAATTCTCAATATGTTAATTTTAACACTATCCGCGAAATGATTGTTGATAGAGCAGTAGATTCAATCAAATTAAATTTTAGAGCCATTAGACGCACAGCATTTCATGATGTCATCACATTAAATGAAAATAAAACAGTTAAACCGGTATGCATTAAAAGACGATTCACTGAAAACTTTGACTCACTCCCCTACGGTTACAGGGAATCGCGCTAATTCGTATAATACTATAGATCTTTCTCTCTCTCTCTCACACACACACACACATAGAGCTGTATGATACATTTTGAAAATATTAAAAATAGGTTAGTATAGCTTTCCAGTGTTTACAATTGTGTATCAATGAGCATTAATCTCCGTTCATTTTTCAATTACAGATGCAGCAAACTTCCTGTGGCAGTGGTGTGATGTGGAGCAGAGGTTCCAACCACTACAGGTGCAACAACAACAACAACAACAACAACAGCTACTCTACCCTCCACTAGATGTTCCAGTGGTGACTCTGAACATCACTGTTCCGAAAAATCTGCAAATCCTGATAAGTAAGTATAAAAAATTACCGGTGTATAGGAGAAAATAATAATAAAAATAAAATAAAAACAATGGGTATCTAAATATTTAATATTTTTATTTTCCAGATTACTCGGAGCACGAGGGAGAGGAGCTGATTGTTGCGGTGGATAGACCTGAGGGTGACAATCCCAACGACGACGATGATGGAACTGATGATGAGGATGGAACTTTGGAACCGGGTCAAATTCCAACATGCCCGGGATTTATCCCGATTTCCCGGGTAGCCCTTGAACGCCTTCGTGCAGCGCGAAGAGCACAAGAAGAAGAGGTCGAATCGGTTCTTAAAAGACCTCGAATATTTTAATAATAATAATAATAATAATAGATACTTAGTTAGTACAATATTTAGGCCTAGGGTTGTAAAAATAAATAAATAACTAGAGATTTATTGTATTTTTGTAAATAGATTTAAGTACACATTTATTTCGTTTATATATTAGATGTTTATTTATATTATCATACACTCTTTTGTACAAAAAAAAAAAAACTTGAATTTATTTGAAAAAATGATAATTTCAATAAAAAAAATTTTCATATAAACCCTTATTTACTTTAATATCCCCTACTTTGAAAATAAAAGTTGTAGGCTAGATTTTACAACATTTTTTAGGAAACCTGTAGGAATTTCAGGTACCCGGAAAAGATCCACAGAAGAGAGAGCTGGTCGAGTGGTGGCGGCGGCGGCGGCCATGTCTCTTAATAAGCTTATTTGAGACATGGGCGGGTGCAGCGTCCAGGATATTAGCTCATTTCCTGGACGCTAGAGGCGCGCGGAGCAAGCTGGTACTCAAAGAGTTGAGCTCATACTACCAAGGTATCAGCTGGTTTACCCGGCCGCGGCAACCATGTTTATAAGCTTATTTGCCTGGTTGCTTTGCGCGCTGCTTTTTTAGCTAACCTCGTTCTAAAGTTTTTTTACAGTATTAGACTGTGTGTGTGTGCGTGTATGCGCGTGGAAGGTGGAAAAAATGTATAAAAGAAGATCCTTTGATTCCGCATTTTATTTGTGAAATGGATACAAGATGGAAACATCCTTTCACATCGATGATTTGCGGTACTACAGGATGTGGCAAGACATTCTTTGTAAAAAAATTTATTCGTCACATTGGTCAAATGTGTGATGCAGTTTTCGAGCGAATAATTTTCTATTATTCCGAATGGCAACCATCTTATGTCGAATATGGAAAAAATATTGAATTTCGTGAAGGTTTGCCTCAGTCATCGGATTATTCCAATGATAATCGGGTGAAATTAATAATTATTGATGATTTGATGCGCGAATTTTCAAATAATACAATAGTCGATCTTTTTACCAAGGGTAGCCACCAAAAAAACTTGAGTGTAATTTTTATTTCGCAGAATCTGTTTCATCAGGGCCACGGTCAACGTGATATATCGTTAAACGCAAATTATATTGTTTTTTTTTAAAAATCCCTGTGATCGCGCACAAATTCAACATATAGCACGACAAGTATTTCCTGAAAACCCACGATTTGTCCAAGGAGCCTACCACGATGCCACTTCACAACCACATGGCTATCTTCTCTTTGATTTAAAACAATCAACCCCTGATAATTGTCGCTTTAGAACGGCAATATTTCCCACCGATCCGTTTCACTACGTCTACGTTCCTGAAAAGGGTATAAAACCCCGAAACAGTGATACTTGTGTTCCAGACGTGCACATGTGATGAAGTCGAAAACACGTAAACGTCCAATTGGTGTGAAAAACGCCGCAGCGTTGCGTGCTTTATACCATCTAAGCACCAATCAACGTCGTGTAGTGCTTAAGACTGCTGATCCAAAACTTGTTAAATGTATCTGTGAGTGCGCGTTAAACATTTTACACGGGAATGTACCTCTGAAGAAAAGTGAAAAACTAAAGTTGAAGAAACATCGACACGTGTTACGGAAGTTAGCCACACCGCGCGGTACATGGACAAGTAAAAAAAGTTTTATCGTACAAAAAGGTGGATTTTTACCACTTTTGTTAGCACCCATTATCGGTACACTTCTTTCAAATCTTTTCTCATCAAGATCCTCGTAATCAACCACATGGAGCATGCCCGAAAAATGGTACTCGTGCCTAGTGATCGCCTGTCACAACTCCAACAACATACCTCAATCGATCATCATTTTTCACCACAACAACAACGACAACAACAGCAAAATGATGTACAAAATATAAATTTTTCTCTACCAACCACCCAAACTCCTGGTAATGCTCTTAGTAGGTTGGATCTGGAAATGAGTCAAATTTTAAACTCACAGTCGGTGAAAGACGATCGTGAAAAATAGAAAATGTACCAACAAGTTCTGCAAAAATTTCTTTTCTATACTGAGGAATCGCGGAAATCAACGCCAACAAACAAGCAAGTACCCAGTGATAAGACAAATGGTACGGAGGAGGAGACGAATTATATGGTGAATGATACAACCGTTAATACTGGAAATATTGTTTCGTCGGTTCCAAAAACATACAAAAATAAGGCAGAATTATTAATAGAAGAGTTACAAAAATCGGATGTAAAAGATAGAATATATTGGGATAGAAAAGGTACAGTCTTTATCGATGGACGTCGGGTGGAAAATTCAAGCATTATCGACCTTATAAATGACGTATTACGACATAGAAAAAGAGTTGTCGTTCCTGGAAGGCTGCAGTTTGCTAATTTCCTTCGCGAAATATCCATACCACGAGAGCTCGTGGGAAATAGTCAATATTGGAAAAGTACACGACTTTTGAACATTTCGCCAAATAAAACGTCAACTCCACTTAAACGAAACAATACAAATAATAAATCACAAAGCGAATCTTCAAATCTTTATAAACCTGCGCTTTCAACCGAGAACGAAGACGACGACGACGACGACGAACAGTGGGGAGAAAACTGTGCTGGTAACACTACATTACAAAGTAATAAATCGCCTGGAAAAAAAATCTTGGATATCTTTACGTCTACAAAAATGAAAATATTGGAGGATTTATACCATGATCCACAACATCAGGCGTCATATGGAGGCATCGACAAACTTGTACGTGCTACGAAGAACAAGTTATCGCGTAAAGAGGTTTTGAATTGGTTAAAAAGTCAAGATAGTTTTAATCTTCATCGGCCAGTCAGAAAACGTTTCAGAAGAGCACACTATAACATTGATAACGTAGATGATTTGTGGGAGGCAGATTTGGTGGACTTACAATCTTTAAAAACATACAATGATAATTATTCATACATTTTAGTTGTAATCGATGTGTTTAGCAAACATGCTTGGGTCGAACCACTTGAAAACAAGTCTACAACAGAGGTAAAAAATGCATTTACTCGTATTCTGTAGAAGAGTAATAATCGTATACCGATTTGCCTGCAAACTGACAAAGGAAAAGAATTTGTCGGCGTGAGCTTTCAGAAATTTCTTCAAGATCATGAAATAAAGTTTAGAGTTGCACGCGATCCTAATGTCAAAGCCGCTGTTGTCGAGCGTTTTAATCGCACTCTCAAAGAGCGTATGTGGCGATACTTTACTCACCGAAACACTCACAGATATATTGATATCCTTCAATTACTTGTAACAGCATACAATAATACACGTCATTCTAGTATTGGTATGCCACCATCTGATGTTACCCTAGAGAATGCATCCATTGCACGAAAAAATTTACAACGACGTTATTTCAACAACGATAAAAAGAAAAAACCTAAATATAAGGTTGGCTCTGTTGTACGCATCAGTCGTGTGCGTGGCACCTTCGAGAAAGGATATGAATCGGGATGGAGTGAGGAATTGTTTGTTATCAAACGAGTTATAACGTGGAGGACATATTCGCCTGTTGTGTACGAGTTGGAGGATTTAGCTGGTGAAGTCATTGATGGACTTTTTTATGAACAAGAATTAGCAGATGTCAAGAATAAAAATGTGCACAAGGGCGAGTTTATTGTCGAAAAAGTAATTCAAACACGTGGGAAAGGTTCTAAAAAACAAGTTTTGGTCAAGTGGGCTGGATATCCTGATAAATTCAATTCTTGGGTACCTGCTTCTGAGATAAAACATCTGAAATGAATGAAGATCAGTTTTATCTCATTCTACCTAGTGATAGTAGTATGAAATATTATCCCAACAATAAAATCACACATTTCACAACACAGCTGCCTCAAGAAATTCGTTTACAAGGGCGTTGGGCAGTTGCTCTTACAGAGATTCAATTTCCACGTTCATTTCTTCATGTACGACCCTGGGAAAGTGTATTAGAAAATCGGCTTGTTCTCATGTTCAACGATGATCCAGATCCAGAATTTCCCGAGCAAAAGTATGATTTCTTTGATAAGCAAAGTGATGATCAGCTGAATGGTAAAGATATCGTGGAAATATTTAAATTACCGAGAACATATTATCTTCAAGGTGGGCTACCTAAAAATTGTTATAAAACAGAGACAAAAAGACCAGAAATTCTCACTGGTACGTGGTTAAAACCAATAGTAGCATTTTTTCCGTCAGGTGTCTATGAGTCTGTGAATGAATTAGTGCGAGCAATTAATAGTACACCAGAAGTCAGCGAACACGTCCGCTTAAAACATGACCAGCTAAACAATAAGTACGTAACAGTGGAAAAAATTTGTAACGATGACTGTAAACGAGTTGGTAGCCATTTTCTTGTAATCAGTGAGAAAATCTCGCGCATTCTAGGCTTCACACCTGAAACTCTGTTACCAACAGATTCTTACATGGCTTGTCAACCAGCGAGCCTTACAAATGGACTACCTGAAAAGCTCTTTGTCTATTGCGATATTTGTGAACCACGTATAGTTGGAGATGTAAAATCACAACTTTTAAGAGTTGTGTCTGTTGATTCGAGAAAATATACATTTGGCTCCACACAGGTCTCGGGTTTTTCAGCACCTCATTACATACCTCTACTACATACAGGCTTTCAGACCATCGAAATAGATATAAGGGACCATCTTGGACTTCAGATACCATTTGAGATTGGATCGTTGACAGTGACACTTCATTTTAAACGAATAGACTAGCTGCGATGTATTTTTCATCAAACAAAAAATGACTCTATATGACAATTATTACACGAATCAAGTTGGTGGAGGAGGACTTTCACAAATTTATATTGGATCTCCCTACCAAAGAGGACACGGAATTGGCAGCTTTCTCAGTGGTACGCTACGCACGGGTATGAATGTCATTGACGACTTGGAACACAATATTCCACTGAAAAGTGCCGTGAAAACACGTATTGGAGAATCTGGACAGAATCTAAAGAAACGTGCTATGGAGAAGGTACAAAACCTTATGAGAGGTTCAGGGTATAAATCGCTGCTCAAGAGGCAGAGACTTCAGTCAATCGGTGAACTCGGTGTATCGCGTATCGTCGGTAAAGTTGACATCAACTCAAGAAAGAGGAAGAAGAGGAGGACAAAGAAAGTAAAGAGATTGTCAAAAGGCAAAAGGAAGCAGAAGAAGAAAAAGAAGAAGACCAAAGGAAAGAAGATTAGGCGTAAAACGACTGTAAAAAGACGTACAAAATCAAAGAAAAAGAGCATTCTAGACATTTTCGGAAATAAATAATAATTTACGCAAAATGTCTTTCTTACACTCTCACTCGTGTGAATGCTTGAAATCAGAGCTTGATCTATTTTCTCTACCACCAACTCAAACGTCAATAGAAGGTTCTCAGTGGGTTCACTACAAACCCATTTCATCACTCACTGACGATTCACCCATAGAATTTGTCGTTCCAGGCAACGGAGATGAGTACATTGATTTACCACATACTATGCTGAATCTCAAGATTGCATTACATGCACCAGAAAAAACCAAGGAAAATGCATCTTCTATTGCTCAAATAGCTCCTGTTAATAATATATTACTCTCAATGTTTAATCAGGTGGATGTATACTTTAATCAGAAACTAGTATCGCCACCAAATAAAGCTTATGCTTACAGAGCATACATTGAAACATTACTCAACTATGGACCAGCTGCGAAATCAAGTCATCTTACAGCGTCCTTGTGGGTAAATGATAGCCCTGGACAGATGGAGGGTGTTGCTGAGGAAAATAAGGGGCTCAAGCTTCGTCGCGCATATTTTGGTGCTGGAAAAAAAATTGACTTGATTGGTCATATACACTGTGATGTTTTTAATCAGGATAAATTTCTGTTGAACGGCGTAGAGCTTCGTCTTCGTCTCGTACGTTCTAAAGATGCTTTCTGTCTCATGGATCCTATAGGTCAGGCATCCATCCATATTGAAGAAGCCACTCTTTTAGTTCGTAGAGCAAAAATTAGTCCTGGTATTTTACTTGCTCACGCAAAAGCACTATCACAAGTGACAGCCAAATATCCCATTACTAGGGTAGAAGTGAAAGCACTTACCATTCATGCTGGTATACAGAGCGAGACTCTTGATAATGTCGTGCTTGGACAACTACCCAAAAGAATAATCATTGGATTTGTCGACAATGTTGCATACAACGGAAACGCCACGAAAAACCCGTTCAATTTTCAAAATTACAAAATAAATCACTTTTCACTATATGTGGATGGCATGCAGATCCCATCGAAACCTATTCAACCAGATTTTACAAAAAATAACCTCTACGTTGAGGCATACCACTCACTGTTCACTGGATGTGGTATTCATTTCCTCAATGAAGGAAATAATATAGATCGTGATGATTATGCACACGGATTCTGCCTTTTTGCATTTGATCTTACACCAGATTTGTCAGCACACTGCTACTCACATTGGAATCTTGTGAAGCATGGCTCTTTGAGAATTGAGGTTCGTCTCGAGGAAGCACTTGCACACACTATCAATTGTCTAGTTTACGCCGAGTACGACAATGTCTTGGAAATTGACGGTGCAAGGCAAGTTATTGCAGACTATAGCAATTGATTTGGCACAACAAAGGTTTCGACCAGTTCGAACATGTATGGAATCCAGTTTTGTAACAAAAGATGTGTCTCTCATCCGGTTTGAGCACGTCAATACATGACCCTACACGCCCACGTCCACATCTGTCAACGGTCCCCATTTATACAAAAGACGCACGCCTGAGCTTGTATAAACAGGTCGAAACTTGGAAAATGCACACCCTCAAAAACACACCTGCCAACGGATTTTTCGTGTGGAGGGGGAAAGCTGGTATATCTACAACCTATATAAGCCAGCAGTCTTCAGACGTAACCCAGTACTGGTAAATAACACTTGCATCGTCTTACATCTTTCTACTCATATAGTTTTTCGTCGCAGTCCTCGTCCTCGTTGTGAAATCTGCAATATGGTTGACTATGTAATCGAAATTCAAGGTTTTCGGGATCTTGATGACAATTTTCTACCAAAGGTGGTGGCCATCGTCACACTGGATCACAAGTTTGTCGCTCACTGGATCGCAGCACCACCTCATCCCTTTTGCGAACTTTCTACCTGTGTAAAACAACAAAACAATTGGCTCTCAAGATTCTATCATGGGATCGAGTGGTTTGAACGAGACATTTCCATGAAGTTTCTCTACTCTAATCTCCGAGATGTAGCTAAATCTGCAGCAACAATTTACACACGTGGGCGTGAAAAAGCGAAACTACTACAAAAAATAATGAGTAGGCAAATTATTAACCTGGAAGAACTGACATGTCCTACATTCAAACAACTACCGGACAAACGAGAATATTGTTTTCATCATGGAATCAAAAAGGAGGAGGATTACGCATGTGCTCTCAATAATGCCATGAGAATCAAACGGTGGCTCGGCAAACAACGGCAAGAGCAAGTACGATTATTAAACAACAACAACAAAAGAGTCACCAAATCATCTCAAAAAAAACCATTGCTGCTCAATAACACATCGAGGACGAGGACTGCTATCAACGGAGAAGATAAAAAACCAGTGTCTCCTATACTTGCATCCAGTTCACCATCACACGCATACAAAGACGTATGGACGGACAATGAACAGCCTACAAATTCTGCGAGTGCTTCAACTGACGAGGGCCCACACAATCGGTGTGTACCCGGCTGATCAAATACCGAAAACTTGGACACGACCTGCTGCTATCGTTATCAACACAGATGACCACACAAAACCTGGCTCGCATTGGGTCGCCATCTTCGTCGACAGCTCAGGCAGAGGAATATACTTCGACAGTTACGGTTTACCGCCTCTTATTCCTCAACATCTTCATCGTTTACGAGGAAACTGTACCCTCTTCAGGTGGAACACAAAACTACTACAGAGTGCCTCTTCGAACGTGTGTGGTCAGTTTTGCATTATGTTTCTGCATTGTATGTGTAGTGGGTATTCTTTGCGCGAGTTTAATGCACGTTTTACCAATGATCTCGTGAAGAATGATCAAATTGTGGTGCGATTTTATAAAAAACTTTTGGCTGAACATAAACTGACTTGTAAAAAAAATGTATCAGGAAGTGAAAATGGTGGCAGCGGCGGTAGTCACTGTGCATACTCACTGCATAGCTGCAATCGTCTCGAATCTTGTGTACAAGCATGTTCTTCGAAACTTGCTATTTTGTATCTATTTTAATCAATGTTCGTTTTATCACATATAAGTTAGAATAATTATATAACATTTGCTTCATCGATTATCTCTTTGCTCTTTCATGCATAAGAATATTGCGCCTACTCTCTCTGGCTAAGAGAGTATATTCTTTTGCATTTATTGTGTCTCTGTTTATAATGCTTTGTAAACATTATTTTAAGTATTCGTCTCCCTCATAGGCTAAGAGTTTTTGTGGAATACATACATGTTTTAGATTTTCCTCTGCGTCTAAGACCTGTTTTACTATCTAAGTTGGTATCCCTGTATTACTTATTTTTGTGTTACTTCATTAACATATATGTCTGTCTTGTCTCAAGTCGTGTACATATTATTGTATTTCTATTTTAAACTTATATAAGTAACATTACATGTGTGTTCTTTAGATCTAGATTTTTTTTTGAAAAAAAAAATAAATAAAATGGTGAAAAATTGAAATAAATGATGTCTTGATTTCAAACAGCCCTTCCCCCAATCTGAATAGAATGTAAGATTAGGATAATTAGCCTGCGTTGTAATTACTTTTCGCCGTTCCCAACTCGATGACCGACTACCTCTACTCTTGGACTAAAAGGGAGGGAGTGGGGGAGGCCCCTTCCCTTTTCCAACTTCGATACATTCATTCGATGGGAGGGGGTGGGGCCCCTCCCCTTTTCAAGCTGACAATTATCCATTCGAAGCGTGTCACCCCTCCCCGTTTCCAACTCAGAAAAACTCATTCGATTAATTAGTATGATCGCCATTTTGTAATTAGGCCACACCCCTAATTAGCGCCATTTTGTAATTAGGCCACGCCCCTAATGGGCGCCATTTTGTAATTAGGCCACGCCCCTCAGCCAATCAGGAGAGGCCACACCCCCTTTCCTACCTCCACCCCTCCTTTTAGGCCACGCCTCTCGACCAATCACAGGCCGCCCTATGGCTCAAGTTATCTACTCGCGAGGCGAATAAACCATCGAGCGCGAGATAAATATAATACCGAGCAGTAGCAAGCAGATTTTTCATTATTTACTTACTGAGTCGAATGTTTTTATGTGAACGATAATAAATAACTGTAAACATCTATTAATAACTGTAAATAATTGTATTTCAACGATTTGAGACGCGAATAATACTTATTATCGTTTTGAACAGTTATTTGAAATTATTTTCGATTATTTATAGTGTTTAGAAATATTTACGTCTAATTTCTCTCACTATTCTCAACACTTATACTATTCATGTACTAATTTTGAGAACACCTTCTTCTGAATTGCTAAAGATACAGCAGGTGAAAGGAAAAATGGAAAGAAGAATGAAAAATGCGCATAACTGGTGTAAATATGAACATTTGAATAATATATTCCTCAGTAATGTTGGAGTACACCTGCAGGGGAGTATTTTTTCTCTCTTGATAATTTTTGAAGAAATGACTTGCTGTACAGAAAAACAGCTTCAGATTATTCTGGTATTTCTTTAATTGATGTTTTCTCCAAATCTATCAATTTTATGAAAAAATTATATGAGAATGAAAATATCCATTTTCCGAAGTAGCCCAACTTTTGTTTGAAACTTTTTCCTGCAAAATCCATATCAAGAAATGTTATCTGAATTTCCGGCAACTTTGAAGATGCCTTAAGGGTGTTGGTGAACTCCGACCTGGAATTTTTTTTTTATAGGCACGGCACTGACTCCATATATAATTTTTCCCAAGTATTTGAGAGCGAAAGAAAGAAAACTTATCATATATCCGGGGTTTTGCGAGATCCTCGAATCAACGAAATTTATAGGAATGAAGCCTTTTGCTGAGGCAATAATTATTTTCGCGGAAATTTTGAATTTTTCGAAAGGGAGAAATCTGCGGATAGCAGAAGAATCCATTTGAACGGCGAGAACCGTTCGCAAATTTATTTTTTTAATCACAATTCTGACATGACAGAGGTATTTCCAGGGGTTAGCCAATATTCAAAGACCCAAAACTTGATGATGGCGAACCAAAATTTCGCGAAATACGTCGCGAAATGGAGAAAAAACCGAAAGAAAATTGAGATGTCCTGTGTATGTGAGGACCACAAGACTGTATTGGTAAGCAGCAAAGCAAGCTCGGTATACGCTGCCAAATTCGCGCTCCGAATTTTCGATGCTCTGAACTCCGCACCACACATTGCCACTCGCGAAATCGTGGCACAAATATTTTTAAAAGTTTTTGAAGACAGCAACTGCAAATGCACCAATTTGATAGATAAATCAATTTATGATTATATGTAAATTTGTGAATTTACCCAGTTTAAAATTATAACTGTGACATTATGATTTGAAAACTTTTAAATTATAAATTATAAATTTATCAAGTTATCCAGCAATAAATTCCGAAACCATCAAATTCGATACCTGAAATTTCGAAATTAGGCCCTCTGCAAATTTATTGATAGATTTCAAGTTTATCAAGTGGTCTAACTATAAATTAATTATATGAAGAAGCTTGTAACGGTGGACACGGATTGTGGTCATCTTTTGTGAGCGAAGAGGGCCTCATTTGAGATAAAAAAAAAGCTCAAACAGTTTACCAAGATGGGAAGCGGGTTACGAGAAAACGGGTTACAAGAAATCCGCGCACAATAACTATGGGTTTGAATTATAGGACTAAAGAGTAAGCAGTGGCGAGGTAATGGTATAGGTTCTAGGCTACAGATTCTGCCATCATGCGTTCGCGTCTTCGTACTCTCTTCAATTTTTTTTTCTAATTTTTTTCAATACATTACCGTGAATATGCATAAATATCATAAAAATATTAATATTTTTTGTACAGGGTGGAGCAACAAAAATCTTTTTTGTGATAAGGTTTTGGAGGGCGGGGGTGCTAAAAAATGCCCTTTATCCCCCAATAAATTATCAATAAAATGAAGAACATGAATAAAATCAATAAAATTGATAAAACGAATTGAACGGATAAAATTAATCAAATAAATGAAATCAATAAAATCAATAAAATCAATGAAATCAGTGAAACCGATATAAATTTTATTTGATTGATTTGATTGATGTTGTTCATTGATTGTTCAATTGATTTTAGTGATTTCATTCAATGTATTGATTTTAGTGATTCGTTCGATTGTATTTGTTTGAAAATCGAATATTTATATTGATTTTCTTTATCTTATTACAAAATACAATGAAATGAATCAATATAGTCAATAAATTGAATAAAATGACTAGAATCAAAAAAATCAAATCATAATCAATAAAGTCAAAATTATAATGATTTCAGTGATCTCATTCAATTCATTGATTTTTTTTATTCATTTCATCGTATTTTTTAATCAAATAAAGAAAATCAGTATAATTTTGACTTTATTTATTATGTTAATTTGATTTTCTTCATTTTAGTGATTTTATTCAATTTATTGATTTTATTGGTGCTGTTCATTTATTTTATTTCATTGATAATAAATTGATGTTATCGATTTTAGTAATCTCATTCAATTTATTGATTTTATTGAGTCATTTGATTGTGTTTTTTAATAAAAGAATCGAATATTTATACTGATATTCTTCATTTTATTAAAAAATAAAATAAAATCAAATTATTATCAATGAAATAAAATAAATGAACAGCACCAATAGAATCAATAAATTGAATAAAATCAATAAGATGAAGAAAATCAATAAAGTAAAAATTATACTCATTTTAGTGATTTTATTCAATTCATTGATTTTTTTATTGTATGGATTTTATTGATTTCATTGATGTTGTTTATTTCATTGATTTTGTTGATAATAAATCGCTTTTATTTAATTTAGTGATTCCATTCATTTTATTGCTTTTATTGATTTATTCCATTCTATTTTTTAATCAAAAAAATCAAGTAGATCAAGAAAATCACTAAAAACAAAAAATTAAATTATTATCAATAAATCAAGGAATCAATAACATCAATGAAATCAATAAATTGAATAAAATCACTAAAATCAGTAAAATCAGTGCAATTTTGATTTTATTGATAATAATTTGATTTTAGTATTTTATTCAATTTATTGACTTCATTGAGTCATTTGATTGTATTTTTTAATAAAAAAGTTGAATATTTACAATAAAAAAGCAATAGATTGAGCTGCCGCAAGGCTCTTGGAAATTTGGCTGACTTCAGCCAAGAAAATTCATCAGTGTTCAGAAAATTTTCAATAGCCGAAAGGCTTTCTTTATGGAAATTGGAGTTTAGTGGGTGGAGAAATGGGCGGGATAATTAAAATACTTGCTTTGGACGCGTTAATTGGACTCAGTTAATTTGATTTTGTAACGAATTAAATGCTATTTTTTTATTTAAATAGTTTCGTTTCATCAAGGAATTTTTTGTTCAAACAAAAATAATTTTTTGGAATTATTTTGTTCCAGGCAATTTTGATTGCTCACACAATTAAAAAAAGTAATTTCTGTTATGTCAATAATTTATTAGAAAAATGAAATAATTTCACTTGGTTTTTTTCCTTCAAGCAATTAGTTTGATTACAAAAATTGTGTTTTAAACAATGTTATTTCTTAAATCAGTTTCTTTCATAAACAAGTAAAAATAGTATTTCATGCACTTAGGGGGAGAAAAAGTGCCTTTCCCCCTTGGCGCATACGATATTTTTTATAAAAATGGATGATTTGAGACATTTCTCGAAATACAGTCATGATTTTAGACCATATTAGATTTTGAATGAAGAATCATGAAATTTATTTTAACTTATTTCAAATTATCAAAAATTTGATTAAAAATTTCCGGAAAATTTCGGTTATTAACTGTAATTTTAGAGTTGATTTATGGTAACTTACTAATAATTTTCCAAAATCCAATTTAGAAATGTCTATAAATTTATGGACATTTTCGGTCATCTATGGTAATATTACCGGTAACTATGGTAAGTTACCGTAAATTACCCATAATTCATTTTTGAATGTTTCCATAAATTTCCGGAAACTTATGAAAATTTTTTGTCATTTATGGTAATTTTACCGGTAAATATGGCAACTAAAAATTCTTTTTTTTTAATTTCCATAAATTTCCGGAAATTTATTAAAATTTTTGGTAATTTACGGTATCTTGATCAGTTATATATGGTAACTTTCTATAAATAACGGCAAAATTTTATTATCTGCAACCAAAATTTCCTCACAGTTTTTACAGTGAGTGGGCTGATAATAGTAAAATGCGAGCTCATAGATGTATAATTTTCATTAGTCACCTCTGACGTGACTTTTCAGTCCCTAGGTTGTAAAAAGTAGAGCTTCAGGGTGGCATCCCATGGCAGCATCAAGCTTGGCGCAAAACGCAAAACCACAAATCACCAGACATTACAGCCAATTACTGTGTTTTTGTGGATTACTAGGAGAATATCATTGGGTGAATTATCTAGTGATTTGACGGTTTGAGTTTTACGCCAAGATTGACGCTGCTGTGGAATACCACCCTTAGCCCTGCATCATAAACGTCAAAAAGGGCTGAAATCATGCATGTGTTTAAAAGAAAATTATATTCGATTACGTAAATAATTACTTGCGACAATGAAATGATATTACTCGATTTTGAAACTATTTTAATTTAAGATTAAATAAATTCAATTCAAATTAATTTTTAATTGCAGAATCAAAATTTCTATTTCTTGCATTAAACACTACAGGAAAAATGTCCTACGCCTTTGGCAACTCTAACTTCTGTTTTCTGCTTTTGCTTTCAACATCTGGTGAAAAGTGTGAATAGCAATTCGGGACTGGACAGTGACTACTCGGCACCCTGCTGAGACTATCGCTTACACCTTTCGGCCCCTTGTGAAAAAGATGCCAGGAAAATTATTCTTTAATAACGTTCTTCTTATCAATTGTATAACTTTTTTGTTAAAGAATTGAATTCTTCAATTTTTTTTAAACATTTCAAGCTTAAACACATTCTTCTATAGTTATTAGGAGCTGAAATAGCCTGTTCCTATATAAATAATTTTGTAGGCTACAATTATTAAGATTTTATCATTTTCTTTTCGACTATGAATTAAGAAAGCTTTTAGAAAGTGTAACACCGCCTTTTTCTTGAAATAAAAAAAAAAGATTTTCTGGTCCCTTAAGGCCTCGCACAAACAAAATTAGAAATAAGATATACTATTCTATAGCCCGGGCGCCAGCCTTCCTAAAGGCAGCCCTGAACAAATCCCTGAATAGCTCAAAACCAAAAAAAAAAACGACAGCGATAAGAAACGGTAAGATAGAACGATAGGCGATAAACGATTTGATGAGAGAAAAATCCAGGAAGATCTAAAAAGTAGCGGTTAGTTCAGTCCTTAAAGTAGAGTGGGAGGTTCGAATAAACATTTAGCAAGATTCTATTCAAGTATTCACATTAAAATAACATTTTCATTACTGATCGTAAGGATGCAAACAGGTCTGACCAAAATGGTGATAAAATGACAATTGATCATAACAAGGGGTGACTACAAAATACATAAGAAATTCTATATAAAAAAGAAAAGAGAATGCTGCTAATATATAGTACAATCAAATTTGCGAGACACATATAAATGTACGTTTTCCCAGTAATAGAAATTGGTAGTTAAATTAAGTAGGTCGGGATGCAATAAAAAATAAAAGCTTGGGAAAAAAGTTTCTTATTTAAAAAACAACATCAGAAAGTGTCGAGCATGTAGACATAGCTTGATACAAACAATATCAAGGTCGGGAGGGTATGAGAGAAAACAAGTCGAGAATAAGGTTGGAAAAAGGTGGGGGGCTATTTATAAAGCATTAATTGATTATAATAGGCATCAACAACAGTAAAGACACAATTGATACACGAAAATATTAAATAATCCACGGATAGATATTACAGATTCAAAAAAGGGCGAAAAAGGGATCGTTAATTTACATTACACTTTTCTTATATTTAAGCATGTGGTCGTTCAGACAGAAAGGGGAATTAATCAATATCAAAATGAGGGGAACGGTTAATTACTCTAAATCCAGAAAAGTCGCGAGAAAGTTGGTCAAAAATATACATCAATACAATTAAATACAATTAAGTTTGTCTGATCGACATCGTTACGAAGTCAGAGTAAAAGAAATATATAATCACCGGACATTTTTATAATATTTTAGGTGGGGAGGAAATTATGGGAGAATAGGTCGAGATATCAGGTAACAACAGGGGGTCACATTCTAAAGGGTCTTACAATTACATATTAATTTGAGGGGGAAGGGTCTGAATGCGATCGAATAAATAATTAAAGTCATGGGGTTAATAACGAGCCTGACACCGGCACTCCAAAATTATATAATTACAGGCTACACATTTGAAAAGACAAGACAAGAAAATTACAAGGTTATTCACCCAAGGAGATAAATATGAAACTTTAATAAGGGCTTGTCTGAACCAGTAGGAAATAAAGATCCTACCTTACAATGCTTTGAAAATGCTCCGCTTCTCCTCTACTCGACGCTTCGTTACAATGGTAAATAAGTGACCGGGTTTGCAGCTACAAACGCAATATACGTGCGAAAAGTTCTCGCACGCACGGGGACCGATGGGCGACAGAGTAGGGGAAAAGAGAGAGAGAAAAGGCCCGCAAAACCTGGCTATAGTGATTCCTACGGTCTAGGGAGAGATGGACGATATCCGCTCCACGCTGCACAGTGGTCCAGATCATCGAAAAGGTGATCAAAAGTCAAAAAATGAGTTTTTTTTAATGAAATATCGTTGCCAATCCATTAACGAGTATCTAAAGTACATGACAGTACAAAAATAATAAAAAAGCATATTATTAATTTCTTTTATTAATGTTTTTCGGGTAAAAGTATTTCTCATTTAATCAGCTTTCGATTGAAAAAACATTAATTTGCCGCGAACTGTGGAAACGCTAAGTTGTTGTGAAAGAAGTAATTAATTGATTTCCATGAAAGATTTTTGCGGCAATTTACGACTTTTCAAATGGGACGCTAATTACGAAGGCCACACAGGCAGGAATTTGCGCAAGTTGAGGCGTGTCCCAGCTGAAAATTACTGTACAGGAACCTCGAAGGATCCTGTACATGTTCCTGTACCCGAACCTGCACAAGAACCTGTACAGGTAATCTTGACGGTTCCTGTGCAGGAATTTAGCAAGGGAAACTATACATGATCCTGCAAAGGAACCTGCACCGACAAAGGAACCTTTGAGTGAACCTGTGCAGGTGCCTGTACAGAAAGGTGTATAGGATCCTTTACAGAAAGCCGTCAAAGGAACCTTTGGAAGAATCCTGTACAGAAACACGTATAGGGTCCTTTACAGAAAGCCATTGCGATAACTGATGTCGATTACAGCTATAAACTTGCCTTCCTCTTATTCCCTTGAAGAACCAACTCACTATCGAGAGAGCCATGCCACCAGCGAACCCTCGCGGATTAGTTCCTTTGCAGGTTCACGTACAGTATCTTGAACATGTCCCTGTACATGAACTCACACCTCAATTGACTCTGTGAAGGAACCTGTACAGTTCCAATCAAAGGTTAGCCAGGAACATGTGCAAGATCCTTCGAGGTTCCTGTAATTTCAATTTACACAGTTTTTAGTATTTTGCTATTTAGATATTCAATATTCTACTAAGTCAATGTTTTTTCCTGTAAATCAATTCATTTTAAACAATTATCAAATATAATTTAGAAAATATAAAGCAAAATGTTCTCACATGGTAACTTTAAGATGATTCAACAATGATACTACAACCACGGACCACATTGTGGCAGGTGCCTAAGAGATCTTTAACCGGATAGTGCTAGTACCAGTGAGGCCCGAGTGAAGAATTTGAGGATTCTGTACTTTAATTTAAATCAATTGTTTTCAAACAAAATTGAAAATAACACGAGGTAACAAAATTTTGCTTATCATCAATTGATGGAACATTTTCGTATATTTTTTTCCATATAATACGAACTTAAGGGTGAAAATGTCCTTTTTTTCGCGGTTTTCAGAAAACCCGGTTTGAAAAGTAAAAAAAAGCACATTTTTTTACTGTTTCTAATAACTTGCATCAAGCAATTCAGAAATGTTACAGGCTTCTAATTCAAAATAGCCATATCTATTTTCTTACGTTTTTGCACCTGCGCAATATGATTTTTACATTTTTTATGTGATGTTGAATATTCAATCTTTAATATTTCCCAAAATATTGATTCTACGGAAAAGGAAAGATTAGTTTCAGAATCTGCGCTCCAAAATACAGAAATAAATATCATAAAAATCAAATGAACACGAATTTTGTGAAATTTTGTAACATAGTGTAAATAATTTGTATATATGTTTAACCTACAAAACTGCGTACAATTCGAAAATTTTAATTTTAAATATCTATGCAATGTTCAAAGAGTAAATTTAAATACATTTTTGTGTTTTGTTTATTTGCTCACCTAATTATTATTTCGTCAGCACTCTAATGGTTTTTTTCAATTTATCCAACGTATTAGAATTGTCATTTAGAATTTGGGTGGTTGCGAATTTAGCCTCAGCATCGGTCAAGATTCGACTACCATACGATATGACATGCTCTACACCGTCCACACTCTGCGTAAGAACGGCTCCTAATCCGGTATTAGTTAGTTAGTTTGTAATGTAGGCGGGGAGGGGTCCGTGAGGTCCCAAACCCTGGCGCTCAAGCTAAGAAGCCTATTGTGCCACACCCGTGTTTATTCTCAAGGCAGTACTCCGAACCCGGCCATCCTTCACCGAGTGTTTTTGGATCTCGGTGGTTTCCGTTGTTATCAACGTTCTGAGATTGTACCTCTCAGGTGCCAGGCATACCTATCGCACAGTAAACGACGTCCTCCTTTGTTGATCAGGCAAAGTGATCCTCGCCCACTCTGCCATTCGGCAGCCTCCCTAGCAGGGTAGGGTGTACGGAGCGATCCCTCTGAGGTCATCAGGTAGATGCACAGATTCGAAGCACTGTCCTGGTGTGTTATGTCAGTGTATGTGTGTGTGTTCATTACTCGAAATTGGCCAGCGACCATCGAGCGTGGTGCCTCCTATAGAAGCTCCCAAGCGCAAGATGAACGCTGACTCATTTTCAAGTCTTCACAGAATCGGCTTCGACCTCCAAGGCTATTCCCCTCGACATGGGGCCCCACCTTGGTACGATACCAGCTTTTTCTTAGGGGACCTACATTTTAAGGTGGGTTCCGAACCACCGAAGCCCCGGTAGAAGTACATAGAAAAATTTCCATTGGTACCCGGCTCAGGGATCGAACCCCGGACCTCCTGTATGGAAGTCCGACGCGCCATCCTCTGAGCCACCGAGGCCTCTTAATCCGGTATTACTCGCGTCTTTTTGAAGTACGAAGGGAATGTCGAAATTGGGACAGGTCAGAACAGGGACTTGGGACAGGCAACGTTTAATCTCCTCAAAGGCGGATTGCTGTTCTTCTTCCCAAATCCACTGTTGCTTCTTTTTGGTCAGTATGGTTAAAAGGGAAGCTAATGTCGCGTAATTTGGGAGAAATCTGCGGTACCAACTGGATAAACCCAGGAACCTACGGAGATCCTTGACGTTGCGGAGAACAGGATATTTAAGGATGGGGTCAATATTATCGGGATCTGTTTGCAGGCCATTCTCATTCACAAGAAAGCCCAAATAATGAACCGCGGGACAACAGAATTCGTATTTATTCTGGTTAATTTCCAAACCCGCTCCTCGAATCTTTTCCAAAACCCTGGAGAGCCATTCAAGATGTTCTTTGAAGGTTTCCGTGACGATGATAATATCATCCAGATAGGCGAACGCATGTGGTTCCATTCCGGATCCAATCAACCTATCTAGTAAGGACTGAAATGTCGCGGAGACGTTGCGTTGGTAAGGCCAAATGGCATACGCTTGAAATGAAAAAAGCCACGCCCAGGGACTGTAAAGGCTTTTTTGTCGCGACTAGCTTCTTCAAGGGGAACCTGGTGGAAACCTTTGCACAAGTCTAGTTTAGAAGTGTACCAGACACTACGTAGTTTATCGAGGATACCGTGCATTTGAGGGAGAGGGTAAGCATCTTTCTTTATCACTTTATTGACTTTCCGGAAGTCTAGGCAGAATCGATAACTCCCATCGGGCTTAATTGCCATAACTACCGGGGACAACCATCTACGAGCGGACGGCTCGATTATGCCCTGAGTTAACATTTTGTCTACCTTGGCATCCATTGCTTCCACGACTTTCGGAGATCTCAAATAGTTCCTTTGCTTAATGAGAGGGTGGTTGCCTACGTCAATAGTATGTTCTATCAAGTACGTTAATCCGGGTTTTCCAGTAGGTTTTGGTAGTTCGCGATTTAAGAAGTCTCTAAGCAAATTAGTTTCTTTTATTGAAATTTCCGCTAATCCGCAACAATTTTCAGGGGAATTCCCCTCTATTTCAAATTATTTTTCGTGGTTTGGGTTGTCTTTAAAAGTCAAAGTCCGATCGTGAATGTCTACGTTCAATTTGAATATTTTACAAAAATCTAGGCCTACTGCGGAAGGGACAGGTAGTGAATTTAAAATCCTGAGAGCTATGGGCTGTGTACGACCGTGAAGTTCAACTGGGGCAATGATTCCATGAGAAACTAACTGTATCTAGCTATTGACAACCTGAACGCGACCTTGTCTATCAATTGTTTTCAGATTAAAATTTGCAATCACTTGTGAGCCATCCAGCCCTACGGATGATCTAGATGCGCCGCTATCCAGCATAGCCTTAATCTGCTGACCTTGAATGGCAAAGGCTAAATACAATAGGGGCTGCGGGCCTAATAGAGAGGACGGTCGATAAGGAAGTTCGGACATTTTGCAAATAGGTACGGTTAGGTATGATAAGCTTCCGCTTCCAAAATTTCATTACAGATTTCAGACAAGTCGATATTAGGATTGATTTGGTCAAAAGTCAAATAAGGGGGGTTGGTAGGTAGAGAAGGTGTAATAGAGTCGGGAGGAAGAGATATTTGCCTCACTACTGGGATGGGTTGCGTGGGACCATCAGCAGGTGCCAACCTTCTGGTCTTTAAATTATGATCAACAACTATGAGATGATCACATGACGGGAGGTCTAGTAGGGAAGAATAATTAGGTGAAACTGAAGAAGATTCTAAACCCTGTAATTTTAATCTGATGGCTGGTATTTTGATAGTTATAGAAAGGTCTCTCTCTTGAATAAAAAGTTTATTGTCAAGGATAAAAAATGTTATGTCTATTCCAGGTAGGGTTATAAGCTCCCGCGAAGTTAGAAAAATCGACCTCATTACTTAAATATTCTATTTCGACTAACTTAATTATTGTACTACGTTTAAATTTCTTTTTCTCTACTTTACACTTTGAATTTACAGAAGATACGTTCGAATCCTTCCAATGTGTATTTTCCCCACAATACATCTTTTCAGTTTCCCGCGCACCTGGGACACTCTGCTTTAGTGACATCTTTTCGACCACACCCATCGTAAAATCTATTCCTAGGTTTAGTGCACGTAGTGAACCCAGGTCCGGGCTCGCCACAGTTCCAACACTTAAATCTAGAGGTGGGGTTTTCTAGAGGGTCGCTAGGTTTCTGTTGGGGAGGTTTTGGGGTACGGGAATTTATTTCCGGGCTGGTCCGGGGTTTGGGCTTGCTTTCCGCCCTAGGGTTATTTTCTTTTTCCTTGGCTTGATACATTTGGTCTATTGGCTCTTCAGACCTAAGCGACTCTGTGTACTCTTCTAATAACGTAAGTTTTTCTCGAGGATTGTCAGGTCGCTTACTTGACCTCCGGTAGTTAGGATCCTTGTAAGCTAGATTGGGAAGCCGAGATCGCTCGGGAGCAGGAGGGGGTTTATAGCTCCGAGCCACGCGATAGCTCTTCTCAGCCAGATTAACAAGACTTTCTAAATGGACAAAGTCCTTAATTTCGCCGCGACGGATAGCTAAATGCAACTTAAACAGTAAATTCCTGTGATATTCTGAATAAATGAAAATCTCAAACAAGAGTCCTTTAGATAAGCGTTTCGAAATGACACGAACAATCCAAGCAATCAAGTCAGGTCATAAACACAGATATCCGCAATAATGGGAAAACAAGTGTCGAGGGCGATCAATAAATTTGTTAACACAGTATAAATGTTTGGAGTGCCGGCCATGAAACTCACTATTCCAATTATGTTTTAATTTAAATTAATAAAATAATATTCTTCAAATTTCGGAACAAAATTATTTTTCAAAATTTTCAGATTGACAAATTAACGGAATTAAATTTCGAAATTTCAAAAGTAGTGTACCTATTTAATTGAGTTCCTAAAATTTCCGAATGGGAATAAATTTTAAAATTTCAAAAATGGAAATAAATTTCAAAATTTAAAATCGAATAAAACTTCAAAATTTCAAAACTGGAGATACACTTTAAAATCTAAAATCGAATAAATTTCAAAATTTTAAAGCTGAAGATAAATTTCGAAATTCAAAATCAAATAAATTTGAAATTTTCAAAATTGAAGATAAATTTCAAAATTTAAAATCGAATAAATTTCAAATTTTCAAAATTGTAGATAAATTTATAAATTTGAAATCGAATAAATTAAACAATTTCAAAATTTCAAATTGAATAAACTTTAAAATTTCAAAATTGAAGATAAATTTCAAAATTTGAAATCGAATATATTCAAAAATTTCGAAATTGGAGATAAGTTTCAAAACTTAAAATGGAATAAATTTAAAAATTTAAAAATTGGAGATAAATTTAAAAATTTCTAATCGCATAAATTTCTAAATTGAAGATAAATTTCAAAATTTAAAATCGAATAAATTTCAAAATTTCAAAATTGAAGATGAAATTCAAAATCGAATAGAGGACCCCGCACACGTCCATTGAAAATATCGTCCCGGTCAAATTGGCTGAAACTGTGGTATAATGTAGTTTATAATATCCTGATCAAATAAAGTCTTTAGACACTGGGTCCAAAAAACGTGAGGTTTCGAGATAGGAAGGACCAAATGTCACTTTTAATGGATGTGAGAGGAGTTCCACGGACCCTCGAGGAGATGGCATGAAATAACATGTCATGCGACATGGCATGCATTGACATATAACATGACATGGCATGACATGACACGAGACATAAAAAAATGACACATAACATTACATGAAACATGACATGATATGACAAATTACATGACACATGTGCTGTGTCATGCCAAGCCATTTCATGTAACGTCATGTGTTATTACGTGTCATGTCATGTCTCATGTCACACATGACAGGATATATAACATGATATGGCACATAACAGGACATGACATGACACAAAACACATGCCATGACATGACAAATTTCGTGTCATGTCATGTTTCACAACACACATGACATGATATGTAACTTGACATGGCACATAACACAGCATGACATGACACATGACACGTCATGTCGTGTTATGTGCCATGTCATATCATGTGTCATGTCATGTGTCATGTCATGCGTTATGTCATGTGTCATGTCATGGCATATGTCATGTCATGTGTCATGTCACGCTATGTCATGTGACATATCATTTCATGCCATGTCCTAAAGGGTCCGTGGACCTCCTCTTGCGCCCATCAAAAGTGACATTTGGTCCCTCCTATCTCGAAACCTGGCGTTTTTTGGACCCAGAGTCTAAGGACTTCATTTGATCAGGATGTTATAAGCTACATTATACCACAGTTTCAGCCAATTTGACCAGGACCACATTTTCCATAGATGTGTGCGGGCTCCTTTAAAAATTTCGAAGTTGAAGATAAACTTCAAAATTCAAAATCAGTTAATTATTATTAATAACATCCACGATTCAACGATATAAATAACATTAACAGCTTTACATAAAATAACAAGAGTAACGATAATTTTTGCGAATCTTGCCAAATTTACGGGACCAATTTGATTCTTGACAGAAGAACGCCCCACGTTGGGCGCCAATTGTGACGCGGCCTTTTTCTTAAAATAAAAAAAAAATAATTTCTGGTCGCTTAAGGCCTCGCTCAAACAAAATTAGAAATAAGATATACTATTCTATAGCCCGGGCGCCAGCCTTCTTAAAGGCAGTCCTGAACAAATCTCTGAATAGCTCAGAATAAAAAAAAACGACAGCGATAACGAACGGTACGATAGAACGATAGGCGATAAACGATTTGATAAGAGAAAAATCCAGAGAGATCCAAAAAGTACCGGCTAGTTTAGTCCTTAATTCTCATCGCGCGCTGTGCACGCGGCTCGCTTCCCTCGCAAGTTTGAGCGCGCCTAGAGCGCGCGACTGTTGGTTCTCGCGCTTCGCGCTCGGTCTTTGCACTTCCCCACGTTTATACAAAATCTTTGACAATTAAATGTGAAATCTTCGACAGTAGTAATTTAGTGATTGTGAATTCTCTTTGGTTAGCGATCCTTCGGCTTTAACGAATACATTCTCATCATGTATCTCGTGCGTCGCACTCGAATACAATTGGTCCAATAAGCGTATTTCTCTATATTATGTTGAACTTTAATATATTAAATGCATACTATATTAATATCTGTATATCTCGGCTCCAAACTGCTCATTCAGATATAGCAAAATAAAGAACAAATTATATTTTTCATGATTATTTTAATATTCGTTCCTTATCTGTCATTAATCTCTAGACGTTTTTACACAACTTCGACTTGTTTATTTGTAATGTTATTTTTCACGATTAAATCAAAAACTACACGTCCCATAAAAAAATGGATGAAAGAAAATTTGTAGATATAATTTAGACGAACAAATTATGACATCAGCTTAAGACCGGTTTTAAAACAAAGCTGTAGTACGCATCTTTTCAAATGTTACGGATTGAAAACTGTAATATTCAATTCGTGTTTTTTTAGAATATTTGAAAAACGTGATTTTTTGTAAATATTGTGGCTCTGTTCGAAACTGCTGAATTGGACAGAAGAAAATGAAGCAAATGTATTTTATTATTTGTTCTTTATTTCACAATAATTTTTTTGCATTTATTTTACAAAGTGGACATAAACAAATTTGTTTTAGATAAATAAAGAGGTTTCCTTTTCGACAACGACAGACAGACAGACACCGACGTAAAAACTATATTTTCTTACTCAGGGGGCCTCAGAACGTCGACATTTCATGGAATCCACGAATGTTATTTTTCACATAAAATTAATACTTTCTCATTATGATGAGAATGTAATAATTCGTTATTTTTTGTGCGATCAAAACTTTTTTTCATATTGTGCTTTGTTTCGCCATAAATGTTAATTTTCGTTTTTTTGGGGGGATTTTGAAAATGTTATAACTCTGACAATTTTCTCCTTATCGAAAAAAATCGTAAAGGTAAATTGTTTGAATTTCTGAGTACTATGGATAAACGTCCATGGAATTCCTGAATTTCTAAAAAATGGTCTAAAAAATTTTGAAAATGCTCTAACTTTTTGAGTTTCAATAGAAAATAGCTGGTTAACGAACTCGATCTTTCTTTTTACTCCTCGAAACTGTGTGCGAAAGCACAATCCAATACAATGAGTCTTTCAAAAGCTATCCGATATAAAGACGACGACAACGACAACGACGTACAAACTATTTTTTCTAACTCAGGGGGCCTTAGAACGTCGACAATTGATAAAAACCACGAAAGTCATTTTTCACATAAAAACATTTCCTTCTCATTATGATGAGAATGTAATAATTCATTATTATTTTTTGTGCGATCAAAATTTGAATGTTCTATTTTTTCAAAGAAATTCAAAAAGTTGTCATGACATTCTTGTAGGGCTTTTGAAAAATAACGTTTTTCGTCTCTTTGCTTTTTTCATATTGTGCTTTGTTTCGCTTAAAATGTTAATTTCCGTTTTTTGGGGGGATTTTGAAAATGCTATAACTCTGACAAGTTTCTCCTTTTCGAAAAAAGTCGTATAGAATAAGGTTGCAAAATAAAGGGGGAGGGGCAATTTATAAAGCATTATTTAATTATAATAGGCATTAACAACAGTAAAGACAGAATTAATGCAAGAAAATATTAAATAATCCACTCTTTGGTCAAAAATATACATCAATACAATTAAATACAATTAAATTTGTCTGATCGACATCGTTACGAAATCAGACCAAAAGGAATATATGTATAATTAGTAGGGAGAAAGTTATGGGAGAATAGGTCGAGGTATTAGGTCACAACAGGGGGTCACATTCTAAAGGGTCTAACAATTACATATTAATTTAAGGGGAAGGGTCTGAATTACAATGCTTACCTTACCATGCTTCGAAAATGTTCCGCTTCTCCTCTACTCGACGCTTCGTTACAATGGTAAATAAGTGTCTGGGCTCGCAGTTACAAACGCACTGTACGTGCGAATAGTTCTCGCACGCACGGGGACCGATGGGCGTCAGAGTAGGGGAAAAGAAAAAAGAAAAGGCCCGCGAAACCTGGCTATAGTGATTCCTACGGTCTAGAGAGAAATCGACGATATCCGCTCCAAACTGTTCTGCCCTTCTGTCGTATCTCTCTTCACGTGCTTCCCTCCTTCCCGCTGCTCGGCTATTTCCTTATGCACGAATAAATCGAAGTAGAAATCCGGACCGCGGGATTCGAAGCCTCCAAGGGACCGTTGAACTCTCAGGCTAGCATTGGTGGATGGAAACTTGCGGCCAGCAGATATACCCAGATAGCAAGCGTGCGACGCACGTTACTCGCACAGCATGCGAGGCACGCCATGCGTGTCGAAACGCAGCGTTATAGCTCGCACGTCGTGCAGGCACATATGTGCGAGGCATGTGAGTCGCATATTGTGATAGGTGAATTTTTGAACAATAATAATATAAATTATTAATACTGTGAAACTACTACAAATTTCAAAAAATTTTCCTACTATTAAAAAGATGTAAAATATATACTTTAATTTTAAAAACATATTTCTATTTTAACTGGACCGACAATTTATAACTTACCAAAAAGAAACAAATTTTTGCAAGTACGATATTAGCCAACTATGTGTTTGTTATTTTTATTATTTAAACAGATTATTTTTAATTTATTATAACCTGCTCATTCTATATTTACTGGTCAGGTTTTAAATAAAAGCAGTTGGAAGTTCCAGCCTGATCACGTGGCAAGAAACATCCATACAACATGGCATTCCTTCCGGTTGCGGTGGTTAGGCTAGGTCGTTTCTCGATTCGTTATTGAATGTTATGATAATTTGCAGTCTTCTTGACTTTTAAACATGAAAACGACATTCTGAAAATCTTGATTAAATTGTGACACATAACCTCAATTTCTGGCGTGGTAAACAAAAGAACGATGTATTTTTCCACTTTTAAAAAGCAAAATGAGTATAAAATATACATCGAACATACTGAAAAATTTCCCTGCTACACATTCTCCTAATTATAGTAGAACACGGACAGTTTTTGAAATTATAAAGAGGTTTATGAAAAGGTGGATAAAGAATATTTTGTTTTTTCCCATTCCTCCCACAACAAAATTTTTGTACTAAAATGTTTTCACACGACACTTTTTTTGTTCATCCTGTTACCTGCCTTTTATTTAACAATCTACATTTAAATATTGTACATACTTAAATATATATATAATTATATATATTATAAATTTATTACATGTAATAATATATATTATATATTATATATATTATATAATATATAATATATATATAAATATATATATACCGTCTGCAAGGACCTGCAACGTGTACTCGCACTATACCAGCACGACCTGCTATCCGCACGACGTGCGACGCACCTGTCACGCATATGAGGACGCATCTGCGTCATCGCTTGCGTGCACGCCGTGCGACAAAATCCGCACGCGTGCGACGCATGTGCGTCGCACTATGCACGCATATTGCTATCTGGATAGGGTGGTTTTTTATGCCACCCTCGGAAGATTTTGAGAAACACATAAGCATTAGTATGGTCCCTCCAATACGATAATTTTTGCGGTGATGCATGTCCATTGACGGACTTTGTGGTCATCTCGCCCTGGGTTTATCCTGATTTGTAATAAAGGATAACCCTTACGATATACTTGAAGGAAAATTACCTGTTCATTTAGCGAACTTCAGGATAATTCTCTAAAGTACGCCCGCACCTACAACTTGCCTAGGATCTTGGACTATCGATAGTAGAAATCCGCAGAAACTAAGAGCAACCCGAAGAAAGTGAAGTGAAGGTCTCTGGACAGTAGAAGCCTCGCTAAGAAGAAGGTGAGAGCTGACCCTAATCAATGACGCAACGAGATGGACCAATTCTTGAGTATCACAACTCAAGACCGCGAAAATCCTCACAATATTGCAAAAAAAATAAAAGAGAAGAGACAAAATTTCACTTATCTACCTTAAAGAATTATACAGTCAAAACTATGGAGTGCCGAATCTACTCGAAGCGTCAATTATATGGTCTCTACGCTAAAATTTGAACTTTCAATATAATTTTTGTGAGGTTGAAAACTGCAACATCACAAAAGATACCTAATTTTTGTCAACCCGTCACATAATTTTTTACAAAGATGTGACAATTGAAAGTGGATCCTGTTTCTTAACCTTTACCGCTTCACATCTTTGGAAATAATTTGGTTAGTGACTGTCGTTAAATAGATTATTCGTGCAGAATAGAATTAACTTGACCATACAGTTAGTCTTGTTTGTTAGCAATTTTTTCGCTGAGTTTTTCCCACTTTCGTAGAGAGGTCAAAATTTTTGAAACCTATAGTAGGGTAGTTGGCATTGTTGTCCGACCCACTGTCCGGGGCTCTACGCATTCGATTGTTTTAAACCGACCTTGCAACTGGGTTTGGTGTTATAGTTGTTCCGGTTGATGCACCACTCCTTCGTACCATGTAGCTATCGACACGATAGCTTACGCAACTTGGCTAACAAAAAACAACCACAGGGTCCCACTGGCAGCAACTGCCATTCATGAAAATGACACTGACTCCCAGTAAAACCGCGATAAATCAAACATATGACCACGTCTCGACGACACGTAGCGACCCAAGGATGACAGCATCTATCTCGCAAGTGTGTCGGCATGTTTTTGGCACGCGGGCATGGATTTGAGGTTACGCTAATTATTTTAACCGAAAATGTTGGCTACAACCGCCGCAGCTCCTTTATAAGGTCTCGGTACCTCTCCTCCTCTTCCTTCTCTTTGGCTGTGATGTTGTAGCTTGCCGGAGCCGAGAATTCGATTTCGAATATAGTTCGTTTCTCGAAATCCTGGAGAACGATGTCAGGCCTGGAGTGTGCCATGGAGACTGCTGACCAAAACTCGTATTCTCAGAAAATTCGGTACATCTCATTCTAAACAATTGACTCTATCTCCCTCGGAGCGTTGGGCAGGGCAGGGTCACAGCCAACCCTGTGAAAGCGATAAAGATGGTAGCAAAGCACTCTTTGAGCTGCATTGAGTCAGTAGAGATTCACGTTCCCGCGTGAGTGGGACGTCCGGATAGTGTGTGTTCTAGGTACTTAGCATGTGCATGTCACGCTCTACAACTGTCTTTGGGAACTTCTAAAGGTAAAATGTGTTAGCTCCTTTGAAAAGGACTGATCTTCGAGAATTCTGTAGAAGTCTCTGTGCATTTTCTTGTCTAGGAGCTGTTGGCGGAAGTTTTTTACCTCTTTTTTTATTACTTCAGCTTTTAGAAGCGAAGTATCTAGATGGGGTAATGCACTTTTCTTGTTTCTGATACTAAGATTTTGGCGATGGGAACTGTACCAGGATAATTCGGTTATATAGACATTGGAGATTTAGAAGTATGCGCCCGCCTTGGCGGCTCCTCTGCATATGCAGAAGTCGAGAAGTGACAATGTCGAGGGTCGTCAGCTCGTTCTTCGCCCACGGAACCACCCATAACGAGTAGAGTAGAGCTGGGATGCCAAGAATGTTAGTGACAGATATCTCGTTGAACGCCGATATATTCTGATTGCGGCTCTCGAAAACGCCTAGGTATGAAGAGGCCTCTTTAGCGTCAAGGTGAGTTGTACATAAAATCTATATAATATAACACTGTTATAACATAGTTGCATGCGTGTTACAAAACTTATGTCACAGACCCTGGCGAAAGTTTATTATAACGAATTATAACGAATTATTCCAAAATCTGTATCCTAACAAACCCGAATCAGTCCGAACCAATCCGTAAAAAGTTCTATATTTCGTTCGATCCAAATCGGTTAAAAATTAATCCGACTTAATCCGGTTCAATCCGAACCAATCCTAACCAAATTTTCAATCCAAATAAATCCGAACTCGGATTGATATATACTGAATTTTCAATCCGAATGAATCTGAGTTCGGATTGAATGGGATTCATTCGAATTGAAAATCGGTTTAGGTCAATCCGACTTCTGATTCATTCGGGTTGAAAATTCATTTTGGACTGATTCGGATTGGAAGTTCGGATTGAGTCTTATTTAACCGATTTGGATCGAGAAAAATTGAGAACTTTTTTTGGATTCGTTCAGATAGATTCAGATTGGTTCGGATACAGATTTCTGAATTATTGGGATTGTTTCGAATTATTCGGAATGAATTCCTATCCGAAACTTTCGCCAGGGGAGTTACAGAGCCGTTATAGAACGACATTTTGCGTCACGTTACAGGTAAGTCACCTGTGACTCACCAGATCTGTAACATGTTTCAATTTGTTATTTAACAGTTACCTAACTATTACATAACCATGTTTGCTGGGTTGAATGTCTGCTCCTTGGTCGTCTGCTATCCCATGTTTCTTCATTCTTGACAGCTCGTGGAGTTTTTCCGATTACATAAAAAAAGGGATGTGATCGAAATATAAAGTACCAAGTATATAAAGTATTACCCGAAAAATCTCAAAGAAATTCGATCCAACGATTGGCCATTCTCCGATGCACACTCTATATTACAGCTCGTACATTTTTAGAAATCAAAATCAACTACACAAACACAAAAAAAAAATTTAATTTCCAGAACGTTTCCGAAAAATTTTAATAATTAGATTAATAATCTATTTTTTTAGTTCTTCAATTTGCAGTATAGTTGAACTAAACAAACGCATCCCAAACTATAAAATCTCTTTTCTACATGAAGCTTCAAATTCCTAATGTGCTCCTTACCAGCTTTTTCCCAACAGCCGTGACACAAGCATAGACTACTGGTGACAGACGATGTTTAATTTTGATAGTTCTCTTAAATTTTGGGAATAGCTTACCTGCTACGTCATCTACAGTTTTAGATTATTTTCTGTCTTGTCTAAGTACTGGGTCGCAAACATTGAATCTCTTAGTGCGCCTATGACAATCATAATACTTAGCCTGCGTCTCGTAAGCTTTATCCCAATTTCGGCACACTAAATCCTGGAAAAAATTGGCAAGACCCAGGAATCGAAATTCGCAATACAACAAATTTTTTGATTTTGAATTAAAATGAAACATTTTTCTGAGCATGTATGGACTTTTTGAACATAGAAATACACTAAAAAATAAATCCACAAGACTCAGGAGACGAAATTAGAATTACAACTATTTTTTAAAATTTGTTATTTAATAGAATTGTTTTCTACACCTGTGATTATTAAAATTTTTTTAACATGTGTTCAGTTTTAAAGCTTAGAAATACGTTAGAAAAAAAAGCGAGAGAACCCAGAAATCAAAATCGGAATGTCAGAAAATTTTCTTAATTCGGAATTTTATATCTAGTATTTTTTGTGCTTATAAGCTTAAAAATTTTCAAGCTTATGTGGAATTTTTAAGCCTAGAAATACACGAGAAAAAAATAGACAAGACCCGGGAATCAAAACTGGAAATAGCAACTTTCAAAAATGAACCTGCATTCCTTAGATGCAATTATTTTCTTTAATAAAAAAAAACATCGTTCTTTGTGCAAGCAGTTTCAACCTCACAAAGCTATCTCGTTCATTATCGGCTAACATTTTGGAGGATGCTTCGGCTTTCGCGTTGAATTGCAAAGTGGGAACTGTGCATTTCCTAGGTCTATGTTGCTTCTCGACACCTCTGTATATCACTTGTAGAATCCGGCTCAATGTTTCGTTTCTCACATCCTTTCGATCGTCTACTAACATTGCAAGCAGAAGCATCTCAGGTTGGGCGAAATAGGCACTTTACTGCAATACAGGATCGTTGACTGATCTTATACGTATTTTGATCTAGGTATGTCAATCGATTCCAAATCAATTATACTTTTTTATGATTCCGAAACCCCACTTTTCCGCGCTGTAGCGATTTCGCATTCCAGAAGTACTTATTTTCGATCCACCCTAACTTATACGGTAACGGATTGCGGCCAAAATTTAAGACTTCCGGAGAAACTTTGAAGGAAACCATGAACGGCGATGTTGAACGCAAATCGGAACTCATGGACGTGTTGATCCCATTCCTTAAGATTATTATCTTTGAGCAAAGACATAATCATGGTCTATGCAAATCGGTTTACCCACCCCGAAATAAAATGTGGTTAAAGTTTCATTCATTAAAAGCTTACACCATATTCGCACATGAATCTTCTCCAACCAGGAAAAACAAAAAGGCTGTAGAAAGCTTATTTAAAAGGCTGCTGCTTTGTTGCGTCCTATGGTCAAAATCGACGGGGGCCCTAGCCAAATAGTAGGCTGCACTCGAGTTCCCTCCCACGGTCAGAAAGGCTGTCGGATTCGGGCGAAAGATATAGTTGCGTTCTATCCCCTCTCCTCACCTAGACCCTGGTAGTGTGATGGAATGGGACCGAGGGGACAAGAGAGAGACCATGGAATTTTGGTAGTATGTACTTAGCCTCGTTAGAACTTACAAGGGGACCTTTAGGTACGCATTTTTTTGTTTGAATTGATACTCTCCTCAATGAAAGGTACGTACCAGAAGTTTTCTAAGAACACGCAATATTGACGCATTTTCGAGAAAAATGCATTTTAAGAATTGCGAACGGACAGTGATCGAGTCGGTGTAAAAGTATTGCGCGTTTGATCCTCGCTATCCGTACTTGAAAAAAAAATTTTATTCATGAAAATGCTTGTTCATTCCATTTTCAATAACATCTAATAAAATTATACCATTGCATGATTATTTATTCCTTATTTTCAATGGAAACTCTGTTTATAGTATTTTTATTATCACTCTTTTGAAAAATTGTGCATTTTATTAAAATTCTGTATTCTTTATTTTATTTGAATTTATTAATTTATTTGAATTTTTCGTAATATTGCTGTTTATTGACGCTTTGTAAAAGTTAAAAAAAAACATTAATCGGTAATTTAAGGATACCCAGTCATTTCTTGACTAATATTCAATTGTTTAAACGATTTTAGTTTTCCTAAACATTAAAGAATAATCCTAAAAAGCAAATTAGAACATAAAAATATTTCAATCTTTCGAAAAATAGCAAAAACAAAATATGTAGAGGAAAAAAAAGGTTCAAACAATTTCAATTTGCTTAAGCATCTACGAGTATTCATAATAAACAAATTAGTACTCGAAAATATTAAAATTTGTGAAAAATTCAGAGAGATGAAATGTTTCACCTGCTTTTTTTATGTAAAATATATACTTGAACAAAAAAGTATTATTTAAATGATTGTGAAATTATTTTCACCAAATTATTTTATTGTTATCATTGATTAAGTAACTCATAAAGTCTAGAAAATACGTTTATTCCGCGAGTTAGCTGAAAAATAAATATTTCAACAAATTAAAATTGTTTAAAAAATTGAATATTACTTAACAAATGACCGGATGTTCTCAAATTACCGACACATAAGAGTGACTTAAAATTATTCAACCTCACAATTTATGATTGATTCTTACTCTCTGACAAATTGTGAACAATACACTGAAACACGGAATTATTTGTAACATATTATCGCGTTTAAATATAGGATTTACAAAAAGCTGACTTTTTCCCATGTTAAATCAATGGGAAACTTCATGGTCTTTGCGGCACCCCTAAATATTAGCCGATTTTGCCTAAATTTTGAGATTTTTTTTTGGCATTCGAATAAAACTGGGGAGTGAGAGCAGAGAAATTCGAAGACAAAAAATCCACCAAGTATAAATAAGAACCACCCTAATATATATATATATATATATATATATAATTAAAAAAAAAGTTGAACAACCACCGCAGGGTACCACTAAGAGCAACTGCCATCTAAAAAGAAAATGTCAATAGCCCCCAGTAGAACCGCGGTAAAATACACCTATGGCCACGTCTCACATCCGTGAGATGGGTGGTCACAGGGCACGACGAAATCACAACGACAGGCCAGCGAAACCCTCGTGTGTCTTGAGGACACGAAGCGACCCAAGGATGACAGCTTTCTGCATCCATCTCGCAAGTGCCTTGGCATATTTTTGGCACGCGGGTATGGCTTTAAGGTTACGAACCAGTGATAATTTAGCACCTCCGAGAGCACCTATCACAAGGACAATTACTCGTACCGAATATTTTAGGTACAGTCGTTGCAGCTAACACTGGGAACTTCTTGACATCAAATGCGGGCGCAGTATGCTAAGGTGGAGATTACACCGTCCTGCTGTGCGAAAATGAAGCCCTCTGTACCTGAATTGAGCCCTGATGATTTGAGGAAAGCAAAAGTTTGCTCCTTTGACAAGGACTGTTTTTCTACATTTCTGTGAAAGTTTCCGTGCATATGCTTGTCGAGCAGTTCTTGGTGAAATTTGCTAACCTCTGCTTTCTTCACTTCGGCTTTTAGACGTGAAGCATCTAGATGGAGTAAGCCACTTTCCTCACTTCTGATGTTGAAATTCAGGCCAAGGGCCTCGGCAGCTTGCTCCGCGGCTTTGTAAAGGAACGCTCCTTCGCCAATCATCTCGTGGTTTCTGACCATCTTTAGGAGAGGATCTCTGCCATTCGCAACGATGTAAGCTGTACTTAAAACAATTCGGTTATGAAGACAGTGGAGATTCAGAAGTCCGCGTCCGCCTTGACGGCGTGAAATGTATAATCGCGGAACTGACGAATTGATATGCAAGCTTTCATGCATATACATGATCTTACGCGTGGTGACATCAAGGGCCTTAAGCTCGTTTTTCGTCCATTGAACCACCCCAAACGAGTAGAGTAGAACCGGGACGGCAAGCATGTTAGCCGCAGATACCTTGTTCAACGCCAACAGATTGGAAGACCAAATCTGTCTAAGAAGATGTTTGTATCTGCTTCGGAGAGACTCCTTCACTGATTTTACGTCCTGAATGCGGCTTTGAGGCACGACCAGGTATGTATAGGTCTCTCCAGTATTAAGATGTCTAATAACACTTATATCCACAAGCTGAGGGTCCTTGGGAACGCCAGTAATCTTTCCTTTCTTCAAATGAATTTTGGCACACTTGTCCGAACCAAAGTCCATCCCAATCTCTCCTGTGTAGTTCTTGACGATATTTATAGCAGTTTGAAGTTTGCTTTTACCAGCGGCATAGATCTGCAGGTCATCCATAGAAAATACATGAGTGACCTTATGCTCACGCTGATTAGTGTCGCCACAGAGGTATCCAGGAGAATTTTGTAGTGCGAGAGATAGAGGCAGAAGTGTGATGCAAAAAAGCAAAGGGCTCATACTATCCCCTTGAAAGACGCCCCTCTGGAAGGTGACCTTGTTCGTCGTCAGACGATGATTCCTAGATGAGATGGTAAATCTAGTTTTCCAAAGAGGCATAAGTCTCTCTATGCATCTCACTATGTGTGGATGTACCTTCAAGCTTTCCAACAGACAGATGATAAGTCTATGAGAGGTTGAATCGAAAGCTTCCCGATAGTCAATCCAGGCCATTGACAGGACGCGTTGATGGGCGGCAGCGTCTTTACAGACACACATGTCAATTAGCAGGTTCTCTCGACAGCCTGCTACACCTTTTTTCGAGCCTCGTTGTTCGTACATCTCTCGCCATACAGGCTCAATTCGTCGAACGATCCTGTTGTTTAGGACAGCTGTAAAGATCTTATACAGTGTGTTTAAACAAGTTATTGGACTGTAATTCTCTGGTCTGGACAAATTGCCTTTTTTCGGTAGGAGTATAGTGCGTCCTAACACCAGCCACTGCGGAATGGGCGTCTCCAGCACCGGAAAAGTTCCTCGTGCCTCTAAGTGCTTTTTTCACCTCTTCGGCAGTGACTGATGGGCACTCCTCCTCAGATTTTATGAGGCTGTCGCAAAACTTCCTGAAGCGGATGATATTGTCAGTATCTTCTTTCAACTCTAGTGTTTTCGGGATCTTGTACACCTCTCTCCAAAAAGTCTCTACCTCCTTGGGCTTGGGTGGATTATTTACAAAAACAGGGGGATCATTGAAGAGGCGTGATGAGTCAGCAAGAAACTGTTGATTCTCCCTGTTCCATCTCTCCCTCTCCTGTATCCTCCTCCTTGCGTCAGATAACAGCCTTATTTTGTCAACAATATGCTGCTTGCTTGTCAGCAGCTTTGGCTTGTTCAGTGTGTGATTCAAGGTCCTTAGTTCTTGGGCGAACTTTCGAACCCTTTCCGTGAACGGTCTACCAGATGTTATGTAGTCAATCACACATTGAACACGGGACGCATTCTGTCTTGCCCATCCAATTTTCTTGTTCAGTTGATGCAAGCGTCTTCTGGTCTTCTTATCCATCGTCGGTTTCAGCCTTCGATTTGAATCAGCCAAAGCTCTCGCAGCACCATAAACTGAGCCATTGATGGACCAGAGGTCAGACTGTTGCGAGATATCTCCACGAAGGGAGGCATCCATTTCAGCCAGATCTTGGGGCTTAAGAGGAACTTGCATGTTGATGTTCCTCCTTGTACTGAAATTGCGATCATCTTCCAGAAGGTGCCTGCTTTCTGCGGTTGGTCTTAATGTCGTTTCATCTTCGTCTGCAGCTTGTTCAAGCAGCGGTTGAGGAAGCGCTCCGCGTACATATCCATTTTTCCGGAGGTAGTCGGCTTGATTTCGCAAAGACTGATGCGAAACGTATTGAAGCTCTGGGTGTTTCTGGCACCACAGAGTATGCATACGCGCCATAAAGCCTCCGCCAACAGGGATAATACTGGCATCGTAGCAGTCTAGCACGTCATTCTTAAGTTGATCCGTCCACTCAATGTGGGCGTTTCGCCGGTTCATCGTCGTCGTGTTTCCATCTAAATTATTTTCAGCACCCCGAACTCTAGGATGATCAGCATTGTTTGCCGATCCATTGTCGGGTGCTCTGCGCGTTCGATCGTTTTGAACCGCATCTACAACATTTTGGTGGTTTGTTGGTTTCATTGTTGTTCCCACGAGCAGCTAGGGAAGGGTTTTGTCAATCCTTGTAGAGCCCCGGGTGCAAGGATAAGGTTCATACTCTGAGACGTCGCCCGGTATCCCAGAGTCACCGTTGAAGACACCTCACCCAGGTGCCATGCAGCTTTCGGCACGGTTCTCACACCTTCGCTTAGGGGTATTATTCCTTCGGGACCATCCCTGGACAATTGTCCGCGACTGCTTATTAATTATTGTAACCATATTCAGCAGAAACCCTTGGTACGGGGGCCCTCTATCCGCAACCCGAGGACGCGTTCGGTGGCTTTGTCATAAGCCCTTCGGTTCTATTCCAAGGGAATCGAAACCGAAACCGAATGGCTCTCCAGCCATGTCCTTGGCCATGACGTTTTCGTCAGCTGGTGCCGAAAATTCGACAACGAACATGGTTCGTTTCTCGAAGTCAAGGAAAACTATGTCAGGCCGAACTGTCCTTTGGTTGTAGGTCGTTCCCGCATGAGCTGGACAACTAGATACTATATGTTCTAGATGCTCCGGGCGGGCATGACACGCTCTGCAGCTATCATCGGGAATGTCTTGGATCAAAATGTGGCAACGGTATGCTAGAGTGGAAATGACACTGTCTTGACATGCCAAAATGAAATTCTCCGTGCCCGACTTTAATCCGGGTGATTTAAGGAAAGCAAACGTTAGCTCATACGACATCGACTGATCTTCCACATTTCTGTAGAAGATGCCGTGCATCCTCTTGTCGAGGAGCTGTAGGCGGAAGTTTTTCTCCTGTGCTATCTTAATCCGGGCCTTCTGGAGTGACTATTCAAGATGGATAAGATTTGATGCATTTTGCTCACCCCTGATATTGAAGCCCAGGCCGAGTGTTTCAACAGCCACCTCTGCTGCTTTGTATAGAAACGCCCCTTTGCCCACTTTTTCGTGTTTCCTGACCACTTTAAGAAGAGCGTCTTGTCGTTTTGCGACTATATGTCCTGTACCCAGAATAATCCTGTTGTGAAAACATTCAAGGTTCAGTATTCCGCTACCACCTTGACGGCGTGATATGTAAAGTCGCGAAACAGAAGATTTAAGGTGCATGCTTTTTTGCATGTGCATAACGTTTCGGGACCCGATATCGAGGGATCTGAGCTCGTCCTTCGTCCATGGAACCACTCCAAATGAATGGAGTACTACTGGGATGGCAAGCATGTTCGTCGCAGATACTTTGTTCCTCGCCGACAGTTCGGAAGACCATATCCGTCGGATGAGGTGTTTGTATCTGCATCGGAGAGTATCCTTTATAGATGTCACCAGGGATTGGGAGCGAAATGGCCCTCGCAACTTTCCTACTCTCTTGTCAAAGGGGAGAATACAGCAGGTCAGTATCTTCTCTCCGCAGCCAACGAGTTGAATGAGTTTACGTGATGCCATAAATCTCGTTCAGGGGACTTGAAACATTTTTTTTCTGGGTCCCGTTCCGGAATAGGTAAGGGGTCTGTGGCTAGCTGTGGTGTTTGTCTCCCCTTGTGAAATAAAATGGACATGTGTTATTCGTTCACACTTTGCAGTGCGTTACGCCCAACTCTCTCAAGTCTAAACGGCGCAATGCGCTATGTCTGATATTGAAGGAAAGGCGTTCTCACGGGATGCCGAGACAACTCTCAGCAAAACTGGACGCTATTCGAATCTCCGCCGTGAGTGAGCAGCTTTTCAGCTCCTCACCCGCTCCTCACCGAGAAAATGGGCATAGATTTTGGAAATATATAATTCATGTATACTCTTAAAATTTTGTCTTTCTTAGTTGAATTGAACTGGGTTTGATGTAATATTAAATCTTTATTAGTTTAAATATCAAATACGACAATTTTTCTTAAGAATTCATATTTTATGGTTAAAAATTCAAACACTTGGTTAAAATGTTAACTACTATCTTAAAAATTCACCTGTATGGTTTACAAGTAATTTATTTTGTTGAAAATTCGTTTTTTGGGATGTATCTTCTTTGGTAGAAATTTCACCTTGTAAATGCAAATGGAACTGTTTGGCTAAACATTAATCCGTTTCTGTTGAAGATTCAACTATTTTGTCAGTAATTGGTCGTTCTGGCATGAATTTTACTTTTATGAATTTTTAGTTCCATTTTCAGCAAAGTTATTGGAATTGAAAGAAAATTAATTAATGATTGAACTATTTTATTCAAAAATCTTTAATTTTTGTAGACATTAATTTGTTTCTGACAACTAAGCTCTTCCACTTTTAGGTAACAGTTGATTGTGTTTCTTTCAAAATTCAACTAATTTATCTTGAAAACTTATGGATTTCGCTTCAAATTTGTCTTCATTTTCTGGAAAATAAATCTTCTTGATTGAAAATGAAACTACTATGTTCGAAGTTTCAAGTTGCTAAGTAACAATTAATGTTAATAGTTAAAGATCCCTCTTTTTGGCTAAAAAGTTCAACTATTTCGTTGAAAATTCTTTTTTTCTGGTGTATATCCATTCTTGATTTGCAAATGTACGTACTTTATTTTTGGTTAAAAAGCGATTGCTTTAGTTTTAAATTGAACTATTGGTATGAACATAAATTTCTTGATTGGAAATTTATATTTTTGGTTGCAAATTCAACTATTTTGGTAAAAAGTTTAACAATTTGAATAAAAATTTAAGTATAAACTACTGAAAAATTGAACTATTTGGTAGATAATGATTGCTGTTTGTTGAAAATTAATCTGTCTGTTACAACATTCATCATTTTAGTGCAAATTGAACTTTTTCTTTCTGATTTAAATTTTTGTCAAAAATTCACATTTTCGGATTCAAAATGCGACAGTTTTATAGAAAATTCGCATATTTGGCTTACAAATTCAAGAATTTTCTATAAAATTCGAATACTTTGTTGAAAACTTAACTTTTTGGTTGAAACTTTGTCTTTTTGGGTAGAATATTAATCTTTTATTTTTAAGACTCTTCCGTTTGGTCGAAGATTCAACTATTCTGTTACAAATTTGTCTGTTTTGTTGAATTAAAGCGTTCGAAAAGAAAATTCATATTTGCAAGTATTTTATTATACTGAAAATTTCAATATTCCATTTTTCATAGAAAACTTTCTTTTAGTTGGAAATTCAAAAATTTGGTTCGAAATTTATGAATTTTCATAATAATTCGCATTTTGATCAGAAAATTATTTTTATTGGTTGGGAAATCATACCTGTGGTTGAAAATCAAACTATTTGGTTTCTTAGTGTTCAACTCTTCTTGAAATTTTTTTTTTAAGATTCATCATTTTAGTTGAAAATCAATGTCTGGATGTTATTGGAAATTCCGTTTTTTATTGACAACTTATTTTTGAAGATGTTGAAAACTATATAAGTTTGTAAATTTTCATTTCGTTTCAAGCAGGCCAATGTTAAGTATTTGCATTTATAAAATAATTTCTGTTCCATATTTCTTCAGTCATCAAATCTTTACATATGTGAACAGTAATTATTTCTGATTCAAACAAGACAGATAATTAGTACTGCTTCAGATCATATGTAATATAAAAATTGAAAACTGAAGTTCAAATCAAGCCCAAGAATGATATTATTTGATATTTGAAATATATATTGTGCAATGAGCGTTCACAACGCAGAAACTCTTCTCCTCGCTCATCAGCTCGCCTGTAGCTGTTTGATGCTACCTGACGATGAATACCTATCTGTGAGCACGAGTAGTCGGCCGCCAGTGGTGAGCTCAAACACGATTTCTCATATCGGTTCTCATCTGCTGTCTAGTTTTCGGGTAGCCACGACCATTCACTCTCTGCTCACCACACTAATTTTTATACCTCGGGTAACGCGAACGGACCTTTCAGTTCGTAACAGTGGGAAAATATGGTAAAAGTAGCAATTACTGAGGACAAAAAATCAAGACGACTTTTGAAGATAAAAAACAAGTGTTTAAATGAGAAATTCGTTACGCATTATTTCGTGAAGCAATATTTGGTATTCAATTAATAGAATAATTCAGTCTTTAAACCCTAAAAAGAAATCAGATTTATGTGAAAAATGCGAATAAAAAAATGTTCCATGTAAGTATTACTGCGGGCTTGCACGAATTACTGCGCGCCAATTACTGCAGTGATCCAATTACTGCGCTTGTAATACTGCGATTTTATTTTGAGTGAAGTTACAAACAATTGTGGAAATTTAAACCTTTTAATTAATTTATATTATAAAAGATAGGATTTTCACAAATTACTTGAACGCTTTCAAATAATTGAGGTTTCGTAACGGGATACCCACCTTTGCAGCAATGACATATCCAGCTGACTAGATCATTTCCCTCTTCAGTACTTAGTACTGTTGCAGGTCCAGGCTTCTTATCTGCATATTTATTGCATTTTTTTGGTCTTACAGTTAGCTGACTCAGAAACTTTGTATTTCTTAGACACTTCAGCATAGATTTCAACATAGATTTCTTTATTTCAGGTTTCACCATTTTTCATTAAATAACTTTTAAATCATTTAACATGAAAGACACACTGCGACACTGACATGCATTATCACTGGCAAGTAAGTGAGGTTAGTTTTGAAGTAAATGAATCGAAAATTCCTTTTCCAAAAATCAGTTGCAGTTTTAGTTTTTGAGTTATTAAATATTTGAGCTGGACCAATCAGGAGCACGGTATGAAGAATCGTTCGTACGCGAGCGGGAGTCCAACGTAGTGTAGTCACTGCTGTTCTCCCCTCGCTAAACACTCCACGGCGCTAGCTTCAAAACACGGCGTTAGGCTCACGCTCAGGTACGCATGACTGTTTATACCGCGCTCCTGATTGGTCTAGCTTAAATATTCAATAACTCAAAAACTAAAACTTCTACTGGTTTTTGGAAAAGGAACTTTCAATTTATTTTTTAATTTTTATACAGCTATATAAGTCGGGACACTTGAGTCTGTGAAACTCTGTATAAAAATACGTATTTCTTGTCTTTTAGCATGCATTTTGAAAAATTATACATTTTCTTGACTAAACAAAAAATATTTCAATAAATGTTTAGTTTACCGAAACGAAATTATAATTACTTTTTCAGAACGTATTCATGACCCGCCTACAGATCAAAGCAGTACAACTATCAGTATCAGAAGCATGCGAGTTCCAAATTGCAATAAATTAGTTAAGAACATAAATACTGGAGTTGATTCATTGATGATGATTATAAATAAATCACATAATAATTTTCTGATTTATTTCCAAGCATTATATGCACTCAGAACATTCTAAATCATTATTTATATTTGAAACCGCAGTAAATAGAGCATCCGCAGTAACACCCACACACATGTATGTATAGATCTCTCCAGAGCCAAGGTGTCGTATAGCGCAATGCCATCGTATGAGAGCAATTGCCATCTAAAAAATTGACACCTGCCCCCAGTAGAACCGTAGTAAATCACAATTATGGCCAAGTCTCACAACCGTGAGATGGGTGGTCACGAGGCACGATGAAATCACAACGAAAGGCCGGTGAAACCCTCGTATATCTTGAGGACGCGATGTGACCCACGGATGACCGCTTTCTGCATCCATCCCGCAAGTGCCCTGGCATATTTTTGACACGCGGGTATGGCTTTAAGGTTACGAACCAGTGATAGTTTCGCACCTCCTTACAAGGACAATTACTTGTACCGAATATTTTGCGTACAGTCGTTGCAGCTCTCTTTTAAGGTCTTGATACCAATCCTCTTTTTGTTTCTCCTTGGCGGTGATGTTGTATTCGGACGGAGCCGAGAATTCTATCACGAATATAGTTCGTTTCTCGAAGTCTTGGAGAACGATGTCAGGCCTCGAATGTGCAATGGAGACTGCTGTCCAAAACTCGTAGTTCCAGAAAATTTGGCACTTCTCGTTTTTTACAATTGACTCTAACTCCTTGGAGCGTTCGGCAGGGCAGGGTCGCGACTAACACCGTAAGAGCGACAATGATGGTAATGAAGCACTCTTAAGGCCGCATTATGTCTATAGATATACGTCGTTCCGACGTGGGTCGGCCATCCCGATAGTATGTCTTCCAGGTACTCAGTATGTGCATGACACGCTCTGCATCTATCACTGGGAACTTCTTGACATAAAATCGGTCATGGTATTCTAAGGTGGAAGTGACCCCGTTCTGGCATGCGAAAATAAAACCCTCTGTACCTGAATTAAGACCTGATGATCTGAGGAAAGCAAAAGTGTGCTCCTTCGACAAGGACTGTTTTTCTACGTTTCTGTGAAAGTTTCCGTACATTTTCTTGTCGCGTAGCTGTTGGTGACATTTTTCGACCACTGCTTTCTTCACTTCGGCTTTGAGAAGTAAAGCATATAGATGGAGTAATGCACTTTCCTCACTTCTGATGTTAAAATTCAGATCAAGGATCTCGGTCGCTTGCTCCGCGGCTTTGTAAAGGAACGCTCCTTCGCCAATTATCTCGTGGTTTCTGACCATCTTTAGGAGAGGATCTCTGCCATTCGCAACGATGTAAGATGTACTTAGAATAATTCGGTTGTGGAGACACTGGAGATTCAGAAGTCCGCGTCCGCCTTGACGGCGTGAAATGTATAATCGCGGAACTGACGAATTGATATGCAAGCTTTTATGCATATACATGATCTTACGCGTGGTGACATCAAGGGCCTTAAGCTCGTTCTTCGTCCATTGAACCACCCCAAACGAGTAGAGTAGAACCGGGACGGCAAGCATGTTAGTCGCAGATACCTTGTTCAACGCCAACAGATTGGAAGACCAAATCAGTCGAAGAAGATGCTTGTATCTGCTTGGGAGAGACTCCTTCACTGATGTTACGTCCTGAATGCGGCTCAGGATCCTTGGAAACGCCAGTAATCTTTTCTTTTTTCAGATGAATTTTGGCACACTTGTCCAAACCAATGTCCATCCCAATCTCTCCTGTATAGTTCTTGACGATATTTATAGCAGTTTGAAGTTTTCTTTTACCAGAGGCATAGATCTTCGGGTCATTCATATTAGATACATGAGTGACCTTATGCTCGCGCTGATTAGTGTCGCCACAGAGGCATCCAGGAGAATTTCGTAACGCGAGAGATAGAGGCAGAAGTATGATGCAAAAAAGCAAAGGGCTCGTGGTATCACCCTCAAAGACACCCCTCTGGAAGGTGACTTTTTTCGTTGTCACACGATCATTTCTAGATGATATATATATTGATTTCACGTCGTGTCAGTAATATAAAATGCGGTGTACATAGTCTACACTTTACAATCCATTATTCAGAAAATTCAGAAAATTAAAATAATAGATTTAGGAAATTCCAAAACATACTTGCATAAATGCTCAAATAATTACATACTTAAGATAATAAACAATAATTGTTAAACGTGATTGGAATCTCAATATAAAAACTGTACTCGTAATAACGATTTCTATTTAGCAAATATTTGAGAACAAATGTTTAATTATAATATGTATAATGAATCTATATATCATATGTATAATGAATCTATGTATTATATTTTTTAATATTTAAGAAAATCAAATTTCAACATAAATAATTCATTGAATTCATTTTAGTTATTTATTAAATGCGTAAATAATAATTAAGCCCAACGTAATATTTAAAATCATTAACAATAATTATTTCGTAGCCTAATAGCAAGTATAATCATACAAACGTTATTATTGACAATGATTTTTTCCCGCACTAAGCACTTTTAATGTTCAAAAATTATTCATGTTTTATTGAAATAAATATTACGGTGAAATAAATTCAACTTTCAGATAGCTCAATGTATTAAGGCGACGGGAAAAACGTATAGCAAGATATTATGAAGTTACGTACATCAAAAGTTCGACACCCGGCACCCAGGTGGAAATACACCACTGGCGCAGTACTGGCCCAGTACATATTGCCGGAGTCCCAGTACTAGGCATCTGTACTGGGCCAGTACTGGCTGGTGATGCTCCTTCTTACTGGCGTGCGGTACTGTCCCTGTACTGCACACCAGTACTGATTCTGCACTGGCAAGCCGCTGGCGTACGCAAATCCTGGAGTTAATTTAAAAAATGATCAAAAATGATTCAGTTGTTATTAGGACCATCCATTCATCACACGACTGCATATCGTCCGAATACTATTTATGATTACAAAAGTGGAAATTTCAAAGTGTTTGTCTAATTTTAACACTCACTATTGCTATACTCCAAGGATATAACAAGAAAGGTATTTAAAAAATGAAGAATAATTCATTGCGAGTATTTTATCTATAAATCTTAATGGTTCTGCTTAGAATGAATAAATATATTGGAGTTTTAAACATAATATCACAAATAAAATTGCTAACGCTACGGGATTTCAAACCTACATTTGTACCTGAATCTATCGCCGAGCAGTCGGTAGTCCATCCCTCATAAGCCACAGCTCAAAAAAAGTGAAAACAATTTTTCAACTCTTTTTTTCTTATTAATTTTGTATTATTATACGTCATCATATAGATGTAAAATAAGTAAACTGTTAACGGGAATATGAATAAAATAATTTTTAAACAGATAATTTTAATCGATTACAGTTTTTTTCGTGTAATATTTTTTCTTGCATTTTAGACCATTTTACAACATTTGATAATGACATAATATATCATTTATATTGAGCTTCAGGTTTTAAGCTTTTAAAGTTCTTTAGACTATTTTACAACGATGAAGAATTACATCGCAATATTTGCATTTATAGTTTTCGAAAGTTTAGAACACATGAACATTATTTTTAATCGCATTTTTTCATTTTTTCAATATTTATACTGTCGGCATAGTACTGCCCTAATCGTGGAGCCAACCGTCTGCTTGTACTGTTCGAATTTCCGATTAGCTGTACCGGTGACCAGTACTGGGCCAGGACTACGCCAGTGCACAGTGGGGCGAAATGGAAAAACGATGTTCAAAATAATCTGTAGCTCGCAATTCTTCATCGATTTTCAACTTTTTTTTTCAAAAAATTCAGCATTAAATTCTTAAGAAACATATCGAGGCCGATTTTTAATTTTTTTTTTTTAATTTATATAGAACTGCAAACATCGAAAAAAATGTTGATTTACAAAATTTTTTTTTTAATTCTCTGTGAAAAATTTTTTTAGTGGCATCAGGCCTCAGGTTTGATGCGCAAGGGTCAGTGAAAAAAAAATTTGTTGTTATGTCAAGTTATTTGTTATAAACAAATATTTGCAACAAATAGCCAGTATGATGGATTATGTTTTTGTGAAGTATATTTATGCATCGAAAGCGCTCGTTCTGAGCAACAAGGTGACATGTGATCATGAAAATGTGATGTCCGATATCATTTGTTAACTTTAACAACAAATAATATAAACAAATGCATGATTTGAACAGTTTTAGGCAGAAACAAACCGTATTTTCTTCCGATTGTCCTCGAATCTCATTGACAGTGATACACATTGATGTATTTTTGTCACCTAAAATAATTTGTTCAATTTATCAACAATTATTATAAACAAATGCATGATCTGAACAGTTTTAGGCAGAAACAAACCGAATTTTCTTCCTATTGCCCTCGAATCTCATTGCCTGTGATACACATTGATGTATTTTTG
>CAKNXH010000979.1:60684-83029 GCA_932178445.1 Andricus quercusramuli
CACTGCATTGAAATCTCGTTCACGTACACACGGCTGTTTATACGGCGCTCCTGATTGGTCCAGCTTAAATGTTTTATAACTAAAAAACTAAAACTTCAAATGATTTTTGGAAAAGGAATTTTCTATTTATTTTTTAAATTTTTATATTGCTATATAAGTCCGGACACTTGAGTCTGGGACACCCTGTATATATAGTTAAAAGTTTGTCATAAGAACAACCGCAGGATTTCGCCGGGAGCAGGTGCTAATCTGAAAAATTTCACACCATCCCAGCGAAATCGCGGTAAAATTTCAGCAGTAACCACGTGTCACAACCGTGAGATAGGTGGTTACAGTCTGCGAATAGACGATTAGCTTAACAGAATATTCGGGGTATAACCGTCGCATCTCCCTCATAAGATCTTTATACCTCTCTTTTTTTTCTTTTTCCTTGGCTGTAACATTTTCGTCAGCTGGTGCCGAAAATTCGATAACGAACATGGTTCGTTTTTCGAAGTCAAGGAGAACTATGTCAGGCCTCGAGTGCGCAACACAAACAATTGTCGAGGATATGAAGTTCCAGTATATACGGCACTTCTCAATTTCGACAATTGACTCTATTTCCCTAGGAGCGTTTGGCGGAGCGGTATTTGGGCTAATGCCGTAAGAGTGACAAAGATGGTAATAAAGCACTCTTATTGCCGCATTATGCCTTTGGATGTAGGTTGTTTCCGCATGAGTTGGACAACTAGATAGTATGTGTCCTAGATGCTCGGGGTGTGCATGAAACCGTCTTGACATGCCAAAATGAAAGCCTCCGTGCCCGACTTCAATCCGGATGATTTAAGGAAAGCATCCGTTAGCTCATACGACATCGACTGATCCTCCACATTTCTGTGGAAGATGCCGTGCATCCTCTTGTCGAGGAGATCTTCCAGGAAGTTTTTCTCCTGTGCTTTCTCAATCCGGGCCTTCAGAAGTGAGTATTCAAGATGGAGAAGATTTTAAGCATTTTGCTCACCCCTGGTATTTGAGTCAAGGCCGAGTGTTTCAGCAGCCTCCTCTGCTGTTTTGTACAGAAACGCCCCTTTGCCCGCTTCTCCATGTTTCCTGGCCATTTTAAGAAGAGGATCTTGACCATTTGCAACTATATGTGCTGTACCCAGAATATCCTTGTTGTGAAGACATTCAAGATTCAGTATTCGGCGACCACCTAGGCGGCGTGAGATGTAAAGTCGCGGAACAGAAGACTTAAGGTGCATGCTTTTATTCACGTGCAAAACCTTTCGCGTTCCGATATCAAGGGATCTGAGCTCGTCCTTCGTCCATGGAACCACTCCAAATGAATAAAGTACTACCGGGAAGGCAAGCATGTTCGTTGCAGATACTTTGTTCTTATCCGGCAGTTCGGAAGACCAAATCTGCCGGATGAGACGTTTGTATCTGCTTCTGAGAGTATCCTTTATAGATGTCACGTCCTGAATGCGGCTCTGTGGTACGCCCAGGTATGTATAGGTCTCTCCAGCGCAAAGGTGTCCTCTAGCGCTTCTGTTAACAAGCTCAGGATCTTCGGGGATGATATTAAGTTTTCCTTTCTTCAAATTAACCGTGGCGCATTTCTCTAACCCGAACTCCATTCCAATCCCTTGGGTGTACCCGTTGACAATTTTTAGAGCTTGGTGTAGTTGTCCAATTGTCCGAAGAATTATATTATTTAGGATAGATTTGAAGATCTTATACAGTGTGTTCAGACAAGTTATTGGCCTGTAAATCTTAGGATCAGCTAAGTTGCCAGAAGGTCCTGATACCATCTGGACCCAGAGCGGAATAGTTCTTCATGCCTCTTAATACGTTTTTCACCTCTTCCGAAGTGATAGGTGGGCATTCCTCCTCAGCTGTTATGAAGGCATTGCACAGCTCCTTGAAACTATTTATGTTCTTTGAGTCTTCTTGAAGTGGATGTTGGACTTCGTATACTTCTCTCCAGAATGCTTCAACCTCCTCTGGCTTGGGCGGATGGTCGACAGTAACTGGAGGGTCTTGGAAGAGTCGAGATGGGTCAGACAAAAACTCTTGACTTTCTCTGACCCATCCCTCCCTCCGCTCTAGACTTCTCTTAGCGTTAGATAGTACTTGTATTCTGTCAACAATATGCTGCCTGATGGTCAGTAGCTTTGAATTGTTGATTGTGTGATGACGGATCCGCAGTTCGCGCGCGAAGTTTCGAACCTTGGCAGTGAAAGTCCTGCCAGATATTATGCAGTCAATTACACACTGAATGCGGGACGCGTACTGTCTTGCTCAGCCTATCTTTGTGCTGAGTTGATGTATTCGCCGTTTGGTCTTATGTTCAACCGCTGATTTTGTTTCACGGTTTGCATCTGCCAAAGTTCTCGCTGCATTGTATACACCACAATTGATAGGCCAGAGGTCGGATTCTTCGGAAAAATCTTCACGAATCTCATCATCCAGTTTAGTCAGATCTTTGGGCTTAGGAGAAACCTGAATGTTGATGTTTCTCCAAGTCCTGAAGCATCGTTCTTCGTCTATTGGATGCCTGTTCGCGGTCGGTCTCAGTGTCGCCACTCTTTCTCTGTTGCCGACTTGTTCTGGCATGGTTTCGCAGAAGTTGACGCGAAAAGTGCGAGAGCTCTGGGTGTTTCTCGCACCACAGAACCTGCAGTCGTACCATGTAACCTTCTCGCTCGGGGATCATACTGCTATCGTAGCACTCTAGCAGGTCGTCATTGACGCGATCCGTCCACCCAAAAGTATTGAGATTCCGCCGGTCCATCTCATTGACTCCGTCTTGTTTGGCTCCCCCAACTCTAGGGTAGTCGGCATTATTGTCCGACCCATTGTCGGGAGCCCTGCGCGTTCGATTGTTTTGAACCGCACTTACTACAACTATGTTTGGTGTTGTCATAGTTGTTCCCACGAGCAGCTAGGGAAAGGGTTCGTTCATCCTTGTGGAGCCAAAACCGATAATATATATATGACAGGTGCGTCTGTAAAGACGCTGAAGCCCATCAGCGCGTCCTGTCAATGGCCTGGATTGACTACCAGAAGGCTTTCGATTAAACCTCTCATAGACTTATCATCTGTCTATTGGAAAGATTGAAGGTACATCCACACAAATTGAGATGCATAGAGAGCTTGATGCCTCTTTGGAAAACTAGATTTACTATCTCATCTAGAAATTATCGTCTGATAACAAAAAACGTCACCTTCCAGAGGGGTGTCTTTCAAGGTGATACCATGAGCCCTTTGCTTTTTTGCTTCACACTTCTGCCTCTATCTCTCGCACTTCTCAGGTCACTCAAGAACTACACAAGAGAGATTAAATGGACTTTGGTTCGGACAAGTGTGCCAAAATTCATCTGAAGAAAGGAAAGATTACTGGCGTTCCAAAGGACCCTGAGCTTGTGGATATAAGTGTTATTAGACATCTTAACACTGGAGAGACCTATACATACCTGAGCGTGCCTCAGAGCCACATCCAGGACGTAACATCAGTGAAGGAGTCTCTCCGAAGCAGATATGAGCATCTTCTTCGACAGATTTGGTCTTCCAATCTGTCGGTGTTGAACAAGGTGTCTGCGACTAACATGCTTGCCGTCCTGGTTCTACTCTACTCGTTTGGGGTGGCTCAGTGGACGAAGAACGAGCTTAAGGCCCTTGATGTCACCACACGTAAGATCATGCATATGCATAAAAGCTTGCATATCAATTCGTCAGTTCCGCGATTATACATTTCACGCCAGTCAAGGCGGACGCGGACTTCTGAATCTCCAGCGTCTTCATAACCGAATTGTTCTAAGTACAGCTTACATAGTTGCTAATGGCAGAGATCCGCTCCTAAAAATGTTCAGGAATCACGAGATGATTGGCGAAGGAGCGTTCCTTTGCAAAGCCGCGGAGCATATACCATGCCCGCATTTTATGTCAAGAAGTTCCTAGTGATAGGTGCAGAGCGTGTCATGCACACGCTGAGTACCTAGAACACACACTATCAGGGTGTCCGACCCACGCAGGAACGACGTACATCTATAGACATAATGCGGCCTTAAGAGTACTTTATTACCATCTTTTTGCTCTTAAGGCGTTGTTCGCGACCCTGCCCTGCCGAATGCTCCAAGGGATATAGAGTCAACTATCCGAAATAAGAAATGCCAAATTTTCTGGAACTACGATTTTCGGGCAGCAGTTTCCGTTGCTCACTCGAGACCTGACATTGTTGTCCAAGACTTCGAGAAATGAACTATATTCGTGATTGAATTTTCGGCGACTCGGCCTCCCCCTTCCTTAAACTGCGAATAGTTTTTCGCGGACGGGGCTCCCGACCCAAATTCAGAAACGCTGGAGTCACTTCGTTGGTACTATGAAGTGCCGTATTGTAGGCAAATCGGAACTCATTGAGGTGGAGGTCCCAATTTCTATGATCTTCGTCAATGGATGATCTGATCATAGTTTTGAGAACTCTATTGGTTCTCTTCACAGGATTAGCCTGAGGATGATACAGTGGTGTGAAAGAGCGGTGGATACCGAACTCCACAGCAAGGTCGTTCACCGGGTTATTGTTAAATTCGGTGCCACTGTCTGAGTGGAGCACCTTTGGTGTTCCCCACCTAGTCACAATTAGTTTCAGGAAAGATTTATTAATGCTTTCCGCATTGGCCTTTTTTAATGGTGCCAACTCGATCCATTTCGAGAATAAGTCCTGGAATACCAGTCGGTATTCGTATCCCTATTTACTCCGAGGGAAAGGACCCATGACATCGGTTGCCACGACTGTCCATGGCTCCTGGACTATTCGCTGGGTCATAAGCCCACGCGATTGAGTTTGCTCAGGTTTATTGAGCTGGCATGTCTCGCAATTTCTAACGAACAACGTGATGTCTTTGAACATGCCAGGCCAATAATAACGAATTGCGGCACGGTGGTAGGTCTTCTCCCTACCTAAATGGCCGGCTTCAGGCGTGCAGTGCACTTCCTGTATTAGGTCAGACTGGAGGTTCTTAAGAACCACCAGTTTCCAAGCATCATAGTCCTCTATGATGTCCTCCAACACCGGATTGTTCCGGTACTTCAAAAGCTCTCCGTTGACCACTTTCCAACCATGGTACTTCCCGGGTGACTTCAACACGGCCTCTCGCCGCCTGGTATACCACTCGTCCTCGACAGGCATCATGGCCGCAATACGGTCGATTTCTCCATCCTCGAACAAGCGGGAAAGTGCATCCGGCATTTGGTGCATCGATTCCTTCCGATGAAAAATTTCGAAACTATATTCTAGGAGATCCAACGCCCAGCGCGCCAATCTGCCTGTCGGGGTTTTGAGGCTGTATAGCCATCGGAGGCTACTGTGGTCAGTCACCACTGAAAAGTGGTACCCTTCGAGATAGTATCTAAACTTTCTGATGGCCCATACTACGGCCAGGCACTCTTTCTCGGTAGTCGAGTAGTTCTGCTCCGCTTTGGACATCACTCTACTGGCGTATGCGATCACCCGCTCGTGCTTGTCCTGAATTTGGGTGATTACCACCCCAAACCAAAATCACTTGCGTCCGTTTGGACGCAGAATGGTAGATTTAAATCGGAGTACGCCAATACAGGCGATGACAACAAGGCTGTTTTTAGAGTCTGGAATGCCTCTTCCTGCTCGTCTCCCCAAGTGAAGTTGTAATTTTTCTTGGTTAGACGAGTGAGTGGCTCACAGATTCTAGCGTAGTCCTTGATGAATCGCCTACACTATGAGGTAGCCCCTATGAAACGTCTGACTTGTTTAACATTTCTGAGTCGAGGATATTCAAGTATGGGGCGGACCTTATCATCGTCTACTAGCAGCCCATCTTTATTCACCTTGAATCCCAGAAACTTTACTTCCGTTTGACAGAATTTACACTTGTCTGGGCTGAGCGTCAGCCCGGCCTCATTTAAACGGCTAATGGTTTGATCCAACCAGTACAAGTGCTCGTCAAGGGTTTCAGCGACGACGATCACGTCGTCGAGGTAGGCAAATACGTGTGGTCTCATCTCCGGGGTGATGACCTTGTCCATCAACCGTTAAAAGGTTGCTGGGGCCCCGGTGAGACCAAACGGCATACTTTTGAATTGGTACAACCCTTTTCCTGGGATAGTAAAGGCCGTGATTGGCTTACTATCTTCACTTAAAGGGATCTGGTGGTAAGCCTTGTTTAGATCTAGGGTTGAGATGTATCGAGTGGAATCGCATCTTTCTTCGACACCTTATTAACCCGTCGAAAATCTATACACAGACGGTAATTACCGTCCGGCTTACGCGCCATTACCACCGGACTGCACCACTCACTTTTTGAAGGCTCAATCAAGTCTTGCTCAATTAATATATTCGCATCGGCAATTAACGCGTCACACACTTTAGGTTACATACGATGATTCCTCTGACGAATAGGCGGATTCCCTTGCGTGTCGATCACATGCTCGACAAATTTCGCTGCGGGTAACTTATCGGGTTTCGGTTTTATTATACTCTTCAAGAACTGGTCTAACCTAACTTTCTCCGCTTCGCCCAGCAATGCAATGCCTTTACAAGTGTCGATCTCATTCTTGCCCGCGAAGCCAAACGCAAATTTTATGATCAACTCGTCAGCCCACCATAACTGCTTGACACGTAAATGCAGAACGAAACCGAACTTTTCCGCAAAGTCCAGGCCCAGCACGCAAGTATCAGTTAGCCCAGGTACGATTTTTAAATTGATTAAATGAGTGGTTCCTGAAAAGGTGGCCGGCAAACGCGCCTCGCCAATGACAGACTCAATAGTGCCATTAGCCATCATGACAGCGCCTGCCTTCGAGTAGTCAATCTTATAGGCACCAGAACCGCGTATCGGTAACCCTACTGACCCAAGGTAAGTTCTAGATGAACCCGTATCTACTAATGAATGGATTCCAGTACCCCCTATCGTTATACTGACGTAGGGTCTCGAATTGGTACCAATCCCTGATAGAAAATCAAGCTGAGTTTCAGAAGAGCTGTGGTTGAGATGTCCCTTCGTTCCCTGAACATCTGAGAGTTTGGTAAGTCCAGCACTCAAAGATGGGTATGCCTTAGAACGAAAGAGCAATTTTGAAGAACGAGTGAGAACATGAGTTCCCGAATTAAATTGAGCGACTGAGGGTGGGGAGGTCTCCCTCCCCGCTTCATGAGTTGAAGATAAGGTATTAAAAGTCGAATTAGGCTAGGTTTCAGAAGATAACTTCTGATTCCGGTTAGTTTTAAGTTCGGAAGGTGAGTTCTGAGTTAATTCAAGTTTTGTGGTCGAATTTGGAGGAGTTGATTTGGGTATATCACGAATAGCAGAAATTAGGGTCAGCCTTGGGATACAAGGAGTGGCGTCAACCCTGAGACGGCCCTCCTTTAATGGTTTCCCTGACAATAGGCAGAATTGCAAGTCTGCCAAACTTGGCCGTGCTTGCCACAATTATGACAGAACTTGGCCCATCGAGTTTCACAGGTTCTCCAACCATGATCAGCTCCTCCACAATTGAAACAGGGTGGTTCGGCTTTTGATGGGACCCTCTTTCTCATGGATGAATTCCGCCTTGTGAAGTTAGGATTGGTTGACGCCTGCGCCCCGCCCGTCTCACTATGAGTTTCGCCCTTATTTGTGTTGGCACTGGGTTTATGATTATTGAATCTGGCTGGATTACCATTTCCAGAATTCGGCTTATCATGTGAGCAGGTCTGGGTGCCCAGCTTATCCACCAGTTTCACCAACACACTCACCAAGGTCTCTCGAGCGGAATTTACCTCGCTCGATGCGTTGCCACCAGTATTCTTACCAGCTCCGCGAGAGGAGTTAGGGTTTTTGGCATAAGCCAATTCAGGGGAGAATTATTCTTCCGGGTTAGGAGGTGATCGCTCTCCTTTATTTAAATTCGCCGTTCTTTCCACTTCTACCGCAAGTAGCGTTAATTGATTACAGTCGGAAAACTCGAAACGGCGAATAGACCTTTGAAGATCAGGTCTAAGATTACGATGGGCCCTGTCCATTTGTTCCTGCATGGTAACAGGCCGTTGAAATTTTAGAAACAACCCCTGCAAACAGGTCAGAAAATCAGCGGTCCTTTCATCACGACCCTGATAGCGAGTGGCGACTTGTTCCTCAAGTCGCCATTGATAGTTTACGTCTCCGTACATCATTAAAATTGCGGTTTTAAAATGTTGCCACGCAGACCACGCATGAGAGTTATACCGGAACCATTGTAGGGGTAATTTTTCCAAAATGAATGGAATCCCTGTCAATAACTCCTCATACGTAAGACCTGAAACCGAACGCCCCCCTTCAACCCTGGTCAAAAAGTTCTCCGCACTTGTTTCATTGTCCCCACTGAAAGTGATTCCCCATATTTTGACAATTGTGTCCACCGTTTTATTATGAGACCTAGTATGCGAATATTGAATTTCAAGGGTTCGTCCCCCTCCCGCCTGATTAGGTTAAGCAAATATGGACGAATACCGTGGTATGGTGGGGCAAGGCATCTCAATCGTGGCCTGCTGGAAGGTGGGGCTGAACCTCAGTGGGCCAGTTGCAAATGGTGTAGCCACCGCGAAATTTGCCCCTATGCCAGGCGATGTCCCTGCCGACATGAAGACTGAGCTGTTTGCTGGAAGAAAATTATTGTACCCAGTACCCGTCTGAACGTGTTCACGAGCTGACTGACTTTGTATTAGGTCGCGTTGAGACGATGCTGTCCGCGGATTATTTCCCCATCCCCTATCTGGAGTGGCGTGTGTGGGGCTTACACCCTCCACATGCGCGCGAGGATTTATGGACGACCGTGAAATGGCTCCATTTTGAATATCCAATGGTTGCGACGCGAGGTCAAGTCCCACCGACACCATTCTTCGTGAGGATGCTTGCGCCGTAATTGTATCATAAGGACAAGGGGGTATCCTGGAACGTGGCCACCACTTAATTCAGTACTATTTGGTGTGAGGTACGGGGTCGAGGTCATTACCGGCCTCGTATAAAAAAATACGGAGGAGGTACTAGTGACCGAAGTATGGAAACTAGTTGCTCCAGAATGCGGGGGCGTCATATGTGCTTCAAGAGGCCTATAACTTGATTGCCCCCAAATGCTACAAGCGGGAAATTCGAATAATCTCCGGGCAGCACTCATACTATCTTCGTATAAGTCTGCCTCACTACCATTACGCGATGGGGCTCTACCCGTGTGAAGTAACACCCGGCCTAGTATTTCGTTGATAACCCCCTGTAATTCGACTGAGCGGTGCGCGTCACCGATGTCGAATTCCGGTTCGTATTCCGAGGTTTGGGGTACTTCCGGTACCGAAACTGTTCTTCTCAGGGACCGTATGGCCCGGGCCCGAAGAACTGCTAAGGATCCCGATAACTAAAGCCCCCTTTCGCCCAAGTATTGTCTGAGGTCATCCTCAGACATCGACAACACGTAAGGTGGAATCTCAATGTCTCGCTCATCCGCCATCTTGAATTGGTGTGCAATCCCACAATAAGAATTCAAAATTTCAAAGTACAAAAAAAATATATCAAAGTTTCAAATCACAAAAAAAATCCAAGTATATTCACATCAATAATCAAGGTAAACATATCAATTAGACTTAATGTATCATGCACAAAAAACAGAATACATTCAATGATTTGACAATTATTCTGGCGGAATACTAAAATCCAGGTAAATACAAGTGTTGAAACCTGAGGTGATTTCTAAGATTTGTTTGAGTAAATTTCACCAACAATCCTGATCAAACAACTGGTCGGTACAATTGTTCCGTTTTCATTGAGGTTATGTTGGGGGTCGCAATGCGACTTCAGTTTTGTCTATTTATCCTTGCTACATCAAAAAGGATGAACAAACAATTTTTAACTGATCAATAACCATTATTAGTTAATTAAGGGATTATTATTCAATATTGCATTGAGGTTATAGCATTGCTGCTGCAATGCAACTTCAGTTTCGTCCGTTTATCCTTGAGACATCAAAAAGGATAAACAAACCATTTTTACTTACAGGTAATCACCATTCCTTAATTTAGGTGAGAATTATTTAATTTTACATTGATGTTATGTTAATGTCGCATCGATGCCACCCTAGATTATTTGTCTGACCAATCAAACTTACTCAGATGTCTGTAAAATTGTTAATTCTCCATTAAACAAACTTTATTTCCAATTTTCAAAAACAATTGATTATTTAGTTCCATCTCCCGGAAGGAAAGTTTACTTGTTTTAATTTAAATTAGAATGGAATTTATTCAACTGCGATTCCATTTTGATTTTGTTTGTTTCTCACAATGAATTAATTCGACTTTTATAGTTTCACTTACTTTGCTCAAAATTATTTAGAATTGCAAGTCATTTTTAATTGGTAAAATTTAATTGATCGGTACTGTTTGTCAACAGGCGAATCGCCATTCAAATCAGATTTATGTATGGTGACTCACTCTCTCTTATCACCAGTCACCTCAAACTTCAAAACACTTTTATAATTAGAACTTTTTATTTGTTCCAATTTATTTCCTCACAAATTTAACTTGCTTTGTTTTTTCAAGTGTTAGTTTTAATCTATTTTGGACTGAATTCTTTAAAACTCGAATTCATTCGATCTCCAAACATTTACAAATTTTAATTTTTAATTTTATTTTGGAGTGGCACTTCAAAATCCATTTTGAGCCGTTTCCAATATCCTTCTATAATTGCCTCTGCGTCACCCAAGCCCATACGTCGGGCGTCATTTATAAGGCTATTTTTGCTGATTGGTTAAGTTTGATATTTTTAATTGAGACTTGGACTCCGAATGAGTCCAAGAGATGCCTGAAGGGCGCCAGGTTGTTTTCGGTAATCAAAACTACCAAAATAATTCTTAAGTTTCCAAATACGCTTGGTGTGCCCGATAACTCCAGTAGAGTGGCGGAGTAAGGGGATGACGCAGTGAGAGGTTAAATAAGAATAATCAGCATGTCAATTATTGAAATACTAATATAATTACTCATGAGAATACTAGGTTCCTGACACTCATTCTAATCCCGAGATGAGCAAGGTTACATCCACCCGACACTTCATTTAGACAGAGTGGTCCGAGTGACCACTTGACCTTTTAGGTTAATAACCATAATCTAATGACCTCTCAGAATTTTACCGTACGAGCGGGGGCCCCGGATGCCCAAAACTATAGCACAATTATATACATTTCAATCATGAGCGCGAGTAAGAAACAAGAGAAAAATATGACCTTGCCCGAGGTCAGCAACTAACAAATTTCAACGGTGTGTGTCTACCACTTCGGCACACGACGTTGGACGCCACAAGTTATCCTTTGCAGGAGAGAATTAAAACGGGAACCCACCTGGCAGCGTCCATCCTCCTCGTGATCGTCCTCTCATTTTGTTTCAAATTGTTTTTGTGTCTTCTCGTTTTTGTTTTAATCATAATCCAGTTTTAATTTGCCACGAGGTACTCTCTCTAGGAGCTTGGAATTACGAATGAATATTTTAAGAGTGGTGTCCCCGTTCTCCCTCTCATAGGAGGCGGAGCGCCACCCGAGTACGAGCATTGAACTACTGAGTGAGAGGACGGTCGAAAGAGGAGGACAACCGCCAAGTTCGTTTTCCCGCTACGTAGTGGCGCAGAGTCCACCTGCGTTATTTGCCACGCAAGCCTTCCTCGCCTGCCGCTAGTCGATGGTCCAGGGGTGGGGCTGACTTGGGTCAGCACGCAGATTCTCCATGGCCGCTTGCTCCTAATTTCCGAGCGCTCTTGCACGTATGGGATTCCCGTCCACTACGCATGAGCCAAGAAACTCTCCTCTTCTTGGTCCTTGGCGACAGCAGACATCCGCTGCAGCCAACCTCGTAGAATCTGATAGTTGTTGTTTTTTTGTGTGGGGGGTGGTTGATCCACCCTTCCACCCGAGTTGAATATGAAATAACAAAAGAAATACCAGAGAAATTAAAATAAAATAAGAAGAATAAAATACTTGGAACCCCTTGGTCTGACAATTTGTGGTTCCGGTCAGATGACCTAATCTTCCCTAGTTTTTGACAGGTGATGACTTATTCATTCATTTTTTTTCATTTAAACTGGTTTACTTTTCTGTAAAAGTCGAGGTGAGTTTATTCAAAATACTAATAATAATATCAAATTAATTATGACTTCAGCAATCTTTAAAAGTTTATATGATTTTTAACATCCCAACAAAACTAGAATTCTTTGAAATATTAGCCGTGGAACTCTTATATTCACGGCTAGTATAGTACTGTTCGCAGAGAGTCCCTGGGTTTGATCCGTGATTCCAAACTCATCTCCCCAGTAAAATGATTTTTGACTCTGAATTTGATAGATTTTAGATATATTTGTGCGGGTACAAATTACCCCGTCACAGAACGTAAACTAAAAACACTATTTCAACATATAAAAATAGAATAAAATGGATTTTTATAAATACATTTTTATTCACAAATGCATGAAAATCACTTTCAGTTACCAGTACGTGAAGTTTAAGTTAAGTTTGTAATTTAAAAATGTTTAAATTTTCAAGAATTTGTTAACAGTACTGCAGCAGTTTTAATTTTGATAATCTTTAAGCATATACATGGATTTGCATAAAGTATAAGAGATCTGGTGTTTAAAAATTCTTAATCTAAATGGCGTAAACACTCTAATTTTTCAAGAGGTGATTGTTAACAAGGGGTCCATGTCCACGAAACCTAGAGGCTGCTTGCCCTTCCAGCATTATTAACTAAAAGTTATTTTCTAAGTTAACATATTTTTTCTGTAGCTTTTCCGATATTTGAATAATATTAGGAATTTTATGTCTGCTTTTGAATTGTGTATTTTAGATGCTTTCTAGTTAAAATTATTTAAGCTTGACAAAAATTGATTTTTAATTTTCCTCTAATATAGAGAAATATATGGAATACTGTCAATATCATATATCACATGCGAGTTCCAGAGAAACATTTCTAAAATAAAGATAAATTTGGGATTTGAGATGTGAGTGACATTAAAAATTTAGAAAGTCATACTAAGAACTTAAAGTCTGCTGTTTTTATGAGCCACAGGTATTCAAGTTAATAAAGTTCAATAAGCAGGAGGAGAAGGTGAAGGAGGAGATATTAAAAGATTATAGGTAAACCCTAAATGAACTGTTAGAATCGTAAATCATGTGTCGAGCCTCCTCATTATTTTAAAAATAACTAATATGATTCCGAGGTGGGTGCAGTGAAGAAATACACATTTGTAAATTTTTAGAAATTAGATTTATTTAATACATTTCATTATGATATATATATATACAACTATATGATATTTAGTGAGAGACACCCGTGTGGAAAAATTTCGTGGTGCTGTACTATCTCTGTCCAGCCCGACTTGAGTCGACACTAGCGCGCCACAGCCACAGATTGACTAGTTTTTATACAGATTCTCTATTTTTATAAAAAATAACAATTAATTAAATAATATAACTATTTTTGGTTCCTCGCGGAGGAAGCTTTGTAATGACAACATTTTCCAAAAATATCAAATTCATTTAATTAAACCTTCCTCAATTAAAAAATGTCTAATACAACGTTCTAAGCAATTGTCCGGGTGTGTGTGGGTGTGTGTGTGGATCTCACACTTTTTTTGTGAACGCGATAACTAGAAAACGGTTGCAGATAAGTTCATGAAATTTGGAGGGCTTATTTTCCTCACTAATATCTTGAAACTGACCGCAGGATTGGTTCGAGACGAATCGATTGACATATAATATTAATACATTTTATTAAATAGTAGGAAAATTGTGGTAATTTATATTGTTTGAAAATCGGTTTTTTATAGCAAAACTTTTTTCATTAACATAATTCAGTGTTCGTGCAAGAAAGGAAAAGATTTATTGATTCGAGTCGAATCGATTGACCTATAATATCAATACATTTCATTGAAGAGTAAGGAAGCTATATTTAGTAATGCATAATATTTTAAAATACGGGCTCTTATAGTAAAACTTTTCTCTTCAACATAATTCAAAGTTGTTGCAAGAATATAAAAGTTGTGTTGATTCAAGACGAATCGATTGACCCATAGCATTGATACATTTTGTTGAAGAGTGAGGAAGCTATTGTAATGCATAATATTTGAAAACACGACTTTTTATAGTAAAACTTTTTTCACTAAAGTAATTAAAAATTGATGCAAGAACGAAAAAGATTTCTTGATTCGAGGCGAATCAATTGATTTACAATATTAAAATACTTTATTGAAGATCAAGGAAGTTTAGCAACAGGCTAGAATTGCGTGGATAGACAGGCTTGAGAAAACCTGTACTGGCATTAGCATGATTCAAGGCTGCCACGAAATTTTTCCACATGGACAAGCTTATTACTTACTTTCATGGTATTGGTTCTATTTTATAAGTGTTTTCAAATCAACTACGTGAAATGTTTATTCAAATATAACAAATGTTTATTCAACAGTTGAAAAAAGATTAAATAACTATTGAAGTACAGCCATCAGCTATTAAACATATTATTCAATAATGCCAGCATCTCTCATTTCATTAATCATTGAAATGATCGCATGTGCATTTATTTCCATTTCCAGCTGCTTGTGATAGTAAAAGTAACCATAATCCATCTACTAATATGTTTGAATCGTCCCAGTATTTTGACATTTTTGCTGTTTCTTTTGCTTCTACTTCATATTCAGCGAAAGAATCACTTTTGGAATCATCACCATTCTTATTTTTATCATCAGTATTATCATCAGCATCATCATCTTCACCCTTCTTCTCTTCTCCTTCATCATTATTAGCATCATCTTTACTGCTGACTGTCACGGATGGAGAACTGGCCATTTCACCAAATTCTTCTGCTACTATCTTCTGCTTCTTAACATATGGTTCCTTTTCATGTTTAACATTCTGAGGAATGCGTACCACTTTCTTCAATGGCAAGTATCGCAGTTTACATGCTTCTTGAATAGCTTGATCCCTATCACATTTAAAAATGGTATGCTTCTGTCGAATGGCTTTACTAGCCTTATTAGCCTGCTTACTGCTGTCTTGCATTAATTGTCTATATAGCCTCAGATATATTTGCATTTTGGTCAATGGATTCCTCATCATACATAAGATTCTTTACTATGCGAAAGTATTTTTTATGTTTTCTCAAATTATCAAGTCGTGAATAAGTTTTGTAGGTAAGAAAGGCACCTAAGGAATTAAAGCATTTCTTATGTTGCGTCATATATTAAAGATCTTTCCCTTGTCGAGTTCCGAGCGTGAACGTAAGATAAGAGATGTGATTGAGAGCTATTTCATTTAACGCTAAAGCATTATTAGAATTTGTGTTCTAAAAATCGATATCACTATCTACAACATAATACTATCCAGACGTGTTTACCCTTGTTGATTTTGGATATCTTGATGCACTGGTTGCCTATAATACAGCATGCATTTATTAAAAGTTTTTTTGTTTATTCTTTTCAACATTACTCTAAATCAGTGCAATATGCTGTATTCGTCTATTTCTCGACGTCTCATATGTAATAAGATATACCGGTCGTATTTTATAACTTATCAGGAAATAATTCAGAAAATAAAAAAGCTACAACTTTTTTTATTCAGAGAAAAAGATGCAATTTAATTTACGATGTGGATATGTATTTCAAAAATTAAAATTGGAAACTTTATTCTCAAGTACCCAGGGGCCTCCCCACTCCAGCAAAATAATGGTATATCTCCTTGAGACGGTTCAACTCGTCACCACGCCAGCTGATGGAAGGAAATAAATATAAGTCAGCTGATTAGGGAAATATTGACAAATTCGCGCCATCAGCTGTGAGCGATAAGAAGAAAAGCGACAGCGATAAGGAAAATAAGGACAGAAACAGGAAATGCTCGTCAACAAATATAAGTCAGCTGACTAGAGAAATATTGACAAATTCGCGCCAACAGCTGTCTGCGATAAGAAGAAAAGCGACAGCTTTAAGGAAAATAAGGATAGGAACACGAAATGCTCGTCAACAAATATCTGTCAGCCGACAAGCGGGAAACTCGATAAACGCGTGCGCAACCAGACCCCCAGGAGTAGGGAGACTAGCGGGACCAAGCATACAGAGGACCACTCGTTTGATACGGCGCGAAAGAATGACACTTACAATTTAACCGGGTTGGAGAACGGAGTTCTCTGAAATCCTACCAGACTAGCTGGAAACAGAACAAGCTCGACGCTTGCGAACACCCTCGCCTCGACATCCGCTGACTCAACGAATATATCCAGGAGATATATCCAGGTTTTTTTTATAAAATTAAACGTATCGTTCATTATTAGTTCTGCTCACCATTTATAATAAATTCTGGCTTACCCAATCTCACGACGTGGGGAGGTTTTCTTATAACCTGCCGGAGCAAACGACTTTCTATCAACCAGGATCAGACCTGGAAATTGAAAATCGACGCTCCTAAAAGGCGGGAAATAAGTGAACAATCCTCCCATTGTGGAATCGGGTACTTTCTAAATTCTCCAATTTTGTTAACAAAATTTGATTACTGACATGTCATGGTGGACTTCTCAACCAGGCTAAGTCCTGGAAATTAGACCGTCTGACATTCAAGTGTCGAACTTTAACGAGACAAAATTGGAATGAGATGAACAATAAGCCAAAATTTGTTTAGAATTCTTCTTTAAAAAAAATCTCAATAAATTTCCTGATGATTTGCAACCAAGTGATAAGTGAAGAATAAAATGAAGGACTAGGAGAATAAAGTGAAATTTGAGTCCCACATTGCACACAGCTGGGCTCAAATGAAGCTTCATTCAAAGACAAGTGACTGAGAACTGAGCGATTTTTTTGTCATTCAAAAGCTCCTGGATATGTATAGGAAAGAAAATAAGAATGCGTAGAATTTAAGAAAATGTAAGGAAAATCTAGGGTTCTAAAATCAAAAGTCGGAACATCTAGCGAAACAGCGGTCGTAACTCCTATTCGCGCTCGAGTGAGCCAACCATTTCTACAAATCGGAAAATAAGAATGCTTAGAATTTAAGAAAATGTAGGGAAAATTTAGGGTTCTAAAATCAAAAGTCGGAACATCTAGCGAAATAGCGTTCGCAACTCCTATTCGCGCTCGAGTAAGCCCACCATTTCTACGAATTTTTAATAGACAATTGGTTAATTTATGGATTAAAATATGGACATCAACGGGGTCGCGATAAATCACATTGAATCCTTGGCATTTGTTGAACCAAGATCTCCTGAAAACTTCATATCAAGTGAATTCTTAGCTGCCAACTACTTCCGCTTCCAAAACTTGCGTATCCTAAAAAGCATCGTTACAAACACTGATCCAAACGGTAACCTTGTCCTAATTCCCAGGGTTTCGTTAAGGGTAATTTTTCAAAATAGGGAGGTAAGGGCTACTTTTAATGTCCTCCCAACGCTCAATCCAGTCTGTGTTACTGGACGCGAGCTGTTCAACAGGCTCCATTAAAAGCAATTTAAACTACCACTTTCATGAACCCAAAATTATTCGTGAAAGATGTTTAATTTGCGACAAATCTATTAAAGATAAACTCAAAAAAATAATCTCTTTTTGGGACAATTTGAATTTCAGGGTGCAAAAGCAGAATTTTATATGGAAGAGGGTGCAGTTAAGGATAAAATCACGTAATCGAATTAAATTAAATACATTTTCCGTGCAATCCATGCCAACCATAAATTGACCAATGTTACATCCTTTTTGCATTCGTCGCCTCAATTCTCTTTCGTTATATTTTGTTCATCATTTGCAAGATAAGATGCGAATTTCTCGAGGCTGCTTGACATGAATCGAAACGAATCAATAAATCTAAAAAATACTTTCGTATTTTCTACACTTTTCGTAAAAGAAATAATTTTTGTATGGCTACATGCATACATGCCTGACCTATCTTACGGTGTTACTTACAAATTTACGATTCTAACAGTTCATTTAGGGTTTACCTTCTCCTCCTGCTTATTGAACTTTATTAACTTGTAGCTCATAAAAACAGCAGACTTTAAGTTCTTTAGTACTTATGTTGAATCTTGGAAAGAAAATTAATATTTAGTGATTTACTTGTATTTTGGAGTTAATATAGTATGACTTTCTAAATTTTTAATGTCACTCACATCTCAAATCCGAAATTTATCTTTATTTTAGAAATGTTTCTCTGCAACTCGCATGTGATATATTATATTGACAGTATTTAATGTATTTCTCTATATTACAGGAAAATTAAAAATCAATTTTTCTCAAGCTTAAATAATTTTAACTAGAAAGCATCTCAAACGCACAGTTCAAAAGCAGATATAAAATTCCTAATATTATTCAAATAAGGGAAGAGCTGCAGAAAAAATATGTTAAGTTAGAAAATAACTTTCAGTTAATAATGCTGGGAGGGCAAGCAGCCTCTAGGTGAGTTTTATCGCGTATATCAAAAAGATTAAACTAAAGGGTAATCATAAGAAGCCAAAAAAAAATCGTAAGTATAAACACGGTTTTATAAAAGGTTACACTAAAAATTGGGTAATGGAAATTTTCACAATTAATCAAATGATAATTAAGAACTAGTTACATATATCCCTAAATACTCCCGGTAAGAAGGTGCGAATTGAATGTCATTAACGTGCGAACAATTATCGTCGAATTTCAAACGTTTTGAATATCTTATCAATTCCGTTTTTGAAATATACGTTTTAATTTCTTTTATCATAATTAAATTGTGTCGCATTTCAATCCCATTTAATGTGATGATTATTTCAGCTAACAAATGTATACATTTTTATTATAATTGGAAGATAAAAATTAAAATCAAGTTAAAACTGCTTGATACCGTAAGCCAAACTGGAATATTGAAGACAATTTAATTCTCTCCAGCGAGTGATAATTGGGAGCAAACCAATGCCATTGAATTACGTCAGCCGACCGCGAAAATTGAAGTCAATTTTATACCATTTGGCACGTACAAATTGCGAACAAATGAATTTTATTCAATTCGATACAGAAAACTCGGAAGTTGAAGTCAATTTGATCACTTTCGTATGGTTGAAAATTAGAGAAACTTAAAATTTAATGTCAATTTAATACGTTCTGATGAGTGAATTTTAAAATTGGTTTTCTCAGATTTATTCAAAATAATGACGATAAAGTAAGATAAAATAGTCTAAAAAAGTAATGCAATTAATGGCATACATATTCAATTTCTTTAAATGAATAACTTACAATACTTCATATAAACATAAAATTTCATAAACACTATTTATTAAAAACTACTGTGCTTCAATGTTGTTAGGCATCATGCAGACATACTGCTTTTGTTAAAAATCTAGACCCACTATCTTGGACTTGATTTCTGCTAAGGCAATGGGTGAAAGTTCTACATTTTTAATGACCTCCCAAATTTGGTGTACTTTCACGTCCCCAACAAAAAAGTAACACTTTAAGAGAAAAATTAAATTATTTTAAAAGAAATTTAGATGTTTTGAAAAAATTTCTAAAATGATTAGGAATTTAACAAAATTGAAAACATTTAAAACAAAATGACATTTTAAACCAATTTCAACCTTTGACTGTATCAAAGGAAAAAATTCTTGAAATATCTCATTAAGTCACTGAAATTGATAATCTCCTACATTAATGTAGACAATTATCTTAAAATTTAGCCAAAAAACATGAACAATTTTTTGTTATTTTTGGACTTGTTGATATTTTTCGGAAATATTAAAATTTGAAGTTTTTTTCTTCAAATAACTTACAATAAAATTAACAGATTGCAGGTTCACAACTTCATCAGCTTTCGTGCAATCATTGGAAGAAAATTTACAGTTTAATATTATTAAAAATAGAGTGCTTTTTTAAGCTTTTGAAAAACAGATATCCGGAAACTTTCGCACGGCAGTGTATAATATTACATTATTTATATAATCTTGTATGTGTAAACGCCCCTGTGTTTAAAATAAAAAGTTTGAAATACATATAATTGAAAACGAAAATTGTTATTATTATTCTTCGCAATTTTCAACAATAGTTTTTGATGTCTAATCCAGCAATATATACATTTTGTACGTAAATTAATTCAAGTCAATTCCGTTTGAATCATTCACTTTTTCGTTCACATTTTAATTCCGTTTTGTTCCATCGTAAGAAGTGCTTTCATTTTTATTACTTTCTTTTCGTGTTCAATTTTTCGTTCACTCTTTAATTCCGCTATGTTCTGTCTTACGAAGTGCTTTCATTTTTATCACTTTCTTTTTGAGTTCACTTTTTCGTTCACACTTTAATTCCATTTTGTTCCGTCTCACAAAGTGCTTTCATTTTTATCACTTTCATTTAATGCTGAGGCGCTGTTCTGCATTCAAACGAGATTTTCAAAAACGACATTCATTTGGATAAAAACGTTTCTATTCAATTCAATCCACACCTTCTTACCGGGCTATCAGGATACAAGCTTATTGCTTGTCTGACATGTCATCAACCTTATTGTCTTCTTACAATGATTGCAATCATCAAGCTATTGGAATCAAACCAAACGAAGTTACCGCTGACAAGAAAAGACAATTTTATTGTGAATATCGAAAGTGTATATATATATACCAACAAACCAACAAACCACCAAAATGTTGTAGATGCGGTTCAAAATGATCGAACGCGCGGAGCACCCGACATTGGATCGGCAAACAATGCCGATCATCCTAGAGTTCGGGGTGCTGAAAATAATTTAGATGGAAACACGACGACGAACCGGCGAAACGCCCACATTCAGTGGACGGATCAACTTAAGAATGACGTGCTAGACTGCTACGATACCAGTATTATTCCTGTTCGCGGAGGCTTTATGGCGCGTATGCATACTCTGTGGTGCCAGAAATACCCAGAGTTTCGATACGTTTCGCATCAGTCTTTGCGAAATCAAGTCGACTACCTCCGGAAAAATGGATATGTACGCGGAGCGCTTCCTCAACCGCTGCTTGAACAAGCTGCAGACGAAGATGATATGACATTAAGACCAACCGCAGAAAGCAGGCACCTTCTGGAAGATGATCGCAATTTCAGTACAAGGAGGAACGTCAACATGCAAGTTCCTCTTGAGCCCCAAGATCTGGCTGAAATGGATGCCTCCCTTCATGGAGATATCTCGCAAGAGTCCGACCTCTGGACCATAAACTGCTCAGTTTATAGTGCTGCGAGAGCTTTGGCTGATTCAAATCGAAGGCTGAAACCGACGATGGATCAGAAGACCAGAAGATGCTTGCATCAACTGAACAAGAAAATTGGATGGGCAAGACAGAATGCGTCCCGTGTTCAATGTGTGATTGACTACATAACATCTGGTAGACCGTTCACGGAAAGGATTCGAAACTTCGCCCAAGAACTAAGAACCTTGAATTACACACTGAACAAGTCAAAGCTGCTGACAATCAAGCAGCATATTGTTGACAGAATAAGGCTGTTATCTGACGCAAGGAGGAGGATACAGAAGAGTGAGAGATGGAACAGGGAGAATCAACAGTTTCTTGCTGATCCATCACGCCTCTTCAGTGATACCCCTGTTTCTGTAAAAAATCCACCCAAGCCCAAGGAGGTAGAGACTTTTTGGAGAGAGGTGTACGAACAACGAGGCTCGAAAAAAGGTGTAGCAGGCTGTCGAGAGAACCTGCTAATTGACAGGTGTGTCTGTGAAGACGCTGCCGCCAATCAGCGCGTCCTGTCAATGGCCTGGATTGACTATCGGAAAGCTTTCGATTCAACCTGTCATAGACTTATCATCTGTCTGCTGGGAAGCTTGAAGGTACATCCACACATAGTGAGATGCATAGAGAGACTGATGCCTCTTTGGAAAACTAGATTTACCATCTCATCTAGGAATCATCGTCTGACGACGAACAAGGTCACCTTCCAGAGGGGCGTCTTTCAAGGGGATAGTATGAGCCCTTTTGCTTTTTTGCATCACACTTCTGCCTCTATCTCTCGCACTACGAAATTCTCCTGGATACCTCTGTGGCGACACTAATCAGCGTGATCATAAGGTCACTCAGGTATTTTATATGGATGACCTGAAGATCTATGCCGCTGGTAAAAGCAAACTTCAAACTGCTATAAATATCGTCAAGAACTACACAGGAGAGATTGGGATGGACTTTGGTTTGGACAAGTGTGCCAAAATTCATTTGAAGAAAGGAAAGATTACTGGCGTTCCCAAGGACCCTGAGCTTGTGGATATAAGTGTTATTAGACATCTCAACACTGGAGAGACTTATACATACCTGGGAGTGCCTCAAAGCCGCATTCAGGACGTAACATCAGTGAAGGAGTCTCTCCGAAGCAGATACAAGCATCTTCTT
>CAKNXH010000979.1:100639-115018 GCA_932178445.1 Andricus quercusramuli
GAGGATTGAAGGTGTTGTATTGGAACGTAGCAGGGATAAGGAAGAAGGATGAGGAGTTCTGGAGGTATGTACAAGAATTTGATGTTGTGGGACTGGTTGAGACGTGGGTAGAAAGAAAGGAATGGGACAGAATAGAGCCAAAACTGCCAAGGGGGTACAAGTGGAGACTCCAGGAGGCGGTCAGAGTGAAGAAAAAAGGAAGGGCTAGTGGGGGAATTATAACGGGGGTTAGAGATGGATTAGAGGAAGAAGTTCATGGAGAGAAAGAGAGGGAGGGAGTGCAAATGAGGGAAGTAAAAATAGGAGGGATACCGTGTAAGTTTGTGACAGTGTACAATAAGGATGGGATGGAAAGAATTAAAGAAAGGGTGGAAGAATTGCTAGGCGAAAGAGAGGAGGGTATGGTGATACTGGGTGGGGATTTTAATGCGAGGATGGGAAGGGAAGGGGGCCTTTACAGGGAAGGGGAGAGCTTCAAAAGGAATTCGAAGGATAGGATAATAAATAAGGAGGGAGAGATTCTAAGGGACTGGATGGAGCATAGAGGGTGGGCAGTGGCGAATGGTATGGCTAATGGGGACGAAGAGGGAGAATACACGTATGTAAGTAAGGTGGGGGTATCGGTGATAGACTACGTGGTAATGAATATGCAAGGATGGGAGGAGACGGAAAAATTCGCAGTAGAGGGGAGGGTGGAATCAGATCATCAGCCATTAAGTCTGTGGATAAGAGGTGAGGGTGGAGGAAGACAAGGCGGGGAAGAAGTCTCGATAGGGGAGAGGGTGACCTGGACGAGGGAGGCGATAGAGAGGTATCAGGAGCGGCTAGGAAAGGTACGCTTTGGAGGGGAGTCTGTGGAAGAGATATGGGAGGATCTGAAAGAGAACGTGAAAGGGTGTGTGCAAAAGAAGGTATTCAGAAAGAAGAAGAAAGGAATGGTGAAGCCATGGTGGGATAGGGAATGTAAAAAGATGAAAAGGAAGGTGAAGAGGAAGTACAAGAAGTGGAAAGAGGGTAATGCGAGAAGGGAGGAGTACGTAGAAACGAGGAAGGGGTTTAGATTGATGTGTAAGAAGAAAGAACAGGAAAAGGAGAAAGAGCTGGAAGAGGAGTTAGCAAATGTTAAGACGGAGGGGGACGTCTGGAAGATAATAAATAGGTTTAGGAAGCGCAGGGTGGGGGTCAGCGAGAAGATAGGGAGTGAGGAGTGGAGGGAATTTTTTAAAGAATCGTTCCAGGGCTCAGATTCAAGGAAGACGGATGGGGGAAGTAGAAGAACGGGGGAGGCAGAGATTGAGGAGTTGAATGACGAGGAGATAGAGAAGCAGATAAGGAAGTTGAAAAGGTCAAAAGCAGCAGGGCTGGATGGGGTAGAGAACGAAGCATGGCTGTTTAGTACACAAGAGGTTAGGGAGAGGCTGAAGGAGGTAGTGAAGAAAGTTTGGAGGGGTGAGGGATTCCCAGGAGGGTGGAGAGAAGGCTTAATAGTGCCACTGTATAAGAAAGGGGATAGAGATATGCAGGAAAATTATAGAGGGATTACGCTAATGAATACGGCGTATAAAGTATATGCGATGGTGGTGGCAGAGAGACTGCGGAAGGATGTTGAGGGGAAAGGAATATTGCCGGAGACGCAGGCGGGATTAAGGGCGGGTAGGAGTACTATCGACAATATTTACGTGCTGCAGCACGTGGTAGATAGAGAATTAGCGAAGAAAGGGGCGAGAGTGTACGCGTTTTTTGTGGATCTCAAAGGCGCGTTTCCATCGGTGGATAGGGGGAGGTTGTGGGAGGCGATGGAGGATAGGGGAGTAGAGAGGGGCCTAATTGAAAGGGTAAGGGAGATATATGAAGAGACAAAAGACAAGGTAAGAGGAGGGGAGGGGATTTCGGAGGGATTCTGGATGGATAGGGGGTTAAGGCAAGGGTGTCCACTTAGCCCAACGCTTTTTGCGATTTTAATTGCGGATATGGAAAGTAAGCTGGAGGCCGGGGTGGTAGGAGGAGTCAGGATAGGAGGGGTTAGAATTTGGTCACTAGCGTATGCAGATGACATAGTGTTGCTGGCAAGCAGCGAGGAGGCCTTAAAGGAGATGATTAAGAGGTTGAGAAGATACCTGGATAAAAAGGGGTTAGAGCTGAATGTGGAAAAGTCCAAGGTTATGGTGTTCAGAAAAGGAGGGGGAAGGGTTAAGGGAAGGGAGTGGAAGTGGAAGGGAAAGGAGGTGCAGGAGGTGAAAGAGTTTGTGTACTTGGGCTTCGTGTTTCGAAGGAATGGTGGAGTGGATGGTCACATAAAAGAGAGAGTGAGGAGGGCAAATGTAGTGATGAGGCAGGTGTGGGGGTTGGGAAAGAAGTTATTCGCAGATGATTTTGGAAGGAGAATGAAATTGTTTGATTCACTAGTGATGAGTGTGCTATTGTATGGGGTAGAAGTGTGGGGGTGGAAGGAAAGTGAAGAGGTTAATAGAACGCAGGAGAGGTATGTAAAGTGGACCCTGGGGTTGGCAAGGAACACGCCTAATTATATTGTCAGGAGGGAGACGGGGAGAGCGAGTGTAGGAATTCTAGCAGGGAGCCGGGCGTGTAAATATGAGGAGAAATTTTTGGAAGAGGGGGGAAGTAGGCTAGTTAGGGCGTGTTGGTGGGAAAAGGAGAACAAGGGAAGGGGTGGGAAGATGGAGGCGGAGAGGGAAAGGTATTTTAGAATGAATGGACTGCAGATGGATGAAGTGAGAAGGATGCACGAGGAAGGAAGGAAGGTTTATGACGTGGTTAAGCAAAACGGCATGGAGAGAGAGAAGACAGAAGGGGAAGAGAGAATAAGAGAGTCAAGATTCAACGGGAACTATGTGTGGATTATGCCAAGTGCAAGAGCGCAATATTTATGTGAGAAAGGAGAGAAAGGAAGTCAGGAGCTTATAGCGAGGATGAGGTGTGGGTGCATGGAGGGCTTCAATAGGTTCTGGCTCTCGCGAGAGAAGAGGATGTGTGAACTGTGTGGAAAGGGGGATGCAAGAGTGGAGCACTGGTTGGAGGAGTGCGTGGAGGTAGAAAGAAGTGAGATAAGCATGGAGGTATTGTTCCATGAAAAGGGGGAAAAAAGGGCAGTAGCATGGGTGAAGGGAGTGTTGGGTAAGATGGAGATGAAGAGAAGGAAGGAGGAAGAGGAGTGGAGAAGGAAAGATTGTAAATAGGAGAGAAAGTAGATATAAGTAACATGTAAATATTGTAAATAGTAGATAAGTAGTAGGTATTAGAGCGATAACAGAGGTTGGCAAGCGAGGCAATGCGAAAAAGTAGGGATATGCGAGCGAGGAGAAGCGAGGAAGGCAAGGCGATACGAGCGTGCGGCTTAGAGATAAGGAATGGAAGGATGTTAGTTTTTAAGGGTTAGTTTTAAGAAAATTCTGTAAAAAATGGATGTGTAAGCAAGTCAATTTTTTAAGGCCAGCAGGCTGAAAAATAAACGTTTATCTATCTATTACGAATCGATTTTTCAATTCACAATTCAAATATTTATAATGCATAATTTACAAAATTGGAAGTCTTATAACAATTTATTATTGTTAATTGGCTGACACTCAGTGATGCCAATACTGGCGCCTTTTGCTACTGCGCTTGCGTTCGGGCCGTGCACTGGTTGGGCGCAGTTGGCGCGCAATTCAAAATTGGAATTAAAAACAATTCTTGCAAATTAAATGAATAATTATTGAAAAACGCACACGAATGTATATAAATGGTAAAACTTCTGATTTTAGACTTCTGAAATTAAATGTTTAGTGAAATGTAAGTTATTCTTTGGAAGCCGAAGAAATTAAATTGTTATTCAAAAAATATATATCTTATAAACTTTTGTTTGTCTAAAATCAGAAGTTGTACAATTTATATACATTCTTGTGCATTTTTCAATAATTATTTATTTCAATCACAAGAATTGTTTTTAATTACAATTTTGAATTGCGCGCCAACTGCGGCCAACCAGTGCGCGGCCCGAACGCAAGCGCAGTATCAAAAGGCGCCAGTATTGGCATCAGTGCTGACACTTTAGGTTGTAGTAGGCCTCGGGATTTTTTAAATTTAGTTATCGTTTGCCTAATTATACAAATGCATCTGTATTTTAGGTTGGAGAAGATGACTATTTTTTCCTGGACGCATTCGATGATAATGAAATCCCCGGGAAATCGAAGTGTAGGTGAAATAATTATAATGATCATTAACGCTTAACCCGTAAACCTGGGTCATTCGTGTCCGAGCGAAAACTAATTGACTGAGTTACTCTGTGACTGCGAGAGGGATGCGGACCTTACCCTGCCCTAAAAAAAGTTATTTAGGAGGGGGACCTAAGGGCCAGAAGGCAGGTCTCTAGTTCACGTTTACTCTTTGTGGTGATAGAACGAAGTCTGAGGAGGACACGAACGACCCAGGTTTACCGGAATCGGTTGTTTTTTCTGCAAGCGAGTATTTGATTATTTTTTACTTTATAACGTTTTTTTAACGCATTTGAACATACTAATGCTAACTAAATAATAATTTTGGTCATAGAACTCAAAATGGAGCAACGTACATCTGATGATGTACAGCGCGTTCTTCGCGACAGGAAACAAGTATTTTAGGAACCGACAAAATGGAAAAACGGAAAAGATTTTTTTTTTGTGTGACTGAGCGCGACATAAAAACGCATTTCTGCTGTGTTAGGTGCCGCAATCCTGTTTGTGAGGAGCATAGCCTTGCTTAGAATACATCAGAGTCTCTCTATAGTAGCCGTCTCGAGAGTACCCTTCATCGCTTCACACTATCTCGGGACTCTCCAAACCGTTCTTCTTCTCTTTCATTCATGTGGCTTCTGACAGCGCCGAACCCTAAACATGGCAACTCCGCTGACCTTACAAACGGCTCCATCTCGTCCCCTTGGACCGCCTTGTCCCTTATCTCGGGAACTACTATAGTGGGACTCTAGTGTAATACGGAAGTATTATAAATTAGCAATTTTTTACTTTGTTTAGAGTTATAAAAATGTATAGTACACTACGTATTTTTTACTTTTTTTTAACCATTTCAAATAAATATAAACGATTGTAGGTCCGAAAATTTCATTATTTCGAAAACTCTTACTTCCATGAAATATCCCAATATTCACCTTTAAAACTTAAGCATTTATTTTTGTGGTAGCAAATTTTAATATTTTTTTCTTGAAAGGCGCATGTTTGAAATTTAATTTTCTTTTTTAATTTTTTAATTTGTTTAATTAGATCAAAAGTTATGATTTTTTGAAGAAAACACAGCATCTCTTCGACTTTATTTTGTTTATTTACAAAAATTGTTTAAATAATTTATTTTTATCTAAAAGTCTTTTGCATGTTTGTTGAGTAGAGACTTCAGTTGTGATCCCTGAATTTTTTCCGATTTTTCCTATCAGTGCAAATTATTGAAAAATGCGCTGGACGTGAACGACTCAGGTTTACGGGTTGAAGGTGCCGAAAAAACGTTTACGGGTTAAGTGTTAAGTACTCACTTGTACATGCATTATGTTTAACAGCAATTTACGATTTGTTTAGCTTGATAAATTGTATTTTTGATGAAAATATTTTACCGGCTAGTAAGTATTTGATTTATAAATTATTTTGTCCTAGAAGTTGTGTACATTTACATGCAATGTGCACACAATGTGGCGGATACATAGGTCAATTTAAACGGACGGATCAGTTTGTGAACTGTTCATTTTGTAAAGCAAAAATCAATGTTAAGGACAGCACTTGTAAAGATTTTTTTGTTATGTTAAATGTTTCCGATCCTATTTCGAATTTGATAGAATCAAACAGTAATTATTATAAATATGTTACAAATGACAGAATTCACATAAAAGGGCAGATTCACGACATCTATGATGGAAAAAGTTATCGTGATTTTGTAAAGCAACTGAGTGAAGAGGACAAAAAGAGATATGCTACCGTTACTTTTAATACTGATGGAGCACAATTATTTTAAAGTTCCACGTACTCTATTTGGCCCATATATCTCATGGTAAATGAATTACCTCATGATATCAGAACTAAAGAGCTGATATTAGTCGGTCTTTGGTTTGGAAAAGACAAGCCGAATATGCAAGCATTTCTCGAGCCATTTGGAGAAACTATGAACGTCCTTTCCTCAGTTGCCCGTGCACCTGTACAAGGATTTACTCAATTTAATGGTTCTTATGGTTGTAATCAGTGTCTTCATCCTGGTGAGTGGGTATTGAATATTGAAAATAATCCGCGTAGTGGGAACATTAAATATCCATTGCTGAATAAAGTGCCAAAAGAAAGAAATGCTGAAGATACTTTAAAGCACATGAGAAAAGCAACTTCAACTAAAAAACCTTATCTTGGAGTAAAAAATGCATCTCACCTAATAAATTTAATGTACTTTAACATTATTTTTGGATGTGTACCTGATAGCATGCATTGTGTCTCTGGAGTAGCGAAACAGTTTGCTACGATGTTGTTCGGAAATAAGAAAAAAGCTGGAATACTCTCTAAAAAAAATGTAGCTGAAATAGACACACTGATAAAGAATATTGAAGCACCTAATCAAATAGGCAGGTTAACTCGCTTATTCTCAGAAAAAGAATTTTGGAAATCGAGGGAATGGGAGAATTGGGTTTTATTTTATAGCTTACCAATTCTTCAAAATTTTTTACCAACGGAGTTGTTAGCACATTGGGCATTATTTGTAACCTGGTGGACCGAACGAACGGAGCGGATACGCTACAGCGTATCCTTATAGTATCCACATCGTATCCTCTCCGTATCATGCTAGAAAAACTCATTAAAAAAGGAAGATGAACATTTCACTTGTTAAAATTCGGATTCTACGTGAAATTTTGCGTTAAAAGGTCACGGAGTAATCGCAATAGTTTTTCTTGCAACATTAAAAACTTTAAAAAAATATAATACTTATCGATAACGTGGGCTGAAGGCGACTTCAAACGCATCGTCGACGGATAAAGCCTATGAACTGCTACTGAATGACGATGCGTTTGAAGTCGCATTCAGCGCACGTCATCGATAAGTATTATATTTATTGAAAGTTTTTAATGTTGCAAGAAAAACTATTGCGATTACTCTGTGACCTTTTAACTAAAAATTTCACGTAGAATCCGAATTTCAACAAGTGAAATGTTAATCTTTCTTTTTTAATGAGTTTTTCGTGCATGATACGGAGAGGATACGATGTGGATACTATAAGGATACGCTGTAGCGTATCTCCTCCGTTCGTTCGGTCCGCCAGGGTAGAAGCAATATACCTTCTACTAAAGGGAAACATTCAAACTTGGGAAGTCAACCGAGCTGACAGATTATTACACGAGTTTGTTGCCCGGACTAAAATATTATCCTCCAAAGTAGCTATGACGTTTAACGTACTTTTACTTCTACATCTAGCCAGAAGCGTTCATGACTGGGGACTTCTCTGTAGTCACAATGCGTTTGCTTTTGAATCTGGTAACGGGGATTCATTGAAAGTTGTTCACGCTGCAAAGGGTGTTCATAATCAAATATTGCGTAGCATAACTTTAAAGTATACCATGCAAATTTTAAAGGAACGAGTAAATCCTTATTCAAGTGTAAAACTGTTTCTTCTTCAAACTGGTACGAATATGGTTCAAAAAAGTTTGAAAATTGTTGAACAGAGATACTTTGGTCCAAAATCAATTGTCACTCAATTCTGGGTCGTCAAATTACAACTCTCAGCTGAAAAAGCTCTTTCATATAACAAGCTAGTAAAAAATAGATGCTTATATATCTTCAAGAAAGGAAAACAAACGTTCCAACAATACGTTTGCTGAGTTACGCAATGGTGACTATGTCAAACTTAAGAGCTTTATCGTGGACTCAGATACTAACATACACGATACACGATACACGATAGTTGAATACGTTCACACAATCGATTGCTTTTTAAATAAATGTAGTATGCTGAGAAAAATTGTAACGGTAGATAAAGAAGAATCAGCTGTTTTGACAAACGAAATTCAACAAATATGCGTGCATATGATGCTAACTGGCAATGAGGATCTGTGTGCTGTTCCAAACTTAAATTTTTATTAAGAACTGTTATTTATACACCTTTCGGAGAATCGTTTAGATTAATTTATACATTTCTTGTTTTACGTAAGGTAAAAATGAAAAAAAAACTAATATCATACACGGTATAATTTTTTATTTTATTTCTTACTACTAATTCTTACTCACTTTCGTGCGATTTCATGTTTATTTTGTAACTCAGATTATAATCAGTAATTGTAGATAATAAATATATGATTATTGTAAATTATGTTCTTTACTATCCATTAATCCTAACCTTTGATGTTTCAAACTTCAACAACGATGCAGACCATACGGCTGACGGTCGCATAGCTATCCCATTCTATAGTTTCTATCGTAGTTTCTATAAAGTTTGTTCAGGCAATGCGTGTTCAAAACTTAACCAGGTTATTACAAATTTTTTATTTTTAAAAATTTTGCAAGTCGTAAACGATATCGTAAACGACATCGTAAACTATACCAAATTACGACGTCTTTTACGATACCTTTTACGATGTCATTTCCGATGTCGTTTTCGATGTAGTTTACGATGCAATTTACGATGTAATTTACGATATCGTTTACGATATCGTATTTTTCAATTATAATAGAACGTTAAAATTTACGTTAAATGGTCATGCCGTAATTGCAACAAGTTGCTTTCTCAGCGTTAAAAAATAAAAAAAAAAACAAAGTGGCTGTCATACAAGTCGGGCCCCTGCAGAATGGCAACCCACTTAAAGCCGTGTTAGCGGGTTGTCAATACGCAGGGACCCGACTGCAATGACGGTCACTATGTTTTTTTATTTTTTAACGCTGCAAAAGCAAACTTGTTGCAATTACGGCATGACCATTTAACGTAAATTTCAACGTTTTATTATAATTGCAACAGTTTACATATTAATTTTGTTTCTTCTATTAATTATAATGCCATATTACTTTACCATTACTTTACCATTACTCTACCGTTACGCTGTAGCGTAATGTTTGCGTCTGGCCGGTCCGCCAGGGTACGTATGATATACATACGTTGTATGAGAAAACGTATGTGTTGGCAAGTATAAACACATTGAAAAATGATTGCACTCCAAATTGTATAACGGAAATGTTAACATTTTTAATAAAAGCAATAACTTTCAAAAGTTAAACACTCGGACACTAGTAAGAAAGCTTGAAAATAAATCGTATGTAAAGTAGTTGGAATTCGATAATGAAGTTTGGCATCAATCGTTTCTCAATTTATATAAACAAAATTTTAATAAATCGAAGAAAAATTAATATTCATTTCATAAGGTGTGAAGCTATATTTTAAGCAAAAATACAATTCTTTATTTTATAATCTATGTTTTGTCAATGATACAAGTAATCTGCTCACAGAAAAAACTGAGGATTCAGTAATGTTGCGGCTGAAGTGAAACTTGGGATCATTTAGAACTTAGGCTCTAAAGCAGGCATGCCCAACTCGGGGAAATTACCTCTGGGAACACATGTTCCGAGTTCCCTACTCTTTCTTCTAGAGAGCGGGAGTGGTGGTAAACGCTTGCGAGAATCTCTCCTCTGTGACGTACGCGTCTACCACGCGCATGCGTCTGCCACCACTCCCGCTCTTTAGTAGAAAGAGTAGGGAACTCTGAACATGTGTTCCCGGAGGAAATTTCCCCGAGTTGGGAATGTCTGCTCTAAAGGAACTCTTATTGAGGGTTCCTTTTTAGTTTCTTTGAATCCGACAGATGGCCATCGGCGGTTGCCGACGTTGTCAACTGCGCATGTGCCGAGAAGCGCGGGTCTATTTGAAGTCAATAAATACCGTGAATAGTCACACAGATAAATGTTAACTAAAGTTTCTTATTCTTATTTAAAACAAATTAAATTGAATTACAGAAATATCTAGCTTCTTGAAAAAAGGTTATATTAACCTAATATTGCAAGTGTTGATTATACCTTTTTGAATATTTCCGCGCTTCTTGTGCATGCGCAGTAGAAAACTTCGGATTTGCAACATAACCTTCAAAACTGTCACATTTCATGTGCGATATCTTCCTTTCGCGAATGATTAATGTCTTTGATTTTTTTTTCATTTATTGCTTGTTTAATGGACAATCTGGTTTTATAAATTTATCAATTATTTTTTTTTACATAATATTCTCTTATGGGGCATAATTTCTGAAGTGTATCCACCTCAAAAATGAAAGTTGTCCGATCGGGCTAAAAATTGGCCTAATTGTAGTCCTATGAGATAGTACTCCTTACACCAAAAATTAATTTATTTTGATAATTATTTATCAAAGTGGAGGGGGTACAATTTATAGGGTTTTCGAGCAAAGCCTTACTTTCAAACGTTTGTAACTTTTGTCCTGTTGCCTGAAACAAAATTTCACCTCCAATATTTTCGATAGATTTTTTCACAAACTTTCTGGTTGTGATAACGATTTTCAAAAAAAGTCAAAATTTGACCCGAATTTTTGAAAATCAAAAATAAATTCAATTTTTTTTCAAATTGCGGCACTTTTTTTTTTCTTCAAAATAGTTTTAAAAGAAAGCTGAGATTTTTTCCTATGAGACCTTTAATTTTCAGAGTGGCAAATTAATTTTTCTTTGAGTAATAGAACGATACGTAAACAAGATGCCGTGATAGGGTGAGTGGCGCGCGATTTCCCCTAGTGCGCTCACGCCGAGGATCTTTGTGCAACGCTTTAGTGCCAGTTTTTTAACTTAAGTAATATTATATGCTACTAGAATAACTGCTCTCTGCATCGCCAGGATGAATTAACAAGGCCTGCATTACGGGCAGTGTAAAATTGATTGGGAATATGCTTTATAAATTATAAGTGAGAATATACATCTTTTGAATTTACCCGCGCATTTTTCACTTTCTACTTCTGCCACTAGATAGCTGTCATCCACTAGATGGTTGTGATTCTCACAAGAGAAGATAATTTTTAACAGTATAAGATACTTGGATTTAATATTCGTATTTTACTGGCAGATTTTATCTGAAATTGAGTTTATCAAAGCAGGTGTCTACTTAAATTTATTTTATTCTTTTTTTCCCATTCTTCTTCTCCATTATCTATTATTCTTAAAATTTTATTTCTGGAAATATCGTCTTTGGTTATTCTTATCTAAGATTCTCTTCGAATTTGAAAAAAATACTTTTTGCACGATGCCCTATGAAAAAGTGATTAAAATTTGGAAGAGTAGATGTATTATTCATTTTCAAAAAGTGCGGCATAAATCAACCAAGCTTAAACTCCGTTGTGTTTCCCAAGACTAGCGTTCGAAATTCCCTACATTACCAGAAGGAGCTCCAATTTGCAGTTCATGTAGATACCAACTCATCAACTCAGCGGGAATATCATCCTTGAACTCTGGAAATGTTGCAGAGCCTTCTGGTAGAGATCAGGTAGATACTGAGGACCATGGAATGATTTCTGACGATGACGAAGATCAGCTCTATGACATCGAAGAAGATTTAGATGTCTTAGACACCAAGTTGCAGGGTGAAAACAAATATCATGAAGCTGGTGTTGAAGTACTTGGTCAAATCATCGAAAAATTCAATGCCTCTAAAGATCTTGAAGAACAATTTCAACTTCTTTCGCTTGCTCCAAAATCTTGGGGACGAAGAAAATTGATGCAGATGTTCAATACATCACAGCGAAAAGCAAGGAACGTCAAAAAATTAGTTGCGGAGCATGGAATTCTGACGCTTCCGAATCCAAAAAGAGGAAGAGCATTGACACCTGAAACTGAAACTATAGCAAAAACCTTTTATGAACGCGATGACATAAGTCGAATGATGCCAGGGATGAAAGATTTTATGTCGATCAAGAATAATGATGGAACTCGTTCACATGTTCAGAAAAGGTTACTACTGTGTAACCTCAACGAGTTATATGCTCAATTCACGCCAGAACACGTAGGCCTGAAGATCAGTATTTCGAAATTCACAAAACTCAGACCTCGTCATTGTGTTCTAGCACGAAGTAGTGGCACACATAATGTGTGCGTTTGCGTGCATCATGAGAATGTCAAGTTGATGTTGAATGAAATAAATATTCAACATTTAACAAAGGATACTGACATGGTGCTCACAAATTATCACGACTGCCTGGATGCTATTGTATGTCCTGACTCTTCAAGTTCCTGTCATTTAGGAGAGTGTGAAAACTGTCCAGGTACTGCAAACTTGAAAGATAACATCACAAAAGCTTTTGATGGACATTGTGTTAATGAAGTGAGGTTTGAAATTTGGCTACAGACTGACAGATGTACTCTAAAAACTCTGGTAATGGATACTGATGAATTCGTAGATGATTTCTGTGAAAGGCTGTTGAAATTAAAAACTGATCACTTCATTTCAAAGGAGCAATCATCTTTTTTCAAAAACCTGAAGGAAAATTTATTGCCTGGGGAGTTTTTGATTTGCTTCGATTTCGCTGAGAATTACGCCTTCATAATTCAGAATGCAGCGCAATCATTCCACTGGAATAACGAGCAAGCTACAATATTCACTGTCGTGATTTATTATAAAACAGATGGAGAGCTCAAGCACGTAAGTATGGCAATAATATCTGATAACTTAGCTCATGCACGGTGGCTGTTCACAAGTATCAGAAGATAATGGTAGATTACTTGAAAACTCATTTCAGGCCAAAGAAAATCTACTATTTCACTGATGGTGCAGGGCAACATTTTAAAAATAAGAGTAGCTTTATTAATCTCCAAGCCCATGAAGAAGATTTTGGTATCCAAGCTGAATGGCACTTCCATGGTACATCTCACGGTAAGGGTGCATGTGATGGTATTGGAGCGAATATAAAGAGACAAGCAGCACGATCAAGCTTACAATGTTCTCCGAAACATCACATACTCACTCCCCATGCTTTGTTTCAGTGGGAAAAGAGTAACTGTAAGGAAACCGAAATTTTTTTCAGCAGCAAAGAAAATCATGCCTTAGCCACCGAGTTACTGAAAGCCAGATTTGACAAAGCTGTCACGATACCAGGTACATTACAGTACCACGCTTTCATTCCCACTCAAGATGGAAAACTTCAACTCAAGAAGTTTTCTTCCTCTGAGAAATACGACATCTTCTCGAATGGCAAAAAACAGAAACCGCAAAAGAGGCCTGCAAAGAAAACAACTGTTGAAACTATCGCCAAAAAATCGAACAGGAAAACACATAATATTACCATATAATATTACTTAACTTTAAAAAGTGGCTCCTAAGCGTTGCACAAAGATCCTCGGCTTGAGCGCACTAGGGGAAATAGCGCGACACGCCCTATCACGGCATCTTGTTTACGTATCGTTCTATTACTCAAAGACGAATTAATTTGCCACTCTGAAAATTGGAGGTCTCATAGGAAAAAATCACAGCTTTCTTTTAAGACTATTTTGAAGAAAAAAAAAGTGCCGCAATTTGAAAAAAAGTTTCAGGCAACAGGACAAAAGTTACAAACGTTTGAAAGTAAGGCTTTGCTTGAAAAGCCCGTAAATTGTATCCCCTCCACTTTGATAAATAATCATCAAAATAAATTAATTTTTGGGGTGAGGAGTACTATCTAATAAGACTACAATTAGGCCAATTTTTAGCCCGATCGGACAACTTTCATTTTTGAGGTGGGTACACTTCAGAAATTATACCCCATATTGAGTATTTATCATTTTGTATATCATTTTTACCCGTTCAATATCCCTAAGAGTACGCACATCGAGAAGCTCTCTTACTTTACATAATTCCAAAGTCGACATCTCTCTAGGAAAATTATATAAGGTTTTAACAATGTTAAAAACTTTGGATTCTGAAATTGGTCCGCATTTATCCGAAATCAATCCGATGCACGATTTTTCTCCGCAATATGTTCGATCTAATCCGAAAACTGTGCGAAAACAGTCAGGAATTTGTCTAATTATGTCCGGAGTCTGTCCGGACCATAAATTTCCACTCAGGAAAGAGTCCGATTTTATCCGAAATCAGTCCGGAATTCAAAACCTGAAATTATTTTCGTTATACTAAAAACGGAAAATAGTCCGGTCTGGAACTCAGTACCTGAAATTATTCTTGTTGAAGTGAAACCGGAAAATCGTCTGATTAAATCCAAAATCTGTCCGGTCTAAAACATAAACTCCGAAAATAGTCAGATTCTATCCGAAATAAATCCGCAGGTTTTAATTGTCATTTGGTGAAATTAAAGTAAAAACGGAAAATCGTCCGCTTAAATCCGAAATTCTTCCCGTAAAAAACATATACTCCGGAAGCAGTCCGATTCTATCCGAAATTAATCCGCAGGTTCAAGTTGTCATTCGG
>CAKNXH010000979.1:115028-138075 GCA_932178445.1 Andricus quercusramuli
CGAAATTCTTCCGGTAAAAAACATATACTCCGGAAGCAGTCCGATTCTATCCGAAATTAATCCGCAGGTTCAAGTTGTCATTCGGTGAAATTAAAGTAAAAACGGAAAATCGTCTGATTAAATCGGAGATCTGTCCGGTCTAAAACATCAACTCCGAAAATAGTCCAATTCTATCCGAAATTAATCCGCAGATTTTAGTTGTCATTCGGTGAAATTGAAGTGAAAACGGAAAATCGTCCGGTTAAATCCGAAATTCTTCCGGTAAAAAACATATACTCCGGAAGCAGTTCGATTCTATCCGAAATTAATCCGCAGGTTCAAGTTGTCATCCGGTGAAATTAAAGTAAAAACGGAAAATCGTCTGATTAAATCGGAAATCTGTCCGGTCAAAAACATCAACTGCGGAAATAGTCCGATTCTATCCGAAATTAATTAGCAGGGTTTAGTTGTTATTCGGTGAAATTGAAGTGAAAACGGAAAATCATCCGCTTAATTCCGATATTCGTCTAGTCCAAAACATGGACTCCGCAAACAATCTGATTCTATTCAAAATTAATCCGCTGGTTTAAGTTGTCATATCGTGAAATGCAAATGAAATCGGAAAATCGTTCGCTTAAATCCGAAATTAATCCGGTCAAAAACATTGACTCCGGAAGCAGTCCAATTCTATCCAAAATGTATCCGCTTCCGTTTTTGGGTAGGGCGTCAGAAAAAAAAACCACAAAAGCGATAATGAAACTTCGGAAACAAACAAAAATAATGAGGATTCCGATAAAGACGTGAATAGTAACACGGGAAATGATGAGAAAGCTAATGAGCTTTTGAATAAGGATGAGAATAATTATATGGTTCCGATAGAAAATAAATTTGTTCATGAAAGTGAATCTACAGCTCTCTTGGAAAGAAGAAGCAGTTGATGGGAATGATGATGAAATTGACGATGATGTGGAAGAAGGATCAGTGCACGGGAATGATAATAATTGATTCAAATAGTTTTTGTTTTACTGTTCTCTAAACTGTATGCTATTATTGTACGTAATATTTCAATATTCAACATACTTCTTTCGAAAGTGTTCTAATTCCTTTCCTAAAAGTGCATTAAAAATGTTATCAAAAATGACTTCTCGTACAACTTTTTAACATCCTGTTTTCCCTCATTTATAATTAAATACTCTATAACTGTATCGAATTTAATTTTTTTAGTTCAATTTGCTATACCAGATAAGATAAGGGTGTATTGCTTTCGCGAATAACTATTAGACAAATATTGGGCAAAGAAGAATAGGATCTAAATTATTTGCATTTGTCAGAAAGGACGAATTTCGGAATTAACCGAATAAGATCCGGATTAATCGCATTCTTAAAAATCGTACAAATTTCGGACTTAACCGGATTAATCGCATCCGCCAGACCGCACAAAACATGGACATGGTCGAACACGACCGGGCAAAAATCGGACTAATCGCATCCGTCAGACCATATAATACACGGTCATGACCGGACACAATCCGGATTCATCACATCCGACAGACCCTACAAAACACGGACATGAACGGGCACAATCCGGATTGATCGCGTCCTTCAGACCGCACAGAAAGCGGACATGATCGGATACAATCCGGATTGATCGAATCTGTCAGACCGTACAACTTTCGGATTCTGCCGGAAAATATACAGATTTATTACTTTTTTGGTTCTACTTCATCCGGTAAATTTGTAAATACACCGGGATAGAATCCGGTTGACGACCCGGACACAATCCGGATTTATAGCATCCGTCAGACCGTACAAAATACGGACTCAGCCGGATCTAACCCGGACTGATGGAATCCATCAGACCGTACAACTTTCGGATTCTACCGGGTGATATTCGGATTAATTTCCGTCGAAGCTTCAACCGAAAAAATTTCGGACACGACCGGATAGAATCCGGAGGACAAAAACCGGACCACGTAATGGAAAATTTCGGACAAAATTTCCGAATCCGGAATTTTCAGCAGGGAAGTAGTTTGTTTTGAATTCTTCGTATTTTATCCAGTAAATGTTCTGAAGCAGAAGCCCAGTTTGTGATCACATATCTATTATGAGATTCTATGAAAGCGTGATAACTCATTTTTTTATTTTTGTCACTTAATACCCTTTTGCATCTTCTTAACACACCATACCATGGTACTATTTTTTTTATGACTTGTTCTATATGTCTTTTGCATGTTAATTTATTATCAATTATAGCTCCAAGATAGCTGTACTCCTCAGATTCCTGAATAATAACATTTTGTATTTTTATAATTAGTGGTTGCATTTAACTAACGCAAAAGTCATATATACTGTTTTTTTCTTCATTTACAGTTAACTTGTTACATTTCAACCAGTCACAGTAAATTGACAAGTCCTTATTTATTTCCTCTTCCAATTTTTTACAATCTTTATTACTATTAACAAGAACAGTATCATCTGCAAACATACAAATTTTACCTAACAATCCCGCCTCAGTTAGACTCTCAACATAAATTAAATATAGTAGTGGTCCAAGAACTGATCCTTGAGGCACCCCCCTAGTAATATTAGTTTCCCTACTTTTTGTATTATTGACATAGACATACTGTTTCCTTTTATTTAAATATGATTTTAGTAGTTCAAGAGCTCTACGCTTTATTCCAAGCTTGGAGAGTTTTTTACACAGTTTTCCATGACTAACCGTATCGAATGCCTTCTTTAAATCAATAAATATTGCTGCAGCTATTTCTTTGTTGTCTATTCTCCTAATGATGTCTTCATTAAAGTCCGTTATAGCACACTGTGCATTAGACCCTTCCTGGAAACCATATTGCATTCTACTAATTCCTCTGTTCTGGTTCAAATAGTTTATTAATCTCATCTTAATTGCTTTTTCATAAATTTTTGAAAAGTTACTTAACGAAATTGATCTATAGTTACCACATTATCTCTAGATCCGCTTTTATGTATAGGAATCACTTTACTTATTTTCAGAATTTCAGGAAATGAACCATTCTCAAAATCAGTGTTTAAAATATTTAATACGTGATTTTTTATGACAAGATAGTATGTCAGTAGTTCAGAAACAGTAATGCTATCATCACCTGCTGCTGCTTGTTTATTTAGAGTACTTACAATTTTATCTAGTTCATTAATAGTGATTGGCTTGAATTCGGCTAACTCTGTGTTAAGATCTATTTCGCACATCTCTGTACCCTCATCTCCTATATTTTTCTGTAACTTGTCACCAATTTCTTGATAGTAGTTATTTATTTCATTTGCAATATTTTCAGAATTCACAACTTCTCTGTCACTGACAATTATCTTTTTTATTTCATTGGTTTTTTTATCTTGTGGAGAATTGTTCAAAATTTTGTTTATAGCTATCCAAGTTCTTCTGGGGTTATTTTTTGCTTTCTCAACCATAGTGTCAGCTTTATTTTTTGATATTTTTCTAATTTCATCCGTTAATTTATTTTTTATTTTTTTTTTAATTTATTTTTCATGAACTCATTTGTTGGATTTAATTTTTGTCTGACATACAAATTATCTCTTTCTTTCATAAGTTTGGTCAAATAGGTGGGAAGTGTAACGTTGGTCTTTATTTGAACCTGTTTTTTACTATTTACTGTAAATTTGTCTTTAATTTCCAGTATCAATTGAAAAAGTTCACTTATATCCCATACCTCAGTATTTTCACATTGTATTTTAAGTGACTCCAATACTTAGTTTTTATCTACAAATTGAAAAAATGTTTTTTTCTTCTTCTTTATATTAACAGAAATTACTAACAGTCTATGATCAGAGAGAGTTGTGTCTTCTATGGAGGTTTGACATTCTATATCCCTATATAAAACATGGTCAATGATTGTTACGGAGTTATAGGTGACCCCAGCACCTTCCTCAAAACATATTTTATTTGCTATTCTAAATTCATTCATTTTTATTATTCTATTATAGTGTTTAACTATATCGTTTTCCACATTCCATAAATTAATATTAGTATCACCACATATTAAACCTGTATCGCCAAAAGTTTCCATAATATTATTCAAACCTTCTAGAAACTCGCTCTGTGAACTTGATGGTTGTCTATACATATATAGCAGATATCAACAAATTATATTCTTGTACCTTAAAAAGTATAATATTACATCCGTTTTTATCGTCTAAATAACTTTGATTAATTTCTTCAAAATTCAGACCATTTTTAATATAAACAGCTACTCCGCCTGTCCTAGAATCTCTACAGTTATGTATTGAAGTATATCCATTAATAATATACAATTTAGTCTCACTTTGGTACAGCCATGTCTCGGTAAGAATCAAAATATCAATTTTATCATATTTACTTTCTATTAACATTTTTAACTCTTCAAAGACATTTCTGATACTTCTTATATTTAAACATATTATATTTAAATGACTTTCCATGATAGCTATTTTTTGTTACCTTTCAACAGCTTATAATCCTCGGTTTTATCTTTTTTCCTTACTCCATTGTCTCTAATTGTTGCAAGTCTTCTTCATTTCTTATCCATATTCTTTTGTCACCTTCCTTTTTCTTAAGGTAGATTCTGCCTTTGACGTACCATGCGAATCTAAATTTCCCTTTCTTCCTGAGATCTCTGCTCCCTTAAATAATCTTTGATTGTGTAGAGTTAGGTCTTCGTTAATATAAATATTCTGATCCTTGTCCACTTGAAGGTTACATTCGCCAATTTTGATGCCTTTGATTTCCTTTATCTTTCTTATTATGTCTTCTTTGGCCTCTCTAGTTTTTAACTTCAGGAAAATCGTGGGTAAATTTTTAGCGGATTTCATCAAGTAACATTTATCAATTTCTTTTTCTGCGAGTTCATAACCCATGCCTTTCATAATTTTTTTATTGTTGCGTGGGGTTCTTCTTCTTGTTTCGGTATTCCTGTCAGAATTGAATTTTCAGATTTTAGTTCTTGATCTTTTTCATTCTGTTTGGTTTTTAAGTATTCCAGATCACTGGTCAATCCTTTATTCTCTTCCTCCAACTTCGTCATCCGCTTTTTAATTTCTTCATTACTTTCTCTTTGTTCCTCAAAGAGAGTTGACATAAAATCCACCGACTTTTTCAATTAATCTATTCTCTCACTATTCTGATGTTCAAGGCTTTTTATTTGCTTGTTAAGATTGTTGAATTGTGATTCCATATATTTTTGTAGGTTCTTCATTTTTTCCTCTTTTGATTCTTCTTCTGAGAAATTAACAAAGCTGTTTACTGTTTCGTTTGCTTGCGATGAAAAAGAGTCAGGATCAGTGTACTCACTAACTGAATCCTTCTAGCATTTACATAATTCAATACCTTTTTTACAGATCAAATTACATTACAGTAGGCGCAAGTAACCGATTTCCTTTTAATTTCTTTTTGACACACCCGACATATATCCAGGGGTTCTCCACTAGACTCAAGATCCTCAGGTCCTGAGCTACTTTGCTATCTATTTATTTTTACATTTAAATTCATAAGTATTATTCAATGTTAGCATTCTATGTCAAGTTTTATTTTTCAATAAAAAGATTCAGGAGATATTTCTGCACATATCTATCACTTTAAATTAACCAAACTCTCCAATTCACTTGAGTCACGCTGTCTTATACGTATATCCACTTATAATATGTGTATAATACGTATATTCACAATAGACAGTTTTTAGTTGTTTTTCAAGTATTTTTCACAAACTACACGCACTACAACGCTGTTTGATGAAAAACATTAGTTTCACACTGCGTTTAGAAGTCTCATTCTCCAAATAAATGTCACTTTCTACTACTTTTAGAACACGTTGTGATATACGTATATACACAGTAGGCAGTTTTTAACTGTTTTTCATAAACAAAACGCACTCCACTTCACTCCACTCCATGGATGATGATCGAGCATAAGTTAAAATATTGTCATTATACACTCTTTTTCTTATTAAATTTGATAACCAACTTTCGCAGACATAAAAAAATTCACGGAGCGACTTCGCAGCACGTCCGTACCGCACCTTTCACACATTTTAGTTTCTTCATTGAATTTTTTCCAGTTCAATATTATTTAATTCAAATTATAAAGCAAAGTGTGCATCATTAACTTATGCACGGGGCAAGTAATCTGCTGGTATCGATAGACAGCTTGCACATATTTTTTCTCGTGTTCTAATATCATTTCATTTTGAACATTAATTTCACGGAAATTTTGTATTGTAATTATAATTACGCCATCTTAATGGAATTTTGTTTATCAGGAATGGTTTATTATGTGAAATATGACACCTATGGCATATGCTGCCAGCGCGCATCAAAGGAATTTGGGAACCATTTTTTTAAATTTTAATATGACGTAATTGCAGTAAGCATTTGATATAAGTTATTTCATACAACGCTGAAAGTTCTACAAGCTATTATGCAACACTGGTTCATTATATCTGATGTTAGTGAACAACCAGTGAATCAATAACTCTAAAATCAACATGCCTGAACAAGTCTAGATATTATTATTATAATGTACTACATAGTGACATAGATTTTCAGAACACAAACTCCAATAATGCTTTAGCATTAAATAAAAGAGCTCTTAGTCACATCTCTTTTCTTGTGTTCACGCTCAAAACTCGATACAGGGATACAGAATTTAGGATACTGAATATATGACCTACCATAAGAAATACTTTATTTCTTTAGGTGCCTTTTTTGTACCTATACTATTCAATAAACTTTTTAATACTTACGCTTTCTTAAGCCTGACTAAGATCTTGTGCATCACCTCCCAACACTCACAACTACATCTTCGCGCCTCACCTATACTGCTGACCCAAATTCAAAAATCGTATCTACACATTTTGTTGAGAATGAGTTATGATAATGAACGTGTTCCTTATGACCTGCAAAATTTTCCTGCATAACTAATAATTAGCTTATATGTTGCGAAAATTCCTATTTTATGCAAAATATTTACGTATCTTTCAAGGTCAAACGTTCATGATAATTTGTCAAGTGATTTTTAATGTCATATCTACTTGCGCATGCGCTGAAAGCAGATGGTTTACGTTTTTAGGTAAAAGCATAACATTCCTAACCTCAAACTAAATGCTTACGTATAAGTACATTTGTAGCAAAAATTTCAATTCCCTTGAATTCAAAAGATGAATAAATAAAAATTAGTGAAAACATAACGTTTCGTTGCCTTTATTAACAGTGTTTATTCAATAACTTTGTGAAAATGAATTTATAAACAGATACGACATTCTGACATATCACACATCAATCACTGAAATTATCGTAAGTGCAATTTCATACATAAAAAGCAAAAAATGTCAACTTTTCTTTTGCAACAATAGAATATTTAACGTTTAATTAGTCTGAAACATCCATCTTTTACTCAGCACAATGTTTATTCTTGTCAGCGAAACTTGAAATGCGTTTTCACGCTGAGTGTGGGACTCGATCCAAAAACGGTAATACCCACTAAACTCACCTCCTCTCCCTGCCAACCCATGTTCCCGGAATCTGCTTTCGCATTACTTCAGGAACATGGGTTATAGGCATTCTACGCCGTGCTTTGGCGTCCCGCTGTTTTGCCCGCTTGGCATTTCATCTAAGATGTTCCTCAGATGTTTGCGTCATTCTTGAGGCTTCTTTGATGAGGCTGCCTCTCTGAATGTCGCACACCTCATGGTATTACCTTCTTTTGTGGCGCAGAGGTAGCACCGCAGCGTACCTTCGCACGCCGCAGCCCTATGACCCTCTTTTCCACACCTCCAGCATAATTTCGTCCTGTCGGGACCCTCACAGCCCGCTGCTCTGTGCCCAAAGGCATGACAACGGTAGAACTTTAGTACCTCAATCTTCTTTCTGACGCGACAGGACATCCAACCCAGTTTCAGATGTCCTGTGCGGATTAATCGCGACGCCAGCTGATAGCTGAGCTCAACGTAGGCCTTAAGGTGTCCCCTGTAGGCCCTCTTCGTTATGTCCACCTTCAAATTTTCCGGAGCTATATCGCCGAAGTGGTTTCGTACGACCTGCTTCACCTCCTCCGCGTCTATTGTTGAGTCCAAATCAAGGACCTCAACCTCCAGGCTAGGAACAAGTTCCCACACGGTGTTTTCATCACCAACTGCCTCCCTGATAGCAGACGACAGCTTTGCTCTGCCGTCTGCCGCAGGACCTACCTCAATGAGGATTTCTCCCTTCCTTGTCTCTCGAACACCCCTGATTTTGACACCAAGGGTGTCCGGTTGCACCTTCTTTTTGATGTTCTTAACGAACTCGGCGTAGCTCGAACCCTGAGCCGGTTTTATTAAGACCGCCTCTGGTGAAGCTCTCCTTTGCGGCTCCTTCGTCTTAGTGATTTTTCATGCACAAGTGGTCGCTTCTGCGTCTCCCCGCTTCGGTGTTGAGGACGCTGCTGCAGTGGTGCGGGTCCTTGGTTTTTGATCCGCCGGTCTTGATGCACTTGCCTCAACGGGACTCATAGAAGGCTCCCTCTCTCGCTTCCCAGTTTGGGGAGTGGCAGCCTCCATAGCTTCTTCGGTTTGAGTGCCGCTTTGGCTTGTGTCTTTGCTCCTTTTCGCCTTATATTTCTTTCCGATGTTCTGTCCAACATGTTCTACCGCATCTTGGTAATGCTAATCAGCGAGGTCCATGGAGCTTTCCAGCGACTGCACTGTGCGCCGCTCCTTCCCCAGTCCTTCCCTATTCGGCATAAACATATTGCGCTCCGTGTCACAGAAATTCTGCATATCCGCCAACACATCCTTCAAATCCTTCAAGATTTTTCGACTCTTCTTCAAATAATTATTCGCGTCCAAGATGTCAAGTTTAGCATTCGACTTTTGACCGAGGTCAGGCTCCTCCACCACGTCAAAATCACCTCCCATCTCCTCACACGCACTCCGGTACAGTTTTTCTTAATGTTTCTCCATATAGATTCCCACGAGTAGCTAGGGAAATATAGGTCCACCCCCGCATAGCCCCGCCTGCGGGGGATCCGTGTAACATTCCTTCTATCGGTGATAGTGTAGTTTGTGTGGAGAGGGAAGTTTCCATGAGCCTTCCGTCTCTCTTAAAACTCTCGTCTGCTGGCTCCCTTTCCATCGTTCGTCATGTAAAATCCTAGCTTTTCGAGTTAGACTCCTTTCCTCGGCGCACGTCACATATAGAGAGATTGCATATGGAGCTTTTTTTTCTAAATTTCACCTCCCTCCAATCCCTTACATGATGCTTTTTCTATAGTATGCGTATGTAACTTTAACATTAGCGTTACGATCGAGATTAGCGTAACGCATGATTTCAAAGAGTTTAAAAAAAGATATTTTTTGAAATTGAAAAAGATTTAAAAAATTATTTTTTTCAAATCAATTTCAATTTTGATTTTCAAAAAAAAAAAATTGTGTTGAAAAAAAATTTTAATCTTTTTCTATTTCAAGAAATATCTTTTTTAAACTCTTTGAAATCATGTATAATAAAAAGTGAGCAAGAAATTTTTACTCTACATGAATGTAAAGAGTTAAAAAAAAGCTATTTTTTGAAATAGAAAAAAATGTAAATATGTTTTTTTTCAAAAAATCAATTTCAATTTTCATTTACAAAAAAAATACAAAAAACAAAATAATATATATAGTTATTATTGACTCGAAGCATATGAATAGAGCTTCCCAGCACACTAAAATGAAAGTCTATTTGGATCATCCTAAAAAAGTGACACTAACGTGAAGGTGAAGAAACACGTGAAAAAGTGAAAACTTCAGGCCCCTGTATATTGAGAACCGGATGATAAATGGACCTGTGGTTTGGTGAATTATTATAGGTGCACTAGGACTACAATTCAGGCAAGTTCTAAACCGATAAGAAAAAAATTAATTTTGGTGGGTTCACTTGACTTATTCTGCCCCATAAATAATATATTAATATTTTTATTAAATTCCAATATTATCATGTATTATTTTAATTCTTTTTGCAGGTAATATTGATAAAACTCTATTTTTGTGTGAACTATTTATTTTTCAGATATATCAATGTGACAAGTATATTAATGACGGACAAAAAAAGTGTGAACATTGACAGTTGAACTTGGCCTTTTAATTTTTGTTAACTTGGTTAAACAAAGTGTCCTTTTTGTGATATACACTTCTGTCGGTTATGGAATATCCTATTTTACTTTGAATTTAAAATTTTAATTGAATCTCCAGAAAAACATGACCTATTAAGATTCAAAAAAGAAATTGGTTCAAGAGTAAAATTGCTTAAAACTGAGCAAAAATAAGTAACATTATTTTAGCAACTTTAATATTGTATACAGGTAATTGTAAAGTATCTGAACGTTGTTTTTGCAACACCCACCTCAAAATTTGACGTTTGCATGCATGTAGATGGTGCCTAAAGTACCTTATTTGAGCAGACTGTGCGTGAAAAAATTTTCGCGCATGCGCAGTTTGAAGATGGCTTACTTTAGACACTGGTGAAAAAGCTGCGCATGCGCACATTCGAGATGAGGTACTTTAGACACTGGCATAGGTAACTTTAAACACTGGTGTTGGTATCTTCTTGAAATAAATTTACATTTAACTTGCACAAATGTTTTAATGATTGAAGTTGTGTTTTTAGGGTTTCATAGCCCCCCCCTCCCCGGGGGGCAAACAAGAATAAACGCCAACATTTTTTTTCAATCATTTTTTTCCAAAAAATTTTCTTTTTTAAATTTTTTTCACAAAATTTTTTGTTTCGAAAATTTTTTTTCACAAAATTTTTTGTTTCGAAAATTTTTTTTCACCAAATTTTTTTTCAAACATTTTTTTGCACAAATTTTTTTCAGAACATTTTTTTTCAAACAAATTTTTTTTCAATTTTTTTTCAATCATTAAACAAAATTTTTTTTTGTAATTTATTTACTCCACTCTATGCAATATAAAATTAGTATTTCTCGTTACCAACTCCTGACAACTTTTTCGGACGGGCGTTGCAAAAAATAGCTTCGCTCGTGCGCTAACCACCGACTCATGCTTCGAGCCTCCGGCTTATGCTGCGAAATTCCCACTCGCACACAATCACATATTTTACGCACTTGTATCACAAATAACTATTAAGAGAACAAGTAAATGAACCAAAACAAAAAAAAAGAAAAAGGTAAAAAAATATAAAGGAATAAATTCTAATCTTCTTGTCTTAACATTCACACCTACTTTCCTTACTTTTTGGTATTCAATTTATGCTTTAAATAAATATAGGTTTACAAAAATTATTTTTTTCTTCTAATTGACGCATCTTCTTTTTTCATTGTATTATTTAAATTAGACAATATATATTGGTTTTTTTTGTTCGTTATTTTTTACGCAAAGAGGTTCAAAAAATACGTGACGCTTTTAGGGGGGGGGGGGTCACCTCGAGCGATACGCTAATTAGGATTTTACATGACGAGCGATGTAAAGGAACCAGCAGACGAAAGTTTTAAGAGAGACGGAAGGCTCATGGAAACTTCCCCCTCCACTCACAACTACAATCTCACCGATAGAAGAAACGTTACACGGATCCCCCGCAGGCGAGGCTCTGCGGGGGTGGACCTATATTTCCCTAGCTACTCGTGGGAATCTATATGGAGAAACATGAAGAAAAGCTGAACCAGAGTGTGTGTTAGGAGTTGGGAGGTGAGCTGGACGTGGTAGAGGAGCCTGACCTCGGTCAAAAGTCGAATGCTAAACTTGACATATTTGAAAACGAATAATTATATGAAGAAGAGTCGAAAAATCTTGAAGGATTTAAAGGGTGTGTTGGCCAATATGCAGAATTTCTTTGACACGAAGCGCAATATGTTTATGCCGATCAGGGAAGGACTGGGGAAGGCGGGGCGCACAGTGGAGTCGCTGGAAAGCTCCATGGACCTCGTTGATTGGCATTACCAAGATGCGGTAAAACATGTTGGACAGAACGTCGGAAAGAAATATAAGGCGAATAGGAGCAAAGACACAAGCCAAAGCGGGACTCGAACCGAAGAAGCTATGGAGGCTGTCACTCCCAAAACTGGAAAGCGAGGGTTCGAGTTACGCCGAGGTCGTTAAGGACCTCAAAAAGAAGGTGAAACCGGACAACCTTGGTGTCAAAATCAGGGATGTTCGAGAGACAAGGAAGGGAGAAATCCTCACTGAGGTAGGTCCTGCAGCAGAGGGCAGAGTAAAGCTGTCTTCTGCTATCAGGGAGGCAGTTGGTGATGAAAACACCGTGTGGGAACATGTTCCTCGCCTGGAGTTTGAGATCCTTGATTTGGACTCAAGAACAGACGCAGATGAGGTGAAGGAGGCCGTACGAAACCACTTCGGCGATATGGCTCCGGAAAATTTGAAGGTGGACATAACGAAGATGGCCTACAGGGGACACCTTACCGCCTACGTGGAGCTCAGCGAGGAGCTGGCGTCGCGATTAATCCAGACAGGACATCTGAAAGTGGGTTCGATGTCCTGTCGCGTCGCAGCGGGCTGTGAGGGTCCCGACAGGACCAAATTATGTTGGAGGTGTGGCAAAGAGGGCTTTAGGGCGGCGGCGTGCGAAGGTACGCTGCGGTGTACCTCTGCGCCACAAAAAAAAGGGAATCCTCGTACCGACCACCTGCTGGGTACCATGAGGTGTGCGACATTCAGAGAGGCAGCCTCAGGGAAGAAGCCTCAAGAATGACGCAAACATCTGACGAACATCTTAGATGAAATGCCAAGTAGGCAAAGCAGCGGGACGCCAAAGCACGGCGTAGAATGCCTATAACCTACGTTCCTGAAAAAATGCGAAAGCGGATTCCGGGAACATGGGTTGGCAGGAAGAGGAGGTGAGTTTAGTGGGTATTACAGCTTTTAGATCGAGTCCCAAACTCAGCGCGTAAATGCATTTCCAAATTCAAAAGTCGTATCTACAGTTTCTGAAATTTTATGCAGGATGTGAAAACGCGTTTCAAGTTTTGCTGACAAGAATAAACATAGTGCTGAGTATAAGATGGATGTTTTAGACTAATTAAACGTTAAATATTCTATTGGTGCAAAAAAAGGCAAAGGAACTTCATGCTTTCACTAATTTTTATTTATTTATCTTTTCAATTTAGGGGGATTGAAATTTTCGCTATAAATGTACCTATACGCAAGCATTTATTTTGAGGTTAGGAATGTTATGCTTTTACATACAAACGTAAACCATCGGCTCCCAGCTTCTGCGCAAGTAGATATGACATTAAAAATCATGTGACAAATTATCGCGAACGTTTGACCTTGAAAGATACGTAAATATTTTCCATAAAATAGGCATTTTCGCAACACATAGGCTAATTGTTAGTTATACAGGAAAATTTTACACGTCATAAGGAACACGTCCATTATCATAACACATTTTCAACCAAATGAGTAGATACGACTTTTTAATTTGGGTCGGCAGTATAGGTGAGGCGCGAAGATGTAGTTGTGGGTGGTAGAAGGTGATTCACGAGATCATAGTCAGGCTGAAGAAAGCGCAATTTACGGGGTTCCTAACAACCCAGTTGTTAACAATAATAACGTTCGGAAAGTTTGTTTAATCGCTCCATCACCCTGCCGATGAAACGGCACTGAAACGGCACTGGCCCGCCAGTGGCGTTTCAGTGACTGTTTGTGCTGATTCCGGCACCTAAATGGCACTAGGAGTGATGCGACAGTCACATAATGGTCCTATTGTATTTGTCACGTACCGGGCGGGCAGAGTGGTTTTCAGTACTTGGCCGCCACTAACACGAATCCCTTTTGAAACAATTTTCTTCAAATTATTAACACTTTTTTATTTTATGAATTTTCTCATTATATATGTTTTCTACTTATAAATTATATACTGATACACTAATCTGAAATTCAAATCGAAAATCCTGTCTGTTTTGGTGTATCTTATTCCATTTACGAGATACATTATATTCATTCCAAATTTTTAACTTTTCGAAAAAAAGTTAGATATCTGAAATTCTCGAAACCCGTAGATTCTGAATTTCTAACTTTCGCAGAGGTAATTTCAAAATTATGCCATTTTTAATCTTTAATCCCTTTCAGCTGATCAACTTGGTAGCCTATTCGGAGACTTTTTTTCAATTGAAAAAAATTAGAAGAGTTTAAAAAAAGATATTTTTTGAAATAGGAAAAGATTATTTTTAATTTTTTAAAAAATCAGTTTCAATTTTGATATTCGAAAAAAAAATACAGACATATATATATATATATATATATATATATATATATAATTAAAAAAAAAGTTAAACAACCTCCGCAGGGTACCACTAAGAGCAACTGCCATCTAAAAAAAAAAAATGTCAATAGCCCCCAGTAGAACCGCGGTAAAATACACCTATTGCCACGTCTCACATCCGTGAGATGGGTGGTCACATATATATATATATATATATTTCGGTTTCGGTTACGATTCCTTTGGAATGGAACCGAAGGGCTTATGACAAAGCCACCGAACGCGTCCTCGGGTTGCGGATAGAGGGTCCCTGTACCAAGGGTTTCTGCTGAATATGGCTACAATAATTAATAAGCAGTCGCGGGCAATTGTCCAGGGATGCTCCCGAAGGAATAACCCCCAAGCGAAGGCGTGAGAACCGTGCCGAAAGCTGAATGTCACCTGGGTGAGGTGTCTCTAACGGTGATTCTGGGAAATCGGCGACTCTCCGAGTATACAGCCTTATCCTTGCATGCGGGGCTCTACAAGGATGGACGAACCCTTTCCCTAGCTGCTCGTGGGAACAACAATGACAACACCAGACATAGTAGTAGTAAGTGCGGTTCAAAACAACCGAACGCGCAGGGCTCCCGACAATGGGTCGGACAACAATGCCGACTACCCTACAGTTGGGGGAGCCAATCAAGACGGAGTCAATGCGATTGACCGGCGGAATCTTGTTACTTTTAAGTGGACGGATCAACACAATGACGGCCTGCTGGAGTGCTACGATGCCAGTATGGTCCCTGAACGAGAAGGTTACATGGCACGACTGCATGCTCTGTGGTGCGAGAAACACCCCGAGCTCTCAGACTTTTCGCAACAACGTCTGCGAAACCATGCCGAGAACCTCCGCAAAAGAGGATATATAAGCGGAGTGCCTACTCAACCGCATCCAGAACAAGCCGGCAACAGAGAAAGAGAGGCGACACTGAGACCATCCGCGAACAGGCATCCAATAGAGGAAGAACGATGCTTCAGGCTGGGCTAGACAGTACGCGTCCCGCATTCAGTGTGTGATTGACTACATAACATCTGGCAGGAATTTCACTGCCAAGGTTCGACGGTTCGCGCGCGAACTGCGGATCCGTCATCACACAATCAACAAATCAAAGCTAATGACCATCAGACAGCATATTGTTGACAGAATACGTATACTATCTAACGCTAGGAGAAGTCTAGAGCGGAGAGAGAGGTGGGTCAGAGGAAATCAACAATTTTCATCTGATCCATCTAAACTCTTCTAAGACCCTCCAATTGCTATCGACCATCCGCCCAAACCAGAGGAGGTCGAAGCATTTTGCAGAGAAGTCTACGAGGTCCAGCATTCACTTCAAGAAGACTCAAAGAACATGAGTAGCTTCAAGGAGCTGTGCAATGTCCTCATAACACCTGAGGAAGAATGCCCACCTATCACTACCGAGGAGGTGAAAAACGTATTAAGAGGCATGAAGAACTTTCCCGCTCCGGGACCAGATGGTATCAAGACCTTCTGGTGGAAGAAGTTTCCTTCAACCCACCAGCATCTGGCCCGAATTTTCACCTCATATCTAAAGTCGGAAGAGCCTATTCCGGAGTGGTTGGTGGAAGGGCGCACAGTGCTCCTGCCTAAGACGGGCAACTCAGCTGACCCTAAGAATTACAGGCCAATAACTTGTCTGAACATACTGTATAAGATCTTCACAGCCATCCTAAATGATAGGATTCTTCGGACAATTGAACCTGTGTGGCGAGAGATGTATGAACAACGTGGCTCGAAGAAAGGCGTAGCAGGATGTCGGGAGAACCTGCTCATCGATAGATGTGTCTGTAAAGATGCAGCATCCTATCAACGATCTCTATCGATGGCCTGGATAGATTACCGAAAAGCTTTTGATTCAACCTCCCATAGACTTATCATCTGTCTGTTGGAAAGCTTAAAGGTTCATCCACACATCGTAAGCTGCATAGAGAGATTAATGTCGCTTTGGAAAACCAGATTTACCATCTTATCTGGAAAATATCGTGTGATTACTAACAGTTTCACCTTTCAGAGAGGTGTGTTTCAGGGCGACACCATGAGCCCTCTCCTCTTTTGCCTCACATTATTGCCACTATCTCTCGCACTTCGCCATTCCGAAGGGTACCTCTGCGGCAAACCTGGAAATCGAAAGCATAAGGTAACTCATGTATTTTACATGGATGATCTTAAGCTCTATGCTAGAAATCAAGAGAAACTACATCTAGCTCTAAAAATTGTTACAAAGTACACTCAAGAGATTGGAATTTAGTTCGGGTTAGAGAAATGCGCCAAGGTTAATTTGAAGAAAGGAAAACTTAACGGCATCCCCGAAGATCCTGAACTCGTTGACAGAAGCGCTACACGACACCTTTGCGCTGGAGAGACCTATACATACCTGGGCGTGCCACAAAGCCGCATTAAGGACGTAACATCTATGAAGGATACTCTCCGATGCAGGTAAAAATGTCTCCTCCGACAGATATGGTCTTCCGAACTGTCGGCGAGGAACAAAGTATCTGCAACGAACATGCTTGCCGTCCCAGTAGCACTCTATTCATTTGGAGTAGTTCCATGAACGAAGGACGAGCTCAGATCCCTCGATATCGGGTCCCGGAAGGTTATGCACATGAACAAAAGCATGCACCTTAAGTCTTCTGTTCCACGACTTTTCATCTCACGCCATCAAGGTGGTCGTGGAATACTGAATCTTGAATGTCTTCACAACAGGATTATTCTGGGTACAGCACATATTGTCGCAAATGGACAAGATCCTCTTCTTAAAATGGTCAGAAAACACGAAGAAGTAGGCAAAGGGGCGTTTCTTTACAAAACAGCAGAAGAGGCTGCTGAAACACTCGGCCTTGACTTCAATATCAGGGGTGAGCGAAATGCATAAAATCTTATCCATCTTGAATACTCACTCCTGAAGGCCCGGATTAAGAAAGCACAGGAGAAAAACTTCCGCGAAGAGCTCCTCGACAAGAAGATGCACGGCATCTTCCACAGAAATGTGGAAGATCAGTCGATGTCGTATGAGCTGACGTTTGCTTTCCTTAGATCACCCGGATTGAAGTCGGGCACAGAGGGCTTCATTTTGGCATGTCAAGATGGTGTCATTTCCACTCTAGCATACCGTCGCCACATTTTGAGCCAAGATATTCCCGATGATAGCTGCAGAGCGTGCCATGAACACCCCGAGCATCTAGGACACATACTATCTAGTTGTCCAGCTCATTCGGGAACAACCTACATCCAAAGGCACAATGCGGCACTGAGAGTGCTTTATTACCATCTCTGTCACTCTTACGGCATTAGCCCAAATACCTCTCCGCTGAACGCCCCTAGAGAAATAGAGTCAATTGTCGAAAATGAGAAGTGCCACATATATTGGAACTTCATATTCTCGACAATTGTTTCTGTTGCGCACTCGAGGCCTGACATGGTTCTTCTTGACTTCGAGAAACGAACCATGTTCGTTATCGAATTTTCGGCACTAGTGGACAAAAACGTCACAGCGAAGGAGAAAGAAAAGAAAGAAAGGTATAAAGACCTTATGAGGGAGTTGCGACGGTTATGCCCGGAATATTCTGTTAAGCTAATCGTCCTGATCATTGGCGCTCTTGGAGGTGCCAAGGTTTCACTTGTTAATAGCCTGAAAAGCATCTCTGCGTGTCAACAAAATGCTGAGACACTTGCAGGGAGAATGCAGAAGGCGGTCGTCCTTGGGTCGCTCCGTGTCCTCAGGGTGCACGAGACTTTCGCCGGATCATCGTATTGAATTCGCGCAGACTGTAACCACCCATCTCACGGTCGTGAGACGTGGTTACAGCTGAAATTTTACCGCGATTTCGCTGGGAGCGGGTGCAATTTTTCAGATTAGCACCCGCTCCCGGCGAAATCCTGCGGTTGTCCTTATGACAAACTTTTAAATATATATATATACATATATATATATATATATCGTTATTATATTCTGAAAGTACATAAAACTATCTTTCCAAAACACTCTTAAAAGGTGCAATCGGATCATGCTAATAGAAGTTTCACTAACGTGAACGTGAAGAAACGCGTGAAAAAGCAAAAAATTCAGGTGAGAACATTTGACGTATTCTATCCCACCTTCACGTAAGTGTAACTTCTTTTAGGATGATCCGAATGGACTTTCATTTTAGTGTTTTGAAAAGCTCTTTTCATATACTTCAAGACTATAATAATTATATATGAGTAAAATTTCCCAAGTGTCCCCGCTTGCAATTTTGTTGTCACCTATCTCATTCAAACTCCGCCAGATTGTAGTGCTGCAGCCAGACTGCTAACATTTAATTGTACATAAAACCTGACAAAGTTATCCTATTTTACTTTTTATTAGGGTTTCAAAAAGATATTTTAACAAGGTTTACAATAAAATTAATCACTGAACGATAAAAAATTATTTCACCTTGATTTTTAATTTTAAAAAACATTTGTGAGATTTTCTCCCTATGCGGCATTTTTGATATTTTTTTGATTAGGCTGGAAAAAAAGCTTGATTTTTTTCTCCTGAAAAACATACCAAAAAGAAAATGGGATGAAAAATATTGGTTGAGTTACAGAAGGTCATAAGAGCGCGGGCCATTTCCCTTTCGGGGTAGGCGTGACACTACCCGATTCGGGTAGTGTTTCTAGGTGGATAGTTTCTTGTAGTAAAATAACTACAAGTGTGGGCTCGCCACACCCATGACGCGAACAGCACGCACTAGTATTGTTCCCGAATGGTCACCCATCCAAGTACTAAGCGCGCAACAATGCTTAACTTCAGTGATATAACGAGAACTGGTTTTTTCAGCGAGGTATTGCCGTTGGTCATACTAATAATTAATCAAAATAATAATAATAATAATTGATATAAATGATGCTTCTGCTTACGCGTAATAAAATTCTATTCTATCCTGACAGTTTTATAGCTGGAGAACGATTTAGGTATTCTCTTAATTAAAATTTTCTACTTATCTGTTACATGTTACATCTGTTACATGATAAGTCCTCTTGCTTTTCACGTTTTGGTAGGAGTTTTGTTGGTGTTAATCTCTTTGCCTTTAACAATGTAGGGTGCTTTTTTATGTGAGTCTCCTGGCCTTTCACATTCCCGGGTACTTTTTTTGTGTGATTCCCCTTGCCTCTCACGTCTTGGGGTGCTTTTTGGTGTGAGTCCCTTTGCCTCTCAAAGTGATACTTAAAAAATGATTTTTTATTCAATTTAACGCTCACTTTGCTCTATCCTTAACGATCTCTTTGCGATATTTCTCTTCGGGAAAATGTCATACTGTGGAGATGGCGAATACTTCTTTAAAATTAGAGTCGATTCTGAAGAGGGTACAAAGAATAGTACATTTCGTAACTAGTGCGGACTGACGGCCTTTTTGAAACGAGCGCAATGTTTTTGCAACTCGTCTCCAATTCGGGCGCCTACGGCGCCCTTACCTACGACTCGTTCCAAAATCATGGCATGAGTTTCAAAAAGGAAAGCCGTCAGTCCGTAGGAGTCACGAACAATACTTTTCAGAACAAAATCATAAATAAAACATGCTATACTCTTCATTAGAAACATCGACTCACTAATCCGCCATGAATTCTCTTTCTATCTTTGTCTACCACGATCTCTCTCTAGCCAACTCACGCCGTGCTAACTAAACCCTATTTTGTAACTCATCCAACGCACCGCCAGACGCCGCTCAAAAAGCGTACTTTTTCGTTTGTCTATGGAGCCATGAAAATACGCCATTTTTATGATTGCGTTCTGAAAATGGTATTTTCGCGTGCGCGGCACAGTCTTTGCAGAATCGAATTGAGTTTCAAGGTTTTCAGCAGTAGCGGCGTGATTTTCTTTGGAGATGAAAAATATTACCCTTTCAGGCAAGTTTTTTTTAGTCCATTGATATAGAGCATCAGCAGCCAAAATCTGATCCCGAGACGACGCCTGGAGACTGACACGTGCGGCAAGTGTTTTCAAATTGCGCCCAATTCCATCATATGGTCCTTTTCCATGTGCAGTCGCGTTGGTGTACTCATACCAAAAAGCACCCCAAAACGTGAGAGGCAAGGGGACTCGAATGAAAAAGCACCCCAAATTGTTAAAGGCAAAGAGATTACACCAAAAAACTCACCAAAACGTGGAAAGCAAGAGGACCTATCAACAACCACTTGGACATGTAACAGATGATCAGAAACATCCACCAAAATCGATTATGACTTCATTATTAGCAGTGGTTTTCCTACAATGGAACCATTTTGAAATTTTAATTAAGAGAATATCTAAATCATTCTCCAGCTATATAACAGTCACGATGAAATAGAATTTTGTTACGCGCAAGCAGAAACATCATTTTCATCAACTATTAGAGCCACTGAGTCACTATAGCACGCCTAGTAGCACCGTGGCTCGTTGGCACGGGCACCCGCGCTCTTATGACCTTCTATAACTCAACCAATACTTTCCATCCCATTTTCGTTTTGAGATGCTTTTCAAGAGAAAAAATCAAGCTTTTTCCCAGCCTAATTAAAAACATATCAAAAATGCCGCATTGCGAGAAAATCTCGAAAATGTTTTTTAAAATTAAAAATCGAGGTGAAATAATTTCTTTATCGTTCAATGATTATTTTTATTGTAAACCTTGTTAAAATGCCTTTTCAAACCAATCATAAAAAAGTAGAATTAGATAAATGTATCAGGAGTTACGTACAATTGAAAGTTAGCAGTCGGGGTGAATCGTCGAAAATTCGGGCTCCTGTATCTTGACAACCCGTTGTACTAGATGCGCCCCCTTCACAGAATTTAAAGAGGTCCACTAGCACTATAATCTGGCGGAGTTTGAATGAGATAGGCGACAATGAAATTTTAGGAGGGGACACTTGGGAAATTTTACCCCATATATTCTTTTGTATTTTGTATTTTTTTTAATCAAAATTCAAATTGATTTTTTGAAAAAAAATTTTTTTTTTACTTTCAAAAAATAGTTTTTTTTAACTCTTTAAATTCATGCACAATAACATTTTCTTGCTCACTTTTTATTGTACATGATTTCGAAGAGTTTAAAAAAATATATTTTTTGAAATAGAAGAAGAATTTCTTTAATTTTTTTATAAATCAATTTCAATTTTAATTTTCTAAAAAAGTCCAATCGGATCATGCTGAAAGAACTTAAACTACCGTGAACGCGAAGAAACGCTTGAAAAAGTAAAAAATTCAGGTGGGAACATTTAACTACGTATTCTGTCCCACCTTCACGTAAGTGTAGCTTCTTTTAGGATGATCCGATTAGACTTTTAGTATAGTGTTTTGGACAGCTCTTTTAATTTACTTCAAGACTATGATAACAATATATATTTTTTCTAAAATCAAAATTGAAATTTATTTTTTGAAACTAAAACCATATTTGAAAAATTTACTTTTTTTGTATAATAAAAAAATGTACAATAAAAAGTGGGCAACAAATTTTTTATTGAACATGATTTCAAATGTTGTATTCGCACGGAGCCGAGAATTCGATCACGAATAAAGTTTGTTTCTCGAAGTCTTAGAGAACAATGTCAGGCCTCGAGTGCGCAAGGAAGACTGCTGCCCGAAAATCGTAGTTCCAGAAAATCTGGCACTTCTCGTTTCGGACAATTGACTCTATATCCTTTGGAGCGTTCGGCAGGGCAGGGTCGCGACCAACACCATAAGAGCGACAAAGGTGGTAATAAAGTACTCTTAGTGCCGCATTATGTCTATAGATATACGTTGTTCCTGCGTGGGACGGACACCCAGATAGTATGTGTTCTAGGTACTCAGCGTGTGCATGACACGCTCTGCACCTATCACTGGGAACTTCTTGACATAAAATGCGGGCGCGGTATGCTAAGGTGGAGATTACACCGTCCTGGCATGCAAAAAGAAGGGCCCTCTGTACCTGAATTGAGCCCTGATGATTTGAGGAAAGCAAAAGTTTGCTCCTTCGACAAGGACTGTTTTTCTACATTTATGTGAAAGTTTCCGTGCATTTGCTTGTCGAGTAGCTCCTGGTGAAATTTTTCAACCTCTGCTTTCTTTACTTCGGCTTTTAGACGTGAAGCATCTAGATGGAGTAATGCACTTTCCTCACTTCTGATGTGAAAATTCAGGCCAAGGGTCTCGGCAGCTTGCTCCGCGGCTTTGTAAAGGGAGGCTCCTTCGCCAATCATCTCGTGGTTTCTGACCATCTTTAGGAGAGGATCTCTTCCATTCGCAACGATGTAAGCTGTACTTAAAACAATTCGCTTATGAAGACACTGGAGATTTAGAAGTCCGCGTCCGCCTTGACGGCGTGAAATGTATAATCGCGGAACTGACGAATTGATATGCAAGCTTTTATGCATATGCCTTATCTTACGCGTGGTGACATCAAGGGTCTTAAGCTCGTTCCTCATCCATTGAACCACCCCAAACGAGTAGAGTAGAACCAGGACGGCAAGCATGTTAGTCGCGGATACCTTGTTCAACGCCGACAGATTGGAAGACCAAATCTGTCGAAGAAGATGCTTGTATCTGCTTCGGAGAGACTCCTTCACTGATGTTACGTCCTGAATGCGGCTTTGAGGCACGCCCAGGTATTTATAGGTCTCTCCAGTGTTAAGATGTCTAATAACACTTATATCCACAAGCTCAGGGTCCTTGGAAACGCCAGTTCTCTTTCCTTTCTTCGAATGAATTTTGGCACACTTGTCCAAGCCAGAGTCCATCCCAATCTCTCCTGTGTAGTTCTTGACGATATTCATAGCAGTTTGAAGTTTGCTTTTACCAGCGGCATAGATCTTTAGGTC